>CM076576.1:420599247-420911481 GCA_034641835.2 Pinus albicaulis
ACCTGTTGGGATTCTTGTGGCTTTCAGTTCTTGATGGTGTTTTCTCTCAGTTTATTGTAATTTATTTCATGTTTAATGTATGCCATCTCTTCTTATGCTTCTGAAACTAAATGAATGAGTAGATGAGGTTGAATCCATTGTTTACAGTGCTCTGCCTTTGAATTCGTTTAGTTTTACATGTTTTCGCCTGTTTGGAGAGGATCCAAGTTATTCTTTGCCCTCTTTAGCTCCTTGTCATTCTGATCTATCCATATACCCAATCAAAAGCATCAAGACTACTGCCTACCTCGCCCCAACTCGAATTCTGCAAAGATCTGGCCTTATCCCCGGACCCAAAAATTGTTTTTCCCATTTCTCCAACAAAAACCCAAAAAATCAAAATCAAACATTCCTATCTCTTTACTAGCCTAAAATCAGTATTCATTGTTCATTATAAGTCATCTCAGCCCCTCTGAAAATCTTTTTCCGAGATAGACCCGGAGAGAGCCCTCTCCTGTCCTCGTAGGGCTAGCTACGAGGCTGAGCGTGGTTTGATGTAGCCTTGAGTTTTACCTTATTTTAGCCTAAGGTAGATTTGAGCGCTAACAAAACTCAACCCAAATCTGAATTATATTAAACTTTAGTTTAGTCTTGGGAAAACATTAAAATAGAAACATGTATAAAAATTAGAAAAATCAAAAAACATGGTCAAAACATTCTCACCAATTGCACCTCATTGAGTGCCTTCTGGTAAAGCTAAGTCTGGATCTCCTCGGAAATCAACGCCTGCATATGCATACTCATCGATGGTGATAATCTATCACCTGAACTAGGAAAGGAATTAAGTCAAGAACATGATGGACGATTGGCCTGCATGTCTAGCCATCAATTCTACCCATCTCTGCATCCTTCGATCTCTAAGGTTAGGCACACCCAGTGTCACATGCTGAGGCTACATTACTGGAATCCGCTCTAAGGCAAAAGAAATGAGGATCGAACTATAATTGAAGTTTTTCTTCCTTCCTCCGTTTTCCTTGCTTAGTTGTTCTTTCATTTGAGAGAGTACAACTTCAGCCCAGTTGAAAAATGTTGGTTCCATGCACTCTAGCGCATACTGCATATTATTTGTTTGCTAGATGTAGTGTAACAGTACCAGCAAGCTTTGTGATCATGAATAGGATGGTTCTCAAAGGAAAATCACGAACGTCATGGATTTTTATTTTCCCATCCTTGCTAGGCTCTTACCCTAGATAGATATGCTGCAAAATATAGTTTATCACCATCTCTCCTCTATGAGTAGACCTTTAGAGAGAAATGGGTAAGCCTCTCCTCGACAAACCTGTTTGAAAATATATTTCCTCCAATGTAATAGGAACCACTTTGTTCCTAATGTGAAATTCCTCAATTTCTGGATCCCATGCACGATCAAGGAACTCCAAAAGTTCTATTTGTTGCCTCATACCTGATAAGCGGAAGTACTTTAATAACCCACAATATCTTAGGGTGCTTACAGTACTCAGATCATTAAGGGAAATCATATTTTTTTCTCCATGCTCTCTTTCTCTCCAAGTAATCGTCATTATAGTCCTATGAATCCCTGAAACATAACCATAAGACTCATTAGACTCCTTTTCATGCCAAAAATTAGGAAAAATTTGGGTACAATGCAAGAATAAAAAAATTGAATTGTGCCCAATGCAGTCTTGGTCAATAGACAGTGCATTGCATATGCACCTAGGCTTCATTTTGAGTGCATTACAATGCAGTTTTCGATGCCCAAGGGTGCGTTTCCCTATTTTTAAAAAGAATTCACCCTAAGGGGTCCAAATCCCTAAAAATTTGCAATAAAATGAAATGAAATGACTACTTAAAGAAAGAGGGGGTTCATGGCACCAACCTGGATCAAATGGAAATGAAAATCATCCACAAAATCAATCACAATCAACAGCTCAAGTTTGGGGACAAAACCAAGTTCAGAGCTCCAAAATGCAAATGGTAACTTTCAAATGGTAAAAATGAATAGTAAAATTATTTTAATTAGTCATTTGATTATTTTCAAATCATATTTATTGTTGTAACTATGGTTTTATTCTATTTTTTAGCATGAAACGGGTATTTTTAATCCATATGATGTTGTTCTGAATAGGTTTGCAACTGATGCACATATTAGTCGTGCACATTTATTTCAGGAATGATTTGACCACAACAAATACTTTTATCCTTATTTTTCAAGCTTTGATAAAAATGAAAAAAGACTTGAAGTACACTTTTATCTCTTTTTCGAGCTTCGATAACAACGAAAAATGAACCCTCAAAGTTTTCTTTTAGCTCTTTTCAGACTCCGATAATGTGAAAATATTGTCGAGCATTTGTCTTTTCGAGCTCATAAAAGTAAATGAATTGATATCTACTCAGTATAAGTTTAACCCTTTTCCAGACTGAGATAGATTATTTATGAAAAAGGAATGCCTTAGTCGAACATGGATAGGAGGTTCTCTGAGATATTATTTTACACTTTTTCAGATCTGAGTGACAAATTTATGAAAAAGTACTTATGGAGTTTTCTTTTTCCCTCTTTTTCAAAATCTCTAAATATGAAAAAGGACCAGAATGTCACTGCCGTTAGGCTCGTTAAAACATAAAATAGCAATAGGCTTGTCGATCATGGAAAGAATCGAGTTTCATTCATCTCTAGACTTTTTAAATTATTAAATAGTGATACATTATTTTCTCGAAGGGTTGAATTATAGATCAAGCATATGTTACCCTCCTCAAGCTTGTTAAAAAATAACGAGGTACTGGTTGACAAATGACCAGGGAAAATTTGGGAAAGTGAACATAACTTTTACGGTAGCGGGTCGCTCTTGAACATGACACTTCACTCCATCATCGTGACTATTTGGGTTGGGTAATCTTCTTGAAAGTTCATTCATACCTATGGTTCATCATACCTTCACTTTGGTTTTGGGTTAATGCTACCAACTCATCTCCGTGTCGCCGATATGTTCAAGATAATTCATCTAGTGAATACTCATCCTTTTGCAATACTCATAAACCTTCATTCTCATGACAATCATCCATGAACATTGCTATATCAAGTCACATTTTGTCTTCGAAATCAGTAACTCTTGTTTCACGATAAAGTGACTTCCTGTCGACATCAAATCATCATACAGGAAGTTTACTTAGAAACAACATCTTCCAGTACCATGAGGCTTGTTACAACATCGACAAGATCCTTGCTACCAAACCTTTGACCAGAATATTTTGTTTGGCATTTGACATCAAATCATCTATTCACACCTTATGAAATGTAGTGCAGTACCTTGACAACGATTAACATAAATGGTGTTTCTCTCGTGTTTGTTAACAACTTACATAATTGGCTAGTAATCAAATGATGTCTTACCATGTTCGACTACAAATCATATATTAGCATGGCTAGACTTATACTCTGTTGGAACAGGGTCTCCTACAAAGCTATGAATCTGGTCCATTTTGTGTATTTTTTATTATATTTACTCTATCATAGGGGTTTTGGGGTGGGTCAAAGCCCCTAAAGCATTGTAATGGGTCAAAGGGTAGACTTAGAGTCCATAAACCATGGGTTGCGGACCACAGGAAAGGTTAGGTTGAATTGTTATAAATTGAGGAATATTTTGAATGGAAAAGATGAGGAATGAAAAGAGATCGATGCTAAGTGAGAAATGATAGATTTGGTTAGGGTTGTTGGGGAAGGACTCCTGCTGCTGTGTGCATGAAGATTCTCTGTCCTGCTGTGTGCAGACCCTGATGATGTGTGCGCAGGTTGGGTTTTAGGGTATTGTAAGTAGATCTGAAGGATTAATGAATGCAGAAGTATTGTTGAATATCTGAATCTATTGGAATCACTGTGATAGGAATCTGTGATGTTTGGTTAATTAATATATGTTGTTGTGTTATTGATTTAATTTGTGAACATACTTGTGTTACTTGTTTATTTTGCGATCTGGATCTATTCTGTTTCACTTCATGCAAGAATATCTAGAATAGTTGTGTTATCATTATATGAGTTCATGATCTATTTATTACTGTGAATATCATTGCTATTGCACCCATGGATGCGAATGGAATCTGTAGATATAGGCTCTGTGATACAAGATCTGGTCACTATAAGGTTGAACGCAGCTCTGCTTGACTTACCTACCCTCTCCCAGGGTGCAGAAACCTAGTTCCAACACCCACCCATACTACTTTGGGTGAGACTTTGCCTGCGCAAGCAAGTCACTGCTGAAAGGGCCAGTAGTATAGGGGTTTGTTGGCAAACCTTGAACCTCCAAACCTAGGTCATGACCCCTTGAGCCAACATACCCAAACAATCGAGTGAATGAGATAAGAAGACCCTTGATCTATTTTCAGCTATTCGAGCTGTGATTTCAGGATTTTTGTACACATCATTTGTACGATGACCTTACATACAGATCGTCATTTGAAAATGGGCCTATCTCTGAAGGCATGTTTGTATTGGGCAAAATTCCAATGTAGACAACTTTCTGCACTATGTACATGTTATTAGATAATTTATGTGCTGAGCATGGGAATGCCTTCCCTAAAAAATTTGTGATCAAGAGGATATATCATGATGTATTGTATTGTAAGACTGATGCAGGTCGCCACTCTGCTTCAGTTCCATCCCATCACACTGTAAATCATCTCATTTAAAAAATATTGTTATTTTTCTGACTTCATGCTTTAGGGGGCAGCTGTTATAGGTCAATTTAGGCATCATTCCCAATGACCTGGTCAAAATGGACATCATCCATAGGACCAATGAAATAGGGTCTATCATCCCCTATCATTTCAGTTTCTACATGCCCTAAGACAAGAACAAACCATTCATGACTTCCATTGTAAGGTTTCCAAGGTTTGAAGTATATGTTATATCACCTATGAGCTCACCAACGCAGCCTCTCAAGGGACTAGCTACCTTGCATATACATCTCCCTCTATTCAAGGGTGCTCTGCAAAGCACTTCCCAACATTCAAGAGTGTGTTGGTCAAATGGGAGTGAAATTCTCATTGTTCTAGAATCTCCACATGGCCAGTGCCTTCTAGAAGAGTCCATATGTGTCAAACTTTGAATCCAAGTGTTTGTTGGGTTTGTGTTATATTCTTTCCATGAATAATCACGTGTGGGGGGGTAACAGGGGGAGTGGTAGCCCCCACTGTTTGGGTCTAGGGCAGTGCCCCAAAAAAAAATTTTGGTCCTTATTTTCCGGTGGGCGGACCTGCCCATGGTTTTGTGCATGGCTTTGCACATGGTTTTGGGGCATGATGGTTTTTGGATCCTTGTATTTTGTAGATCCAGTCAAGGGAAATACAGTTATGTTCTAATCCAGGGTTAATGGATTAGGGTTTATGTATGCTTTGGCATGTATATATGTGTGTTGTAACACTAAAAGGAATATAAAGAAAAATCAAGTTGGTCATCCTGATTTGGGATCCGAGGGAAAATCTTTGTATTTATGTGTTTTATGTTTTATGCTCTCGCTATTGTTTATTTTCTATTTTTAAGATTCGTTTGCAAATAATTTCTATACATGATTAAAACCTGCATTTGGTATCAAAGCAGCTTCGGCTTCAAGGGGACGCCTTTGCTGCTGAGGGGTTTTTTACTCGGGCTTGAGGTAGACCTTGTTCAGTGCGATATCTGTGGGATCAATTCCTGTGGTGAAAGAAGATGGCAAGCGGAAAGAAGGTAGAGATCGATAAATTTAATGGTCAAAGTTTTGAGTTGTGGAAGTTCAAGATGGAGGATATTCTGGTGGATAAAGATCAATGGATTGTAGTAGATCTGAGTACTAAACCAATGATAATGTCAGATGAAGACTGGAAGAAACTGGATCGGAAGGCAAAGAGAACAATACGGTTCTGTGTCTTAGATTCAGTATTGTTGAATGTATCTGGGGAAGCTACGGAGAAGACCCTGTGGGACAAGCTAGGGACTTTGTACCAATCTAAGTCTCTGGTGAATAAATTGTTCCTGCGGAAAACGTTGTATAACCTAAGAATGAAGGATGGAGACTTGGTGACAGAGCATCTGAACGCCTTCAATACTTTGGTAAGCCAGCCATCATATGTTGATATTAAAATCTCATATGAAGATAAGTGCATCAGTTTTTTATGTTCTCTACTAGATTCGTGGGACAGTATGGTTATTGCAATAGGTAGCAATACAACTACCTTGAATTTTGATGACATTGTCTCAGCCTTGCTGTCGGAGGAAATGAGACAGAGAAATATGGAGGGTCAGAATGGAGATGCCTTATCTATGCGAGGTGTTAGCCACCCATAAACTCTGTCATATCAGATGGTGGCTAAATAATGTTGGATAGCCTCCAAGAAACAATTTCATTTTTAAATTGCTGATACTTGAAGACTTTTTGATAATGTCCTATCCTTGGTTAATATTCACTACTGTTTCCATTCAGAACTCAGAAATCCTGCTGATTTCTAAAGCCAAAGTATTGTTGCAAGGGACCCCTTTTCCCCTCCCTTCTCCAAATCTAATCTCAGTTTCTTTCCTCCATATCCCTCGAAAACCCCTCAACTTCATGATTCCTCCTTTTCCTTCATTTAAATTCATTTCCTAAAGGTCTAAGACTCACTCTTGACCCTGCCGGAACCCTCATTTCCCTAGAAAAACCATAGAAAACGCACATTTTCTATGCGTTGGACTTAAGCCCCCCAGGCTAAGACCCTACCCCTTTTTTCCTCCATGTGCCCAAGTGCCGGAACCAAACGTTGTGATCATTGGGCGCTTACTCCTTTTCCTCCGCCCAAAAACACCAAAAACCTTGGTAAACTATGAAAATTGGGTTTTTATTAATTTCTAAGGTTTTTCTCCCAAATAATTTATGAAGTTATCTCGACCATCGATCTGCTCCACAGATCGGACGGCGCGGAGCGATACTTGCCCTGTGGACCCCGCCATTCCCCGCGTTGTTTTCCAAAACCATGGTTTATTCCGCACCACTCTTCGGGCAAAGGCTGTTTTCAAAAACCACCGCATAAATTTAATCCTTCGCACGTTATCTGTCGGGCCATGACCGCCCAGCGGAATCAACGATAGTCGTTCAATCAGGTCCCGCACATCTAACGATGATCACCTATCCAAGTTGCCCGACCTTTAACCAAATTGCGCGTGTTTTAGCTGGGCCCCGGTGTAATCAAAAATCAATATCCGCCGTCAATCTCTGCAGATCAACGGTCTGCATTCAGTTGCCCGATTCTGCCACCCAGTCAACCTTTCTCCGCCTCTGACTTTCCAAATCTCTCCCGGCTGTCGATCACAACGCGATCGACGGTTCTGATTGACCCGTTCTCCCGCACGCCCTCCGATGCAGATTTTCCCATAGAAACGCAGGATTTTCTAATTTTGTTTGTATTTTGTAGGTTTTAAAATTCTTTCGCCATGTCTGAAGAAGATTCGAAGGACGAGGGTGACGACTCCCGTTCATTCGATTTAACAAAGGAAATCTACCACGGGGTATAGAATTGTGTTGTCAACAAGGTTTCATGAGCCGTTGACGCAGCATGCCCTTGTCAAACCTAGAAAACATTGAACAAACCCAGAAAAAGAGTATCAGAAAGAAGAAATGGATCAGAGCGAGAGTTTAATGGACAAATTGGAAGGGATTACAGCTAAGACGGCCATCAGAAGCCTAATCTCCCAGCCTAAAACACAGTTTAAAGGAAAACCTAAAAGTGTTTATCAGACATAATGCCTCCACCGCCATATCTAAGGCAAATTGATTCCTCAACCACCACAGTGCCACCTGTACCTCAAAGGATTCAATCAGGAGCTGGATTTATTGATCGGGATCAGATTTTTGCCTCGACACGGCCAAAGAAGTCACTCCGCCAGGGCCTTCAATGCAAAGAATATTTGCGGAGTTACTTCGGACTACTTGTGCCTCAAAGGTCAAAAAATACTCCTACCCAGCTTATAACATGAGTGTAAATCAATTAATACGGTGAACACCTCTTCTGTTTCTTCATTGAGCATCCCAAGGTCCAATGGGCCATTTAAATCCTATATTAATTGTAATTGAGATCTTTTTCAGATCTCACCTCCTCATCTTTCTATATATACCACAGCAGAGATGAGTGAGGGGTTGTTGGTTGTTGGTTTTTGTTTGATCACAAGTTGTAACATTGAAACTCTCGGAAATAAATATACAAGTCTGTTGAAGTTGAAAACAAATTGAAGTCTCGGATATCTTGATGATGTTGTTGCATGCCTGTTCCTGAGAAGGCTCTATCATTGGATTCATGAGCTTGGTTGTCGGTGAAGTATTCTAACTGTTTAATGTTTTATCCTGTTTTCATTATGTTTCATAAATTCTTACTACAGTAGGCTGAAAGTTTTAGGCTAAGAAATGACTCCTGGAAGCACCTTAGACCTGTTCACCCTTCACTGTTTTATGTTTTCTTCTGCTGAAGTATTTTAGAGGCTTTAAACCTTATCTTTAGTCTTCATGCTTGTTTATTTCCTTGATAGCTCAAATAGTTGGTTTCAACATGATTTATGGTTCTCCCTGCTTGTCTGCCATCACTTGAAAGCTGTTATTGAAGTCTCCCTTTGAAGTACCATTGTCTTAAGTTAATCAAAGAGGTCGGTTTTGATCTTACCCTTTGCCCCTGCTTGAACAGTTGTTTTGAAGGTCTTTATAGTTGCAAGAATAGATGTTATTTAGGTGTTCCCTCTTCTATGAATGCAGCTATCAGTGAATCTTTTATGTTTTCTAATTCCTTTAAAATAAAATCTTTGAGGAAATAGGGAGTTCCCTGAATCTTAGATTTCATTTTAAAAGTTGTCTTGAAGTCATTATTTGCTTAAAGAATGTCTGTGGAATTTATGGTTAGCCCTGTCTATCAAATATCTCTTTATTGTTAAGTTATGTTTTCAAGTTCCCTTTGTTGAGAATTAATTTTCTCTTTCCAAAACATTAATGTCCATCTCATTCCAAAACAAAGGATCCTGTGGCCAAGTTAGATTTTCCCTTTGATATCCCATATCCCTTGAAGAGTTTTTCATGACCTTATTTTGACTCCATTGCCAATGAACCAGATATTTCCTCTTTCTGTCTATCTTTCCTAGACCTTTCATATTCTGCTGTATCAACTCAACCCAACCAAACAAACATCTGCACTTAAATAACTAGTCTAAAATCCATAATCAAAGCAAACAAGATAAACCTTTGCAAAAAAATATTTGAGAGATCCCTCTCTGAGAACAGGAGGACTAGATCCTGGAACTCTAAAGATTGGTTCTGATGTTGCCTTGTCTTTTGATTGGCCAAACTGTCAAAACACGGGATACCAACATAATGGCGATCACGGTGGGACCCTACTGAGAATTAGAGGTTTCAAAACCTTTCTTAAAAATTTTAGGTCCAGTATAACATAAGTAACTTTCTTCAAGCACTGCGTAACATAATGGCAATCATGATAGGACTTGATTGAATCAGTGACAAACTAAGTAACCCTTAGGATTCCTTTTAATCCTTATCAAACCTTGAAGGAACCAGTTACCAAGCCATAAGAGAAACTTTGTTTGTTTGAACACCTTAGCTAAGTGCAAAATCAGACTTAGAACACTCTCTTAACCTATAAAACCGAAATAAACTCAGAAAAAACCCAAAAATATTTCAAGTTTGGCTTCATAATAAACATGGTAGTGGACCATAGAACTTTTTACCTCCTCACGAGCTAAAAACTTCCACTTTATAGTGAAACACTCATTCCCACATATCACTTACCTTTGATGTGTTTTACCTTGTACTCTTAGACAGAGTCTGGAAAGGGCCAGATAGCCTCTGGATCTCATCCTCTTTTAGCGGTGATATATATGGTGAATGCCCTCCCAGTCAATCTCTGGTTAGAGTTTGTTGTGTTTCGGGATATCCTTAAAAAGGATGTTTCACAAGCACTGTGGTGGACAGTGTACCTCTTTGAAAACACTCTAAAATTTCCACCTGGCGACTCCACAATCCTGAGCAGACCTTAAGACTCCGCTGGAAAGAACCCTTACCATTATAACATTTTCCAAATCCAGTTAGAGGACTATAGGATCAAGATTTGTGTAAACAGATCAGTTAACCTCTCAAATATTGTCATACTTGGTTGAACTTTTCTTGTTATTTTGGGTCTGAAAACACACCATAGTGGCTTCTAGAAGTATCTACACTAGAGCCCATCCTGACCCCAACCCACCTGAGATAGTTGATGACCCAGAACGAATCCTTTGGAAGTCTCCTAAGATTAAATTATCAACTGTTTTCAGATCACCCCCAAGAGCTAAATCAGTTCCTGAAAAAATTTCAGCTCTACAACACTCACAAGCTGACTTGGTTAATCCATTTAGGACTAGGTCATTTAGTGAGTTAGAACAACTAGATTCTGAGTCTTCACTATCATCTCCTAAAACAAGTGAACATCTTGGTAGTAGAGAATAAACACCTCCTGATTTACATTTTCTTCATAATCTAGGTGTCTCTCATCCAAGATCAGCTCAGCAATCTACCGTTGTTCCATCCACCTCTGTTCATCCTCCATCCACTGTTCAAACCACCACACCTCAGCCCACTTTCCCTTTTGTCAATCCACCTGTGAATCCACCTCCACCTCCTGCCATGGCCGCATGGTATGCTCCCTTAGCCCTTACTGTACCACTAGTAAATCTTCCACAGGACTATCAGTCCAAAATTTCATTATATGATGCTAATAATGCTACAACTGCATCACAACATGTGGATAAGATGAATGACTATTTTGACCGAAATGAAATTGATGATGATTTTGTCAAACTTAGATTATTTGCTCAGAGCTTAGGGGGAGAAGTAAGAAAATGGTTTAAAGGTTTAGCCCCCCGTAGTATTAATGATCTCCAAGCCTTCCATCAAACATTCCTAAACAAATGGGAAGTAAAGAAGAATCCTCTCCAAGTCCTTGCTGATTACAACAATCTCTGTAGGAACCCTGGGGAAAGTGTACAAGCATATTGTACTAGATTTAACAGTGTATATAATGCACTTTCCCCATAACTAAAACCTCCACAAGGCTCAGCCTTAAACAAGTTTCCTGAAGGATTTGACTCTGACATGACTTATTCACTGAGAGAAAGAGATTTTGCAACTCTTGAAGATATGCAAAGGGGTGCTCTTTCTGTGGAAGTCAACTTAATAGAAAAGAGAGCAAGAATGAAAACTAAAAAGAGAGTATCTTTCAGAGAGGAATCCCCTCCCTCTACTTCAAGCTCAAAAATGGAGAGAATGTTGGAAGAAATGATGAAAGAGATGAACATAATTAAGAAAGCACAAGAAAATCAAAACCAGACTGCACTTCAAAACAATCAAAACAGAAATAGAAATCAGAATTATAGAAGAGATAACAATCAAGATAAGAAAAAAGAAAGTGACCAACAAATTAGACCTCCCTTTCAACAGAGCTATGTAGATCAATATGAGGAAGATAGGGAGTTGGAAAGGTTGGAAGAATCACATGTAAAATTGATTGGATCAGACAGTGGCGATGATGTTTTCCTCACTGAGGAAGAACAAGTTTTCTTCTCCAATGATCAGAATACAAACACCTATGAAGATTCTGATGACTATAAATTGGGTTTTGAAAATGCAATCATGGAGGTACACAAACAGTATAATCTTAGGAGCAAGGGAAGTGTAGAAAATCCAAAAGATAAGAATACTAGCACTGCTGTCAAGAAAAACGCAGAAAACCAGCCCAAGAAGACAACAGAAAAAACCAACATTTCGGCCAAAAAACCAGATTTAAATAAAGACAAGGGAATCCAGCCAAATGTTGAACAAAGCACCCCTAGCACTTCAGCTAGTGGTCCTAGTAAAACTATTCCTATCACTAGTTCAGGAAAGGTTCAACAAATCAGAGCCGCTGAAAAGAATTCAATTGAAAAAATAGATGTAAATATTAACAAGTCAATTATTCCTTTCAGCCTTGAGGGAGAGATTGCTAAGATAAAAATTACCATCCCCCTAGCTGAACTAGTAACCCAAGAAGTGTACAAAAACCAAGTTTTGAAAGCTTTAAACTTAGGAAGTGATACTGACACCTTAAACTTGACAGATGACAAACCTGAGCTATTGTTTGGCCCAGAGGTTGAAGGAAAATATCAAGAAGGACCAGTCCCTCCCTTCTATGTTAGTTTGAACATACACGATAAAATTCTACACAACGCCATGTTAGATTCTGGAGCTTCACACAATCTAATGCCCAAAGTAGTAATGGAAAGTCTAGGCTTAGAGATTACTAAACCATACAAAGATTTGTATTCTTTTGACTCAAGCAGAGTCAAATGTTTGGGTTTAATGAAAGATTTATGTGTTAACTTAGCTCAGATCCCCGCTAAGAATCTAGTAATGGATGTAGTTGTAGCTGACATTCCCCCTAAGTATGGCATGCTCTTATCAAGATCATGGGGAGCCAAACTTCAGGGAAGCCTTCAAATGGATATGTCTTATGCCACCATCCCTGTTTTTAACCAAAACATAAGACTATACAGAGAATCCCACATGAAGTACATGGTGAGTAACATGGACAAACCAAACAACACTCCAATCTATTCTATTCAATCAAGTTTAGATTCCTTTATCTTGTGTAACGAAGATGAAATTACTCAACAAGGTAAAGAAAACATGGACCCAATCAATTCACCAGAACAATCCAAGCTTACTTCAAATCGGCTTCAAAACATTGAAAATCAACAACAACGAGAAAATGAAAATGAGTCAAATATACTTTAGACAATAAATTTCGATGGATCCTGTAATAAAACTAGTGGCGGGCTAGGTGTCTGGATTCAAAACATAAATCAGAGTTTTTCATACAAGTTATATTTCCCATGCACTAACAATATTGCCGAGTATGAAGCACTTCTCCTAGGTTTACAATTGCTTAAAGAATTAGAAGCCCAAAGGATATCTATTTTAGGGGATTCTGAACTTATCATCAAACAAATCAAAGGAGAGTACTCAGCCAAGAATCCAAGGCTTAGGGAATATCAAAACGCTGCCCTCGACCTACTAAAAACTTTCGAAAAATATGAACTCATTTTTATCCCCAGAGCACTCAATCATCTAGCAAATGAACTTGCCTTCGCTGCCAGCAATTGCCAGGTACCCGAGATAAATGAACAACTCAGTATAAAGGTGAAACACAGACCTGCTGTGCCTGATAAAGAAGATCACTGGTAGGTGTTTGAATCCGACAAACACATAGATGATTTCTTGAAATTAGAGAATGATTTCAGCATACCAACATCATACACTAGCCATGAAGAAAATTGTTTGTATATTGAACAAATCCCAGAGGCTGAAATAACGTATCCTGCTAATATAAATCATTGCGAAAATCCATTTGAAGTAGAGGTAGTGAACAATGAAGACCAAGAAGACTTGGAAGTCTTACAATGCAAAAATGATAAGATCCCAAGAGGTCTCACACCTCTAGAACACCTGTTTGATCTCAACGATGTAGCTAAAGAACCAAGAATGGAGCCTGTGGAAACAAATATAGAAGAGCATAACATAGGCAGTCTAGCAGAACCTAAGACGATCAAGCTATCTAGCACCCTCCCAGCTCACATAAAATTGAAATACATAGAGCTTTTCAAAGAATTTAAAGATGTGTTTTCTTGGGAATACAAAGACTTAAAATCATATGATACCAGCATCATCCAGCATAAAATCCCCTTGAAGGAAAATAAAAAGCCTTTTAAGCAAAAACTAAGGAGAATAAATCCCCTTTTACTACCTTTAGTTAAGGCAGAAATTGAGAAAATGTATAATGCTAGGATCATAGTACCCATTAGATTTTCAGAATGGGTATCAAACTGAGTTTCTGTTAGAAAGAAAACAGTGGAAATTAGGCTCTGTATTGACTTCAGAAATTTAAACAGAGCCTCTTTAAAAGAAAACTACCCCTTACCCAAGATGGACCATATACTTCAAAGGGTAGTTGGGTCAAGAAGAATATCCCTATTAGATGGGTTCTCGGGTTACAATCAGGTGTTAGTGTTCCCAAGTGATCAAATCAAAACTGCTTTTACCACACCTTGGGGAACTTTTATGTATGTCAAAATGCCTTTCGGATTAATGAACGCAGGGGCCACCTTCCAAAGGGCCATGGACATAGCCTTCTCTCAAGATATTGGCTATTTTATAATTATCTACCTTGATGACATAACTGTTTTCTCAAAAACTGATGAAGAACATTTGATTCACCTAAGGAAGGTTTTTGAGAAATGTAGGAAATTTGGCTTATCACTAAATCCCAAGAAGACCCTCTTTGGACTCCAAGAAGGGAAACTTTTTGGTCACATAATTTCAGAAGAGGGAATCAAAATAGACCCTATGAGGATAGATGGCATATTGCAAATCAGCCATCCTAGAAGCCTCAAAGAATTGCAATCTTTCATTGGAAAGATTAATTTTTTGAGAAGGTTTATTCCCAACCTTGCTGAGCTATTAAAAAACATTACAAACATGCTCAAGAAATATGTGGGTGTGAAATGGACTTTACCAACTAAACAATCATTCGAACTGGTCAAGCAAGCTCTTACTCAAACACGAGTCCTGATTAGTCCAGATTTTACCAAAGATTTTTACATCTTTTCTTTTGCATCTGAGCATACAATAGCTGCAGTTCTACTTCAAAAGAATGATTTGGGGCAGGAACAACCAATATCCTTCTTTATTAGGGCCTTAAGAGACGCTCCTCTCAATTATAATATCATGGAGAAACAAGCCTTAGCATTAGTGAAAGCATTAAAGGACTTTAGGGTCTATATTTTACACTCTCACATAATTGCTTTTGTCCCACATACTGTTGTCAAGGACATTCTGAGTCAAGACCTTGATGGTAAAAGGGGAAAATGGATTGCAACTATTCTTGAATATGACTTAGAAATTAGGCCCACCAAACTAGTAAAAGGGCAAGGATTAGCAAAACTCATGGCTGAGTCTAACTTCCAAGCATTAGACATGAATATGGTGGATGTGTTGGAAGAAATGGAAGAATCTGATGCTCCTTTTATTGAAGAAACATTTCTAAATTCTCCTTGGTATGCTGACATTATTTATGTGCTTTTATATCTAAATGCCCCTCCTTCTTTGTCTAAAACTAAAGCTAGATTCTTGAAACAAAAGGCTTTGAGTTTTTGCATATTAGATGGAGTATTATATTGGAAAAATGTTGTTGGAATTTTTCTTAAATGTTTGCTTGAAGATGATGCAGGAAAAATCATGCATGAATTGCACGATGGTGAATGTGGAGGACACCTCTACTGGAAGGCCACAACAACAAACAAAATTCTCAGATCAGGTTACTATTGGCCTACCCTTTTCCCAGACACTCAGAAGCTGGTCATGTCTTGCCATAAGTGTCAAATCTTTGATGGCAAGATAAAGCTCCTTCCCTTACCCCTACATCCTATCAGAGTTGAGGCACCTTTTCAACAATGGGGGCTGGACTTCATTGGAGAAATTCATCCATCTTCCTCAGCTCAACATAAGTGGATCCTCACAGCCACTGACTTCTTCACCAAATGGATAGAATCTATACCTACCAGGAATGCTAATGACTCTGTCATTATCAAGTTTCTTGAAACCCATATCCTATCCAGATTTGGTTGTCCCAGAAAAATCATAACAGACAATGCTACTGCTTTCAAATCCAAAAATATGGTTGATTTCTGTCACAAATACCATATAACCTTGGGCCATTCCACTGCTTACTATCCCCAAGGGAATGGATTAGCTGAATCCTCCAACAAGAGTCTCATTAATATCATTAAAAAGATGTTGGAAGAAAATCAAAAATCATGGCACAGTAAGCTGGTCCATGCCTTATGGGCTGATAGATTAACTACAAAGAAATCAATAAATATGTCCCCCTATCAGTTAGTTTATGGCATGGACGCAATTTTTCCTACCTCATTAGGAATTCCAGTCATGAAGCTCCTTCAAGAAGTACAGGTTGAAGAAAATGATATGCAAAGGAGGATCAACCAAACAATCCATTTGCAGCAGACCAGAGAAGAGGTTTATGAAAGAACACAGTTAGTCCAAGAAAATATGAAGAAGCAATTTGATAAAAGGACTAAGGCAAACGACTTCCAGGTCGGAAGTGTTGTTCTTAAATGGGATTCAAGGAGAGAAGAAAAGGGGAAACATGGCAAGTTTGAGAACTTGTGGAAAGGGCCATATGTTATTCATGCTGAGAGGGGTCATAATACATTTTTCTTGAAAGAAATGAATGGAGAAGACCTATATGGAGGTCTTGTCAATGGAAGGATGCTCAAGCATTACTTCTGCCAAGAATCTTAAGTTTCAAAGCATTTGTGTTTTACCATTGTAGATATCATAGCCTAACCATTGCATTCAAAGTTAGAAGAAAATAAAAATACAAAAACAATAGAAAGAAAGAAAAGAGGGCAGTTTGTTAAAAACAAGAAAGGTAAAGCCCCATGCCAAAAAAGACAAACAAATCTGAAAGTGTGCAAGCTTAAATGCCACTCCTGATAACCACACTTCTAGTTAGTCAAACAGACTAATCTTGACTAGTTAGTTTTAAATTTTCTGCTGATAGGGTAGTGAATTTGGTTTGCCAAACTGTTTAATCTTGGCTTATCAGTAGATAGATTAGGATAGAAATTAAAGGTTCAAACAAATTCAAAATCTGAACCAAAGTCTCCAAAGAGAGATGACTCAAAACTGTTTTATTTTCTGAGTCATGAAAGAGAAAAACTGGTTCTAATTTGCCCAAAATCTGAATCAGTTATCAAAGAAGAGACAACTCAAACAAAAGCAAAAACAGAGTTGTGAAGAAAAGAGAAGGCCATGATGAGAAACTTTCAGATCTTAAACCTTCCATTTCGATTTTAATTTTCTGCAAATAATAATCTATGTGCAGCTTTTTTTTATGCCATAGATCACAGCAAGTTAAAAAGCTTAATCTTGACTTGACTGTTTTTGAATTTATGTTATAGAATTTAGAGAATGGAAGTCTGTTGGACAGCTTAATCCCAACAGACAGTAGATTAGGTAGAGAATCATATGGATCCAACTGTTTAATCTGGATCCATGAAGAAATAAGGAGTAGAGTTAGATTAGTTTTTATGTTTTCAAAAGAATAAAATTTTGTAAGAGAGTTTGCCAATCAAAGTGCACTCTGATGAAGAGAAAATGTTAGATCAGTAGGATTGGGTAGGTAGAAAGTTTGTTGATAAGAGTTCCATTGTTTTCCAAAGATTGACAATTGGTTTCCAGAGCAAAGAAAGATCTTTCAAAGCAGAAGAAACAGCCCAATGGATGAGGCAATTGATCAGCCTCCCAGAGAATAAAAGTCTGCAGTTCTTGATGCCTTCAAAAAGACACCATCCCCAAGTGGAGCCACTGTTAGCCACCCATAAAATTCTGTCATATCAGATGGTGGCTAAATAATGTTGGATAGCCTTCAAGAAACAATTTCATGATTAAAATTGCTGATACTTGAAGACTTTTGATAATGTCCTATCCTTGGTTAAATATTCACTACTGTTTCCATTCAGAACTCAGAAATCCTGCTGATTCCTAAAGCCTAAGTGCTGCTGCTAAACCCCTTTTTCCTTTCCTTCCCCTCAAAGCTAACCTCCTCTTCTATTCCTCCATTTCCCATGAAAACCCCACAATTTCATATTTTTCCCTGTTCCCCCTCATCAGAATCCATTCCATAAGGTCTAAGACCCCTTCTTAACCTTATCGGAACCTTCATTTCCCTTGAAAAACCCATTAAAAAACCATAGGAAATGCATATTTCCTATACATTAGACTTGAGCCCCCGCGGGCCAAGTTCCTAGCATCCCTCCGTCCATATAACTGAGCGCCAGAACCAACTGCTTTAAGCATCAGGCGCTTATCTTTCCAAAGAAATTCCTCCGCCCGAAAACACCAAAAACCTTGGTAAACTATGAAAATCGGGTTTTTATTAATTTCTAAGGTTTTCCGCCCAAATAATTTATGAAGTTATCTCGACCATCGATCTGCTCCACAGATCAAACGGCGCAGAGTGCTACTTGCCCTATGGACCTCGCCATTCCCCGCGCTTTTTTCCAAAACCAAGGTTTATTCCGCACCACTCTTCGGGCAAAGGTTGTTTTGGCCCGAGGCCCAGCGATTCCACACACCTCTTGACACGCGTCCTCTGTACTATTTGAAAACCACCGCTTAAACTCTGCGCCCGCGCGTTATCCGTCGGACGGAGGCCGCCCAGCGGAATCAACGATAACCGTCAGATCGAGACCCCCGTATCCAATGGCTGTCATTCGTTGAAGTCACCCGCCCTTTAATCAAGCTGCATACTATTTAGCTGGGCCCCGGTGCAACTGAGAATCCGTCTCCGCCGTCGATCTCTGCAGATCGACGGTCCACCTTCAATTTCCTGATTCCATTACTCAGTCCACCTTTTTCCTCTGCTGACTTTCCAAATCGCTCCCGATCGTTGATCATAGCGCGATCAACGGTTCCGATCGCCCTGTTTCTCCCGCACGCCCTTCGATGCAGATTTGCCCATATAAACGCAGGATTTTATAATTTTGTTTGTATTTTGCAGGTTTTAAAATTCTTTCGCCATGTCTGAAGAAGATTCGAAGGATGAGGGTGACGACTCCCGTTCTTTCGATTTAACAAAGGAGATCGACCACAGGGTATAGAACTGTGTTGTCAACAAGGTTTCATGAGCCGTTGACGCAGCATGCCCCTGTCAAACCTAGAAAACATCGAACAAACCCAGAAAAAGAGTATCAAAAAGAAGAAATGGATCAGAGCGGGAGTTTAATGGACAGATTGGAAGGGATTACGGCTAAGACGGCCATCAGAAGCCTAATCTCCCAGCCTAAAACATAGTTTAAAAGGAAAACCTAAAAGTGTTTATCAGACATAATGCCTCCACCGCCATATCTGAGGCAAATTGATTCCTCAACCACCACAGCGCCACCTGTGCCTCAAAGGATTCAATCAGGAGCTGGATTTATTGATCAGGATCAGATTTTTGCCTCGACACAGCCAAAGAAGTCACTTCCGCCAGGGCCTTCAATGCAAAGAATATCTGCGGAGTTACTTCGGACTACCTGTGCCTCAAAGGTCAACAAATACTCCTACCCAGCTTAAATCATGAGTGTAAATAAATTAATACGGTGAACACCTCTTCTGTTTCTTCATTGAGCATCCCAAGGGCCAATGGGCCATTTAAATCCTGTATTAATTGTAATTGAGATCTTTTTCAGATCTCACCTCCTCATCTTTCTATATATACCACAACAGAAGATGAGTGAGTGTTGGTTGGTTGTTGGTTGCTGTTTGATCACAAGTTGTAACATTGAAACTCTCTGAAATAAATATACAAGTGTTGAAGCTAAAAAAAAAAATTGAAGTCTTGGATGTCTTGATGATGTTGTTGCATCCCTGTTCCTGAGAAGGCTCTATCATTGGATTCATGAGCTTGGTTGTTGGTGAAGTATTCTAATTGTTTAATGTTTTCTCCTATTTTCATTATGTTTCATAATCTCTTACTACAGTAGGCTGAAAGTTTTAGGCTAAGAAATGACTCCTGGAAGCACCTTAGACCTGTTCACCCTTCACTGTTTTATGTTTTCTTCTGCTGAAGTATTTTAGAGGCTTTAAACCTTCTCTTTAGTCTTCATGCTTGTTTATTTCATTAATAGCTCAAATAGTTGGTTTCAGCATGATTTATGGTTCTCCCTGCTTGTCTGCCATCACTTGAAAGCTGTTATTGAAGTCTCCCTTTGAAGTACCATTGTCTTAAGTTAATCAAAGAGGTCGGTTTTGATCTTACCCTTTGCCCTTGCTTGAACAGCTGTTTTGAAGGTCTTTATAGTTGCAAGCATAGATGTTATTTAGGTGTTCCCTCTTCTATGAATGCAGCTATCAGTGAATATTTTATGTTTTCTAAGTCCTTTAAAGTAAAATCTTTGAGGAAATAGGGAGTTCCCCGAATCTTAGATTTCATTTTAAAAGTTGTCTTGAAGTCATTATTTGCTTAAAGAATGTTTGTGGAATTTATGGTTAGCCCTGTCTATCAAATATCTCTTTATTGTTAAGTTATGTTTTAAAGTTCCCTTTGTTGAGAATTAAGCTTCTCTTTCCAAAACATTAATGTCCATCTCATTCCAAAACAAAGGATCCTATGGCCAAGTTAGATTTTCCCTTTGATATCCCATATCCCTTGAAGAGTTTGTCATGACCTTATTTTGACTCCATTGCCCAATGAACCAGATATTTCCTCTTTCTGTCTATCTTTCCTAGACCTTTCATATTCTGCTGTATCAACTCAACCTAACCAAACAAACATCTGCACTTAAATAACTAGTCTAAAATCCATAACCAAAGCAAACAAGATAAACCTTTGCAAACAAATATTTGAGAGATCCCTCTCTGAGAACAGGAGGACTAGATCCTAGAACTCTAAAGATTGGTTCTGATGTTGCCTTGTCTTTTTATTTGCCAAACTGTCAAAACACGGGATACCGACATATCCGATTTTGCATAATCCGTATTGGCCGCCGTTCCTACCAAGATACTGTGTGATTGCCCCAAGTTTGAGGGTAAAGCCGAGGACCCCCAAGCGTATGTGATGACGTATCATCTTGGTGTTCATCTAACTTGGGTCGAATTATAAATTGCCTCGCGCCTCTTCCAACGTACTCTTTTTGACCGGAGCCGCCGCTAAGTGTACATCGAGTTATCCCGTGGAATCTTCCAAGATTTCAATTCCTTAGCCATGGATTTTCTGAGGCACTTTCAGTTACCAGTTCGTTATGAAGCCAGGACGCACATCCTGACTTCTTTGAAGCAGGACAAGGCCACTCACATTTCCGATCACATTCATGAGTGGCGGCGCCGTCGTAGATTGATCAAGTTTCATATACCTGATCAGATACTAACTCACTGGTTCACCACCTCCTTCGTGAATAAAATCGCTCAAGATATTGCGATGGGAGCGTGTGTGACGGAGGAACAAGCCATTGCGCGTGCCCAATATCTGGATCTTGTATATTCTCAGTTCGGCACGCTTTATGATATCTTGCCTGATGCTCCACGGTCCGGAACCTCTAAGACTCCACCTACCCTTGCGGTTGATGGTGTCATTGGTTCTGTGTCTCAGAATTCGAAGAAATCTTCGAATGGGAAGCAAAAGTCTAATCCTTCCAACAATGCTCCTGCTAATCCCACCTCGTCCGATTCTGGCAAAACCGCGGAGGTGAACGTCGTTCAGGCCAATCCTACGGAGAAAGCCTCCAAAGGGAAAAAGAAGGGCAAAGGTAAATCCAACTCTGACGCCTCGAGGCCAGAATCCAAATCTCGTACTGAGGATGGTTCTCAACGTAAACCGAAGTACCCCTGCCTCATTTGTGAAGGAGACCATTATACTAAGGATTTTCCATGACGGTCCGAGGTTAGTCAACTTCTCAAGGGCTCAAAAGGGACTCCGGAAGTTCTAAAAGAACCATTCCCGTCTCAACAGACCCAGATGGTTGCACAACCGTCACCATCTGCACCATTTGGGTCCCAAGTTTTTATGATGAAAAGTTTTGCACCTATCTCCGTCGCTACGCGTTCGAAGGATTACAACGAATCACGACAGGCACCCGGGAAGGCAGTTGCGGATGGACCGCCTCCCCCCCTGCCTCCGGTTCATTGGAAATTGAGAAGCTTACTCCTGAACCCGTTGTGAAGCCACCTTCTAAAGGTGTCTTACGAAGATCTTCTTATAATCCGAATGCCCGTGCCGCTCAGCACTATAGCATTGTTGAGGATTTGGCATAGGCGCCTTCTGCTATGTCTGCACTAGAAGTTCTTCAAAGTTGTCCTTCACAATGGAAGGCTTTATTATCCGCGATCGGTGGCATTGATCCCGCCGATTCGAGTCTTCTCACCTTCGATTTAGAGAATTTCACTCCCCGACTTCTACATCAAATCGCTCTTGTTATTCAAGTCGGGATTAACGGTCTTAACATACATAGGGCCGTCGTGGATGAAGGTGCCTCTACCTGTGTTATAAAAACATTCCCGATCAACATCTCCATTAAACCGGGGATCGTTGAGAATATTCACGTGGGAGTGACTTGTTCTCCCGATAAGATTCAAGTCTATACTGATCTTTTTAAAGAATTCAGAGATGTGTTCGCCTGGTCCTACGAGGAAATGCCGGGGATTGATCCCAGTATCGTAGTGCATGAGATTCCAACCTACCCTGGTGCGAAGCCCGTGCGCCAACGCTTACGCCCCATGCATCCTCGGAAAGCCGCTGCAATCAAGGCAGAAGTTGAAAAACTTCTGAACGCGGGCTTTATTTATCCCATCCCCCTCACAGAATGGGTTTCCAACATTGTCCCTGTTGATAAAAAACAGGGTACTATTAGGGTCTGTGTTGATTACCGCGATATTAATCGCGCCTGTCCGAAAGATAACTATCCCACTCCGTTCATAGACCAGATTATCGACGAATGTGCCGGAAGTGAGATGTATTCCTTGATGGACGGTTTCTCAGGGTATAATTAGATCAATATTGCACCTGAGGATCAACACAAGACTACTTTCATCTGTCCGTGGGGTACTTTCGCGTATAAAAAACTCCCGTTCGGCTTGAAGAACGGTGGAGCCACTTTTCAGCGGGCGATGTCTTACGCTTTCCATGACATTCGCCACATCGTTCAGCCTTATCTGGACGACTTGCCAGCTCACTCAGCTAGGTGAGAGGATCACCCTGAACACCTCCGCCAGATCTTCCTTCGCTGTAGGCGCTACAATATTAGGCTTAATCCTCATAAATGCGTCTTCTACGTGGATTCTGGACGTCTTTTGGGATTAATAGTCTCCAAAGACGGAATTCGCCTTGAACCTTTAAAGGTCGAGGCTATCATCAACCTCCCATCACCCTCCTCGTTATATCAGTTGCAGAGTCTGCAGGGAAAAGCGAACTTCCTTCGACGCTTTATCCCGAACTACGCCGAGGTGGCCAAAGGATTCACACGCCTATTAAAGCAGAATGTTCCCTTCCATTGGGACGAAATTGCTCAACAATCCTTTGAGAAGCTGAAGACGTTACTCGTTAATGCTCCTTTGCTTCGTCCTCCGGACTATCGTCGTGATTTCACTTTGTATCTCGCCGCCGCGTTTAGCACCATAGCTATGGTTCTGGTGCAGGATGATGATGATGGTAATGAACATGTCGTTTATTATCTATCACGAAACCTTCTCGATACAGAAATGCGTTATGCTCATGTCCAGAAGTTGGCGTTAGCAGCAGTACACGCTGTGTAGCGTTTTCGCCATTACATCCTGTTGCGTACGATAACAGTGGTTTCGGATTGCAACCCCATGACATATATTCTCTCTAGACAATTACTGGGGGGCAAATACTCCAAATGGATCGTGATCCTGCAGGAGTTTGACTTAGAGTTCACCACTGCTAAGTCAACCAAATCACTTGTTTTCGCGGATCTTATATGCTCACTCCCGACAGACTCCACTCCTTCACACTCCGAGGATCATATCCCGGACGAAACTCTTTTCCTCATCAGTACTCGCGACCCTTGGTATGGCGACATAATTGTGTATCTTCAGACCTCCACATTTCGGTCTGAGTTGACTAAAGATGTCCGACGTCAAATTCGACATCAGTCTCAATGCTACCGCATCGTAGGAGATACTTTATACCATGTTGGAGTAGATTCGGTGCTCCGTCGGTGCCTAACCTTGGAAGAGGCTGAAAGGGTCCTAAATGACTGCCACAGTGGCGCCTGTGGTGGACATATGTCCGGATATGCTACTGCCCAGAAAATTCTGCGAGCAGGTTATTTCTGGCCGTCAATATTCAAAGACTGTATCGTTGCAGTCCGTAAATGTCACGCGTGCCAGGTGTTTCAGCGCAAGATGTGCGCACTGCCTCTCCCTTTGCATCCTGTTATTACCATCGGCCCTTTTGTGAAATGGGCGTGGATTTTATGACATGTAACCCTCACTCGGCCGGGGGGCATGCGTATATAATTTTTGCTATCGACTACTTCACCAAGTGGGCCGAAGCGATGCCATCGTTATCGACCATGGTACTCATTTCTGAGATTATATGATGGCCGAGCTGACTTCAAAGTTGGGCTTACGCCACGATAGCTCAATGCCATATTACCCTCAGGAAAATGGCCAGGTTGAAGCAGTGAACAAGGTTCTGGTCACTATGCTTCAACGAACAGTTGGTATCCACAAATCCAATTGGCACCTCCAACTGTTCTCAGCTCTATGGGCATACCGGACGTCTGCAAAAAGTGCAACTGGATTCACACCATTTCAATTGGTGTATGGTCTAGAAGAAACTCTTCCGGTTGAATGCGAGATTCCTTCGTTGAAACTAGCTATGGAACTTCTACCCGACACTTCTGCCGAGGAAGAGCGTCTTTTGTATCTGGAACGGTTAGATGAAAACCGCTGCTTAGCTGCTTTAGTGATTGAAGCACAAAAGAAGCGGGTCAAAGCTCACTTCGATCAATCGGTTTCTCCTCGTTCCTTTGTTGAAGGGGACCTCGTCCTCCTGTACGATCAAGCACATGACAAGCTTGGGGCTAGCAAGTTCCAACCTATGTGGCATGGGCCCTACATAGTAAAACGCGTTTTGAAGAATGGGGCTTATGAGCTTATAGATTATGAAGGAGTTCTGCTGGCGCAGCCCAGGAATGGGCTGTACCTGAAAAAATACTACGCTTAAAGTCATTTTTGGTGTGGTGTGTGTACATAAGTGTGTATTTTTCATTTGTGTGCATGTGTGGTGTGGTGTGCGATGTAAACATCTTTCTGCTGATCGGGTCTTCCTGATTGTGCAGATGTCCATCTGTCCATTTGTTGGTTTCGCGGATGGTGCCTCCCGCAGTATCAGGAACCTATCTTCGGTGGCCTAGGTAATCTATGATCCTGCTGGTGAGTTGGTCAGCCTGCAAGGTGTGTGTCTGGGACGTACTACAAATAACATCGCGGAATATAGTATTGTATTAGAATTATTAACTAAGGCTGTAAACCTTGGTATCCGTGAATTACTTGTGTATCTAGACTCGCAACTTGTAGTATTACAACTGAATGGTCATTATTCCGTCAGAAACCCATCCATTTTACGTCTGTATCTGCGTATTCGTTTACTGGAAAGAAATTTTGACTATATTACATATCAACATATACCCAGGCATATGAATACATTAACAGATGCAGTAGCTAATTTGGTGTTAGATAGACATTTGCGCAATTTGTAAAACAACATCACGTGAAAAGAAAGATCCATCCAGAAATAGATATGTATATATATAGATATCGAAATGTTTACATAGTGTGCGTCGCATAGAATCAAAAAATATACATGTTTGCCTTAATACATCTGGAGACGACATGTCTCTCAAAAAATATGCATGATAAAAGCCCTAGGAGTCTAATCCGCATGGTGCTCATGATAACAAGTGACTGCACGCACTAAGTGTCTCAGAAGTCGGTGGAGGCAACTAGGCACTCCCACCGTATGTCTCTGGTATGCCATCGGTACATCCGCCAGCCGAGCATAGTCTGGGATCCCTCGGGCAATTCCCTCGAGATTCTGGATTAACTCCCCCCCTCTACACCCTCTGCCTAAGGATCAGGTGCGGGAAGAGTCCTCCGCACGATAGGAGACATACCGGCTGGTCTCTCTGGGGCCCATGTCTGCATACATATAAAATGTGTCAGGTTGGACATGTATTAACAAAAAATTATAAAACATAAAAATAAAAAAGAGAAGAGGTCATACCCAACTCCTCGTCCCAATCATCTCCCTCCGGCAGTGGGAGATCTAGGTCTCTAGTGAAATCGGTTCCTGCATATGGCCAGTCTTCCACTACGATCAACTGACGCCGTAACCACCCAAAAAAATCTGGCCTCCAGGACATCTGTTGGCCTCCTCCAGCTCTGGGCATTAGTGCTGCCCAGCGAGCCATTCTTGGCTCTCGTGGAATTGGCTCAGCTACTATGGCCCCTTGGCCCTGGAAGATTGGTAATATTTCCAGAATGAATGATACCAGGATGGAACCGTAGCCAAACTGTTTCAGCTTGGCTTGCTTGCATTTCGTAAGCTGTCTTTTCATGTTTATCGTCACTGCTGTGGCCCAGTCAAACAATAGGGGAGTCATACACTCTGAGGCTAGCAAAAGTTGGGCCTTTGTGGCCTCGTGCTGTGCCTGTGACCCCGCAGCCCGCGTGATGGTATGTAGCACCACTCTCAGTGCCAGATCAGGAATGGTGTGAATGTCCACTTTCCCACTTCCAGATCCCAGTCATGCCCTCGGGCACACTCGTGCCATCACTTGCTCCATCTTCTCACCAGACGGTCTGCTCCCTATCAATATGGGCACCGGACCTCTACGCGATAACCCGGTTATGAAGTATATGTCAGAAACCTCCAGTTCTAATAACTGGTCCTGTAACTTGAACACTTGTTCCTGTTCATCCCATATGCTGATCAGGTACTATAGGAGCTCGGGCTGAGCTCGTAAACAAGGTGTCAGGAAGAAATTTTTTAGCCCACAGTTCTTGAGGGCGTTCATGCAAGTTTCATTCTCCATGGCTTGTTCATCCTCTTCATCGTGCTCTCTCTCTTTCCACTCAATCACCATTTTTCTCGGTTTCCTGCACCAACATGGTCACAAACCCTTAATTAGATCTCTGTTGAGCTTCAAAATTCATCCAAATTGATTAAAATCTCGATTTTTTAGGCGAAAATTTGGGTTCCGCCACTGGCGCGGCTGTTTCCTGAACAGTTGTGCCAGTCGACACGAGCCCTTTGCATATAAAAGCCCATTGGCACGAGTCCGTGCCCGATACGCGCGCCAATGAGCGGAGCCCTAAAAATTTAAAAAGTTGCCACAAAAATCTAATGCATGATGGAAAACTATTAAAAAATGGATTGAAATAGAGTACAAAGAAGCGCCTCTTACCTGGAACTGGCGGGAATTTAAATGGTAGCCCGGATCGGTCGCAATCACTGTCAGAAGTTCGCACACAAAATGGACCACTGCTGCTCTTCGGTGAGGTAAAAAGTAAAAAGTAATTTTATTTTTACCATTTGACATATTTATAAATTTTTGAATTCGAAATAGGTCTTGAAAGTTATTTTTCTGAATATTTTAATATATTTTTTCGAAAATGGGTTTTACCCTTGCCTTTTCGTGTAGCAACAGGTCTTTCACGCAACTTAGACGGTGAAACGAGTTTTATTTTATACTTTTTCGGACTCGGTAAATACATGAAAAAGTCACTCTAGAGTCATCTTTCAACTCTTTTCTGACTCTCTAAACATGAAAAGATTTCCGAGGCCCTTGTCATTTCGATCTCGTTAAAGTGGACACGAATCGACATCTACCCAGTATACGTTTACCCCTTTTTCGGGCTGGGATGGATTATTTATGAAAAAGGAATACCCTAGCCTATCGCGACTAGGAGGTTTTCTCGGATATTGTTTTCTACCTTTTCGGGTCCGAGGAACTATTTACGAAAAGGGACCGCTGGAGTTTACTTTTCTGTTGTCTTTTCAAACTCTCTAAATATGAAAAGACGCCGAGTTCTTCCTTTGTCAGACTCGTTAAACCCTGGATTCAGTCGAAATGACGTTCTCCGAGTTCCTCCTTCCTAGGGCTTGTTAAATGTACTAGGATGGATTCGCCCGAAGGGCGGACTTGTATTACAAGCATATGCGATCCCCTTCAAGCTTGTTGTCAAAAATAATTGGGTACTCGCCAGAAATGGTGGGGGAAAATGGAGCCAGTATCATTGTCGTGTTGGCAGTATGTCGCTCTTGAACATGGCACTTGTCTGCATTCGTGTCGGGTTGGGGACATCTCATCTCATTCTTCACTTGCCTCCATGGGTTTGGATAATCCCTTTTGACCTCTCATCTGCTCATTGCCTCGTCACCATGACCTCTGATCCGTTGATGTCAAATACTGCCAAGTCCACTGTCGTGCCGTTTATATGTTCAAGAGAAGTTGGCCTCTGCGAATATCAACCTTCCTCTAATTCTCATACGATCCTGATTCACAACAAAAACATCATGTTCCTCTGTCTCGTGTCGATGATGTGGGAAGCATTATGGCCCACCTTCGATCAAGGTCACTTCCTGTCGACTTCAGCTCATTATCCAGGAAGTTGATCTAGAGACTCCTTTATGGTACCTTGGAGCCTGCATGCCTCAATGGCAGGTTCGTCGCATTCGACATGAGGTTTTCATCATTGGCCTCCGATCGAGTGATTCTATGGGTGTTCGACACCAGCTCATTGATTCACACGCCGTAGATTGTACCTATAGTACCTTGAGGGCCATTGTCATTATTGGTGGTTCCTCTCGCGTCTGTTAACAGCTTTCATCATTGGCTGGTAATCAGACGATGTTCTCGCATGTTCGACTTTAGCTCACATATTCGCATGCTTGAACTTGTACTTTGTTCGGGTCGAGATGGAGCGCAAGACCCTGGATTGTTTCTGTTGTAATCCAGGCTGCGATTTTGTGGACTATTATTACATGACTCACTGATTGGATGGCTGCGACCATACCTGAGTCTATTTATCGATCCTCTCTGGATGGCTGTGTCCATGCCTTGGATCTCGATTATTGTATACTCTGTTATGGATGGCTGCGCCCATACCACGCATATATATCATGTATCTGAGACATCAGTTGTACTTCGCTCCGCAGGTTTTCCGATGGCGGTGTTTTCAGTCGGCATGTTCTCGTAAAGCATTTCACCCCTCTCTCTCTCTCTTGGGCCTCATGCTTTAGGGAGCATTTGTTACACAGCAATTTGTCACCGTCCCTGCAATCCCCATCCCGCACATTGGAGGGCTCATTTCGTGACCTGTGAGCAGAGACAAGACTTGAAAATACTTTCATTTCACCCCTCTGAAGATGAGCTTTAATTTCCCTGAAGACAGATCCCTGCAAATAACCCTAAAAATAGCTCTTTTTTCATTGGCGCGGTTCCATAGCTCAGCCCTCATGCCAAGGGGGAAAATCCTCCAAAGAGGGCACGCAAATTGGTGCTCTGTCATAGAGCTGCACCCACGCCAACCATATTAAGAGGTGTTTTTTAAAAATAAAAGGCAGAAGTTTCATCCTAACAAATTCCTGGACTGATTTCTATCTTGAGTTGGGAGGTTTGGCTACGGATTTCCATAGAGAGGGAGTAGTTTTCCACCTCTCATGGAATCTTCCTTGATGATACGGCCAATCCCATAATTATAGGGATCTCAACTCCCCTTCCTCCTTCTATAAAAGCTTGCTCATCTCCATGGCAAGCTAATCTCGAAGTTCCCAAGAGCTTTCACATCCTTATGTTGCAAGAGCCTTCTTGATTCCCTTAAGGCCAAATCCAAGCAAGGAGACTATTGCCGAGTATCTGGAGAGAGAGGCTTGTCTCATCCTTGACAGGCTCTATCGAGACATGTTTTGCTAATGACCCGCCAAGGGAGAATTCGGCGTTGAAGCTTTGGTTGTATTCTTCTTTTTGACTCATTAATGATAAGCAACTATCGGTTATGGTTCCACTCTTGTTCTTAATCATGTTCATGAGTTATGTCCTCTTCGACTGACATATAGTTGTATGTACTGCGTTTTATGCTTGTGTTTGTGTTGTTTCTTGCATGTGCAGGTGTCCGATCACGGAAATCGTGAGGATTGTGATCTGCCAGGGAAAAGGAACGGGAGCACCACCTCTTCTACGAACAACACCGTTGGATTCTAGGTAATACTTCCTCGCAAGTCAGTTTATTTATGATTAGGAACCTGCACTGTAGCATGTTTGATTGTTGCTAGAACCGATCTGGGCTAGTAGGGATCGCCTCTGTCCATAGAGGGGATTTACCTCCTCAACAACTATGATATGTTTTTGAGACCCAAATAAACAATAAAAGTTCGACCAGGTATGACAATGTTTGAATGGTCAACCAATCTGTTTACACAAGTTCTAATCCTACAGTCTTTTGACTGAGTTTGAAAGATAATATAATGATAAGGGTTCTTCCCAGTGGAGTCTTAAGGTCTGTTCAAGATTGTGGAGTCGCCAAGTGGAACTTTTTAGCCCCTAAGGAGGTAAAAGGTTTTATGGTCCACCAACATGTTTATTTGGATACCAATCCAAAATATTTTTAGGTTTTTCCGAGTTATCTCTCAGTAGTATGGTGTTTAAGAATATCCTAACTTTGTGTCACAACTTAGCTACGGTTACGAGACAAAGATGGTTTACTCTTATGGCTAAGCCAGCTGATCTTTCAAGGTTAGATAAAGTATTAAAAGAATCCTAGGTTTCACCTAGATTCTCACTGATTCAGACAAGTTCTATCATGATTACCGTTCTTTGGTAGTGCTTGAAAAGGCTACTTTTAACTCACAAGGTTTTATAAAAATGAAAATGATTCTGGGTTTGATCCCCAGCGGAGTCGCCAGAAATGTGAGGAATATGTAATCAGTAAGATTGGCAAAGTCCGATCACAAAAACAACATCGTTTCAACGAACTTTGGGATTCTAGGATCTAGCCCTCCTGAATCCGGAGAGGGATCTCTCCAATATGTACAAAGATGGATTTGTCTTTGAAATTTTGGGTAATAATATTAGGCTAGTTATGAATGCCAAGGGTTTGTTTTGTTTTTGGATGGTTGAGCATGAATACTATTTGAGGGGAAAGTCCTAAGCGCAAAGATTTTCAAAGGTGAGAAGTTGCAAGCGAGTAGAACAACTTTGGCTAAAAATATAGATATAGCGCTGGTTTTTAATCCATTGGGCTATGGAGTCATAACAGGGATTTAATTGAACAACAACATCGAGAATGATCCAAGGGGAAAGTCATCTACACCAAAAGATTATTGAGATTTAAATGATGGAATGGGAACAATAAAGTGTTGGAGGGGTGGAAACTGATAATAATTTCACAAGGGATTTATAGTCAGTCCAAACAAGAAAAGCCTCTTAAGTATATGTTTAAAACCAACCAAGTGCAGGGCTAACAATTGACTTCTTGGGCAAGTTTTTATTAAAGCATCTTAATTGACAAACAATCCAGTAATCCACATGATTACCTTCAGAAAGTATGAAAACATATAAGATAAGACAGAGTATAAACTTAAGATCAGATAAAGTACTTTTAAACCTAGTCTGCTTTCAGTTAACACCAAGGGAAACTTTCAGAATCTGCCTTTGGAGAATAGAAGCTAGAAACAGGGCAAACCATCACTTTCTATTCTAACTTTAATAAGAAAATAAGGAAAATAACTTTCAAGAAAAATGTTTAAAGAAAACAGTAGGATGAGGGAACTCCAACATTTCTAGCTGCTTAAACTATATTGAATCATTCTGAAATAAACAATTTGGAGGAAAACATTGAGATAAAGCTTTTCAGTCAGAGAAGGTTACTAATGTACAGCAGGTCTTAACTCTATAAATTCTATTATTTATCAGAGAGTAGTGAACACTATGACATACATAAAGGAAAACAATAACAAAGAAGGGGCACTTCACCAGTGATATAGACCAGGATCCCAAGAAACAACTTGTTTATTGATGTCAAACCAGTTACAGTACTCAGATCCAATGTTTCACTTCAGCAATCATCTTCACTATCTAGCCTAACAAAACTAACACCAACAGTGCTCCAAGGGCCAGTGAACACTATTTACATTCAGAAAGTTTAAGCTCAGACGTATTTCAAAGTTCTACAACCAACAGTTTCTCATCTTCTACAGAAGTATTTATAGAAGGATGAGGAGGTGAGATCTGAAAAATATCTCTCAAGGCAATTAATACATGTTCAAGACTTCTTGGCCTTTTCAGGGGCTCGAAGGAGGATTTTATAGGTGGTCTGCCTGTATTAATTGTTTACAATTATGATTTAAGCTTGGTGGGTGGTTTATTTGACTTTGACGCTCTGTGTTCTGTCTGGAGTAACTCTATAGATATTTTCTATTAAACTCCTTTGGTAGAATTAACTCCCTGGCTGCGCTGAGGCAAAATATCTGATTCTGCAATGAGTTTAGCCTCTATTTGAATGCTTTGATACAACAAGTGGCTCTGTGGTAGCTGAGGAATCAATTTGCCTCAAATGTGACAGTGGAGGCCTCTCTACCTATTAAACACTCATGATGTTTCCTTTAATTGTGTTTTAATCCAGGGAATTAGGATTTTGATAACCTTTCTTAGCTATAATTCCCCAAATCTATCTTTAATCTTCTATTCTGCTGCACTCTTTTTTTCAAACTTATACTCTTTTTAAATGTGATTTAATCACAGTGTCTTGTCGATGTGCAGGCCGCACTGGGCTTTTTAAAGGCATTGACGCCCATGAACTATTGATAAAACAATGGAATGAAACCTCGTGAATGGTTTTCTTTGATAACTCAAAGGCGCAGAAAATGTCTTTCCCGGCCCTCGGCTTTCCTTCATTATAGAATGGAAAACCAATAAAACACCTGCAAAACAGAAAAACAATTAAGAAATCCTGCATTTTTTAGGTTTGACTGCTTCAGAAGGCGGGAAAGAGCGCGGTGGAGATCTGCGTAGAAAGGAAAAAAGGAGAGCGGGAGAAGAATGGAGGAGAGTGATTTTGGACTGTCCGATCCGGACACGTGGACGGTTCGGATTCAATCGGCAGATCGCAATCGGGGGAACAAACAAACACATGCTATGGATATTTACGATGCGAGTTAGCGCGGACCGTTGATCTGAGGATCAGATCAACGACGAAAAGTGAATCGGGGAATGGTTGATCAGCGGGAGTAACAAATGGATGCGATGCAATGAAAAACTCTGATGCGATGGAGAATTTGCGATGCGATTCTAGGCGAATCGTTGATCTAAAACACAAATAAACAGTGGGAATTTTTTCAGAGAAGATCGGTGGAGAAAACCTTTATAATATGGAAACTCAAACATTTTTTGGAATAAAAAAAAGGTTTAATGGATCGGGGTGGAAAATATATATAAGACAGACAGGCGCTCGACTACGGGGCCTTTGGATTTTATGAAACGTGACATGGCTGGGGCATATTAAAACAAGGGCCAATCGCGATCGAGCCATCGGGCCTGGTATTTTTAATCTACCCATTGTAACATTTGCGATGCGATTGGCACCTGGGACTTTTAACACTTGGTCCCGGGTATAGTCATATTAAATGAAAAGGCAGGGGAAGTTTATATGTTTAAGGCTTGATCGCATCAGAGAGTTTGATGCGGTCTCTTTGATCAGCCCATTGGATTTCTCCGATTGCGATTGCGCGATCGGTCTTTCAATCTACCCATTAAAATATTTAACACGTGCTTTTGGCTTTTATACCAAAAGTTAGGATAAATGGGTTTTTCGATTTTGCAAAGGAAAAAATGGATCGAGGAAGAAAAAATGGAAGTTATTAAGCGCTGGAGGCGGGCCCACAGGATATATATAAAATATGATGCGATCAAGGTTTTATAACATAAGGATGATCGCATCACAATTTTTAAAACACCGCAACAAAACCTGCGCACTTGAATCTTTCTGATGCGATTAGCACTCGGGGTAATAACTCTTGGTTTTTCAAAAGAAACATGAGATTTGGAGTTATATCAAAGGGAGTTGATCACATCGGGATTTTTGTATAAAAAAACATATGCGCTCGTTTGATTTATTCCGATGCGATAAGTGCCGATGGGACTAGCGCCTGGTTCCGGGGAAGGGGCATGTGGGGGAAGTGGTTAGGACTTAGCCCAAGGGGGCTTAAGTCCATAGTCAAAATAATTTGTTTTTTATGAAATTTCTCATGGTTTTCAAAGGAATCGGGGGTTTCAGAATAGTTAAAAAATGAGTTTTTAACTATGGAAAAGTGACTTTCATGAAGAGAAGAAGAGAAATCATGAAAACAAAGGAGTTTTTATGGAGAAAAAGGGGAGAAAATGAAAATTAGTTTTGAAACAGGGGAAGGGGAAAAATGATGATTTTTGCAGCAGTTTCTTCTCATGATTTCAGCAGAATTTCTAAGTATAAAATGGGAACAGCAATGAAGATTTTGGACAGAGGCATAAGGCCTTCTAGAGTCTTCAAGAGCCAACAATTTTTAGCAATGAAATTTTTTCCTTGAAGGCTCAAAAATTCTTAGCCACGTCTTGCTATAACAAATATTATAGGTGGCTAAGAGGACCCCAGGAAGGACTTGTTCAACGTCAAGGCTGAAAAGGTTGTAAGGTTCTTCTACTATTCAAAGTTAATACAAATATATTTGTTTTTCTCAATAAGCTATTAATTAACTATTTATTTTATGGATTAATTGATCACCATCATAGGCATGATTTATAATATTTTCTATGCAGGTGCTATTTAATTTTTTCTTGTTTGTGACTATAGGTCTTCAAAGATAACTCTTTCAGGAAACTGGAGGATAGCTACTATGAATAGGCACTTGATCTAAGGTAGGATCTTAACACCCCTGTAGCATTTATTTATAAATTGCATATGTCTAGAGAAAGATAGGTTTATTTGTTTTTTTGTTGCTAGACTATCTTTTAATACTAGGGAGATTGGTCTTGTCCGCAAGATCGATCTATCCGGCCAACAAATTGGCAAATCCACTGGGGAAAGAATTTGATTTTTGGTTTTCCTTTGTTTTGACTTGAGAAATTTTTTTTTTTTCTGGTTTTTGATTGATGTATACTGGCTTGGGTAGCTTAGCTTTAATTTTCTTTCAAAAGTTTTGAAGTATTTTTAGTTTTTCTTAAAAGTTTTCAGGGGACCGCACTCTGTCTTCACAGACAGTGTGGGCAGATCCGCATCATCCTTAAAGTTAACAGTGCGGGACCGCACCTGTTGCCTTTGGAGCCTACGAACCCTGTCAAAATTTTTGAAAAACTTACGATTTATTCTTCCAGTTAAGTTTAGATTTGATTTAGGACTCTTAGTGTCTACCCAAATCTGTATTTTTCCTGTCAAAAAACTCTTGTGAGTGAGTTCTGATAGTATTTTTTGTTTTGAGTGATTTTCTAGAAGTTTTACATGCCTGGATTGGATTTCACTTTCTCTCTGTAGTGACTCAAAGATTAGAAGTTTGAAATACCTTTGGTTTCTGGTGTCTTTTATCTTCTTGATGAGTCTGTCTTAGTGGCTAAAATCATTCTTAATGAGATCTAGTTTTCTCTTTGCAAATCTTTAAACAAACTTTGTTATAAGTTCTAAATTTCATTTTTACGAAAGAAAACATATCTGGATTTTTTTTTATTTGTTTGTTATTCTATGCAAATAAATCCTTAGTTTACTGAACAACTAAGAAAAACATCCTCAAAAAAAAATTGTTGAAGCTTTTATTCAATTAGATTTTTTAGGTTTTTAGATCTCAAAATTAGTTTTTCGTAGTTTTGAGTGATTTTCGAGAACTCGTACATATCTTTTGAAGGAAATTTTTTCTTGTAGTTTCAAGCTTTGGAAAGTGAAAGGGATTTATTGGGAGAATTGATTATTTGTCTCGTTTTTAGCTCTCATTTGAAAAAAAATATATTTTCTTTTCATTTTCAAGTTGAGAGAAAGAATTGTCTCTTAAAGAATTGCATTCTCGAACTGTTTCATTTAGCTAAAATTTCATTGAAAAAAAAATGAATTTCTTATCATTTTAGGTGCGCTTTTACTGTGTTTGGAGTCGATTCTTCACACCATCAAAGTTTCATTTCCATACCTATCGACTTAAAGGAACAACCCATAAAAACAATGCTAAATTAAAATTGATCTAGTAATCTTTTCTATTTCTAGGGCTCTTATCACCAATATAGCTTAGGCTAGTATCTTGGAGTAGGTAGTAATTAACTCTCCAAGATAGTTAAAACAAAGAAGTAGATAAATATTGCGGTAGGAAATAAATCCAATTGTAATTGATACATTCTAGGAAACTTCTCTTAAAGGAGTTAATCATGAGATCATGTCTGAACCTTTGAGACAATCAATTCTGTTTCATTGGGAAAGATAGAAGATCTACACGCATTACAAATGGTAAACCTCGGATTGACCACTATCGAGGAGCCCGCGGACACTTGTTGGTAAACCTTATATTGACCATGTTGAGGAGCCTTCAAGGGGATTGAGCTTTGTTACTCTGCCCTTGCACGTAGAATCAGATCGTAGATTGTTCCCCCAGTTGTATTTGTTGGTGTTGGTAACCTTACTGTCCATAAACTTAAGATTATTTCCTAAGGTGACGGTGAAGGAAAGATCTCACTATACCTGGGGCAGACGTCGAATATACTCACTTGGACTCTCTAGGGGGTTCTCTTCACTCAAGATGGTTTTGTGAAGAAACTTGTGCTAGTATGTTTCATTAAGTAGGTTGTCAGGGTAACTGTTCCAAACCTGCCTTTCTGTATTAAACTTCTACTAAGTTGGATTTCATCATCAACTAGTGTTTTTAGTACCAGAAGTTACTGTTTGTGCGTGGTTTGAACTCTTAGATTTTTTAGGCGTGTGATTCAACTGTTTGGTTCTTTAGAGACTTTAGGTATTTTCATTGAAATTTTCTTTTTTTGAGTGTTATTAATTAATATTTAATCGTGGCCGAATTACCAAGACAACCCTGTAGACTTCAGGGGAAGCCCCCTGAGTATATGCCAAGCCAACTTGAAGGGATGAGATCTCTAGTATCATCTAGTGACAACTGAATTAGATCAACAGAAGTCGGAGATTCATCTATAGTTTTTCATCCTGATTACCAAATACCAACAACAAAGCATATTTCTGAGCCAATTTCAGTTTCTGAAGTTACTGGTAGTATTTCTTCTTCCAGTGAATTAGCTGAAGAACCTAAAATTTCAGAGCCTGACATTGAACCTTCTTTTTTGGAACCATCTTCAGGATTTGTTACTCCAACTTCTAGTGATCCTGGTTCACCTAGGGTAAGAAATATCATTACTGAAAGTCTTCCATTTGGCCTCATATCTATTGAAGAACTTGTTGGTCCATATGAAGACGTAACTCTTCTCGAAAACCCACGGACACTGAATCTTAGGAAGCATGAATCAATATTCTATAGTCCTTTAGAACTGACGCTTGGTATTTATCATTGAATATTTTTTTAGAAAATCTGGGTCTTAGTTTTTCACCACCTCGAATTCCTTTTCATCCTACACCAAGAGGTTATTATCCTTCATCGATCATGTTAGGAGATTTATCTATGTTTTCCCAATCACCAGAAACCTTTTTATACGGTGGTCCTTCTATTCCTTCGGGGTACTAGTCACTCACTGGTACTTTCTCAGTAGAAACTCCTCGATCAATTGAACAAGTATTATCATCTAGTATTAATGGAACTCAAACGTTGAACACAGATCAAATCTATATGATGTCTGGTAATATTCCAAATCCTCAACCTCAAGGTAGTCAGTTACTACTTGGGGGGCAACCTCAAGGTAGTCAGTTACCACCTGGGGGGCAACCTCAAGGTAATTTTTTGCTAGGACAAACTATAGGACAATATTACTTTCCTGTAGAACAACCTCAAGGAAAGTACATACCTCAAGCTTATCAACCTTTAGGACAGTACATACCCCAAGGTCAACCCCAGACTCAGTATATTCCTCAGGGTCCTTATCAACCCCAGATTCAGTACGTGCCTCAAGGTTATCAACCTCAAGGTCAGTACCCAACTCAAGGTTTCCAACCGCCTTCTGGTCAATCATTTTTACAAGGAGATGGAAATGTACCACTTAATTATTAGCCCTACGTTCAACCAGGCTATGGTCCGTCATATGCACAACCTTATATGGGTCAATACCCCAGAATGAACATGGTGTGGAATCCGTCTCAAGTTCAACAGAATATGAAACCTAATGTGCAGTTACCTAACCAACCTAGACAACCTTTGTTTCAGGTGCAACCCAGCAACCTGTCCAGCCTACTGTTCAAGTCCCTGCACCTAGTTCAGTTTAGCAGCCTGGGCCTAGTACACCTCAGACTACGCCTCGAACTGCTGCAACTACTGCAACATCTGTTCAACCTACAACACCTGTTTCTGGAGTATATGTAGCTCTGGCATCTTCTATCCCTGCATCAGTGAAGATTCCTCAAATCTTTATGCCTCAGTCAGGACCTACAGTTCACACTTTGGTCCAGATGCCTGCAGGACAAGCTGGTACAAGTACGATTGCTACAAGTCAGCTGAAATTCACATATCAACTGTACCAGGGACAATATCAATTCGGTCCTATCGCACAAAACCCAATTTATCAGTATCAACCGTATCCTGGCTATACTTATCAGCAGCCTCAACAACCTCAGTTTGGTCCGGTTAATCTTGGTTTTCTGGGAGGTTATACCATTCCTAATGCAAATTCAATTCCAGGCTATCTTGGATATCCTCCTCCCAGAAATGGTCTCATTACTCAAGTTTTTCGCAACCCTAACCATCAGTTACCGTTTATTGCAACTTTGGATTTACCAGATTTGTCGCGCCTTATGAACGATCCAATTTTCTATCTTCTGTATTGGCCACCAATGCCTAATAAGTTGCTAGTGATATACCGAAATTCGAGGGTAAGTCGTGAAACGATCCATCAAATCACGTTATGAATTATCACCTCTGGTGTGAATCTAATTCAATTCGATTGCAACTTTTTCAATGAAATCTTATTGGTCTTGCCGCCAAATGGTACATTGAGTTACCACAAGGCTCTTTTAATAATTTCATTTAGTTAGCTACTACTTTTTTAACTCATTTTCAGTTGCCTGTTAGATATGACAATGGCATGGAATTGTTAACTTCACTAAAGCAATCCACGTCCACACATATTTTTGATCACATTCACGAATGGCGATGTAGAAGGCGTTTAGTGAAATTTTTCATCCAGATCAAATTTTGGCGAAATGGTTAATTAAGTCATTGTTACAAAAAATCATTGAATATGTAGCTAAGGGAGGAGTTGTTACTAAAGAGCAAGTCATTTCTCAAGCTTAGTACCTTGACCTTGTCTATATGCAGTTAGGTACTTTACATGAAAAAATCCCTGATCTTCCAAAACACGGTCAAATAACTACAGCTCCTTTAGGGTCTCATGCCGATGATGGTATGATTGGTTCAGTTAGTACTAAAATTAAGAAGAAATATTCAAAGAATTCTTCTCCTATAATAACTTTACCTGATTCCCCGAAAGGAGATTCTTCCACTGAAGTTTCTGCCGACATCCATGTCGTAGAGTCATCTACGACCAAATCAAAATCCGACGGTAAAAAGAAGGGGAAGAATAAAAACAAACAAAATTAAAAATATAAAACATATAAAAATTAATCTACTGATGAAAAACACAAACCTTGCTATCCTTGTTTCATTTGCGATGAGGATCCTTTTACTAAAGAATGCCCACATCGAGTAGAGGTTTCGAAATTTGTTAAACGTTCTCAAATGCCTGATGTCTTGAAGGAGCCTTTTCCTACTCAAGATATTAAGATGATTAGTTCTACCTCAAACGCCTCAAAAGAACCCGCTATGATGATGTCTCATGTCAGGATTGTGACGCGATCACAAGATTATGGTAGTAAAAATTCTGTTGGTGGTAAAGAAGTAGAATCTTCTAGTTCAAACACATCAACTACACCTCCTCTTGTTTTTTATCTACTACAGATCGAGAAACCCAACTCAGAATTAGTAATCAAATCGCCTGCAAAAGGTGTGCTTCATAAATCTTCTTTCAATCCACATGTGAGAGATGCTCAGAATTACAACATTGTTGAGGACTTATCTATTTCCCCTTCAGCAATGTCAGCTTTGGAAGTGCTGTAATCGTGCCCGGCATAGCATAAATTACTATAATCTGCCATAGGATCTGTCAATATTCAGGATTCGAACCTAATAATCTTTGATTTAGAGAATAGTACACCCCGCCTACCCCATCAAATGGCTTTCTAGATTCCAATTTTAGTCAAAAACAGACCCGTCTTTTGGACTATGATTGATGAAGGGGCTTCTATGTGTATTATGTTGATCTAGTGTTGGAAATCACTTGGTTTTCCAAAACTCAATCAGTCCCCAAAAATTCTAAAGGCTTTTGATGGCCGAGGGTTCCATCCTTTTGGTATTTTGCAGGATTTACCTATAGGGGTTGAAGGAAAAACTGTAAATATAGATGTGAAAGTGGTTGATGCTCCTCTATATTACAACCTTCTCCTGGGTCGCAGTTAGTCTTATGCTATGACTGCTATTGTTTCATAGGTCTTTCGACTTATCAAGTTTCCTCATAACGGAAAGATCGTTACGATAGACCAACTCACTTGTTGCTCATCTGATCTAGCCTCTACAGAAACTATCCAGCACATTGGTAAAATGATTATCCCTTACAAGGATGTCGGCGTAGGTTTGATTAAAGATTTTGGTTTACTGCGAACTTTTTCCTTTCCTTCTCCTAATGTATCGCCTTCTATCTCAAATATTCATATGATTTCATCGAATACTGTTACTTTTTATGATCCTTGGATCCTACCTTCTGATTTAGAGGCGGATTCATTTGATGGCACAATGCCGTTGAGTCCCTTTAAAACTGCATATCAGGCTATACAGTCGTTTTCTGATCCTTCTTCAACCAAAATTGATCCAATGAATGTGGTGCATGAGGAATTACTTTCAATATTGAGCTCAGCAACAACAACACTTCCTGATATTGTTCATACTGATGAGAAAATTCGTGAACTTTTTTCTGTTGATGATTTACCATGGGAAGATCTGCATCACCGATCTTCATTTTTACCTGAGCTTGATCATTTTGTACATGATTTTTCTTCTATTTTCACTACTGACTATGTCAAAGAACCACAGAATCGATTGCAACATTCTGATTCTGTGTTAAATTTGAAAAATATCTCTCGAATGATTCCTATTGACATTTCAGTTAAGCCAGGAATTATTGAGAACATTCATATAGGTGCTTCCTATACAGACGATGAAATCCAAACTTATAAAGCTCTATTTCAAGAATTATGTGACGTGTTTTCCTGGTCATATGAAGAAATTTCGGGAATTGATCCATCGATTGTTGTCCATGAAATTAAAACTTACCTGGATGCTAAACCTGTACGACAACGCTTATGTCAAATACATCTGAGAAAAGTTGTTGTTAGCAAAGCCGAAGTTGAGAAATTACTTCGCGCAGGTTTCATTTATCCAATTCCATTAATCAATTGGGTATCGAATATTGTTCCTTTTAACAAAAAACAAGGAACAATAAGAGTATGTATCGACTATCGGGATATTAATCGAGCTTGTCCCAAAGACAATTATCCAACCCCCTATATCGATCAAATTATTGATGATTGTGTCGGTAGTGAAATGTTCTCCTTTATGGATGGTTTTTCCGATTACAATAAAATAAACATACTCCCTGCTGATCAACCTAAAACATATTTCATTTGTCCATGGGGGACATTCGCTTATTGCAAATTACCTTTTGGATTGAAGAATGTTGGGGAAAATTTTCAAAGGGTTATGTCTTATGCATTTCATGACATCAAGTACATTGTGCAGCCTTATCTCAATAATTTACCTGCCCATTCATCGTGTAGAGCTGATAATCTCACTCATTTACGAGCTATTTTTATGAGATGTTGGCATTATCGAATTCGGTTGAATCCACACAAATTCATATTTTGTGTAGAATCGGGTCGCTTACTGGGATTTTTTGTTTCAAAGGCTGGCATTCGTGTCGATCCATTGAAGGTTGAAGCTATCGTCAATCTACCTCCTCCTTCGACTTTGCACCAAATCCAAAGTTTGCAAGGGAAATCGAATTTTTTACGTCGTTTCATTCCTAACTATGCCGAGTTAACAAAGGGTTTTACCAGGTTGTTAAAACAAAATGTTCCATTCTTCCGTGATGAGATCGCTGATCGATCATTTGATGCACTCATACATGCATTGACTGATGCACCATCACTGAATCCTCCCAATTACAACCAGGATTATTTTTTGTATCTCGCCTCTTATCATTCCATCATTGGGACTTTTTTAGTTTAGGAATATGAATTCAAAAATGAACATGTGATCTGCTATTTTAGTCAAAATCTACATCCGAGTGAGATCAAATATTCGCATGTGGAGAAATTGGCCTTGGCAGCTATCCAAGTTGTCCAAAGATTTCTTCGCTACATCTTATTACGCAAAACCACAGTGATTTCTGACTGTAACCCTATGATGTATATCTTGACTAAACAATTTCTAGGGGGCAAGTATTCCAAATGGATAGTTATCCTGCAGGAATTTGACTTGGAATTTGAAAATTCCAAGGCAAATAAGTCTTTGGTTTTTGTCTAACTGATGTGTCATTTCCCATCTACTGATACTAAAACTGTTGTAGAGTAGCCCATTACAGACGAATCCTTGTTTCTTATCAGTACTCTTGATCCTTGGTATGGGGATATTATTGTTTATCTCCAAACTCAATATTTTCAGCCTGAAATCTCATGATCTCAGTGACGGAAAATACGTTTCCAATCCCAACAATACAATATTATTAGTGATACACTCTATCATCATGGAGCAGATTCTGTTTTCTGACGTTGTCTTACTCATGAAGAAGCTGAGAAGGTTCTGAATGATTGCCACTCTGGAGCATGTGGCAGTCATATGTTTGGGTATGCCACAACCCAAAAGATATTGCGTGCTAGTTATTTCTAGCTGTCCTTATTCAAAGATTGTATCTATGCAAGCCAGAAATGCCACAATTATCAGATCTTTGACCATAAAATGTGTGCACCACCCGCTCCTCTTCACCCTATAATTGTTTTCGGTCCTTTCGCAAAGTGGGGTATTGACTTTATTACATTTATCCCTCACTCAGATGGGGGGCATGCATATATTATCTTAGTAGTATATTATTTTACTAAGTGGGCCGAGGTGATGCCTACATTTTCGGCAGACGGCAAGGCTGCTACAACTTTCGTATTCAATCATATAATTGATAGATTCGGTGTTCCTCAAGCTATTATTACTAATCTTGGAAGTCACCTTCGAAATATCATGACGACTGAACTGACAGATCAACTTGGCCTGCGCCACAATAGTTCTACTCCATATTACCCGCAGGCTAATGGTCTGGTTGAAGCTATCAATAAATTTTTAGTCACTATGATCAAACGAATCATTGGTATTCATAAGTCGAATTGGCATACCATGATATTTTCAACACTTTGGGCATATCGGACCTCAGTAAAAATGTCAACTGGTTTCACTCCTTTTCAACTAGTCTATGGTTTGGAAGCTGTGCTACCTATTGAATGCAAAATTTTGTCATTACAATTAGCCATAGAATTACTTCCAGCTACTTCTGAAGAGGAGAAACATTTTTTGTACTTAGCTCAGCTAGATGAGAGTCGATGCACTGCTGCATTAGCAAACGAGGCTCATGCAAAACGAACGAAAGCTCAGTATGACAGAAATGTTACACCTCACAATTTTTCAGAAGGCACCCTAGTTTTAGTATATGATCAAGCGAATGATAAGCTAGGGGCTGGAAAATTTGTACCTATGTGGCAGGTCCTTACATTGCTAAGCAAAAGCTGGTAAAAGGGGCCTATGAACTGATATATTTTGACGGTGTCCCTTTGGATAAACCCAGAAATGGGCTTTATCTGAAGAGATATTATGCTTAAATTATGTGTGGATATTTTTTGTTAGATTAGTTTCTTTATTGTTGGTGTGTCTTAGATTAGAAAAGCATGCCTAGTTTAGAGTGTGCTCTTATCACTATTCCTGCTTATCTGAGTTTTACTCTTGATATTTCAGATGTTGACATCTCTTCAAACATACATTGGTTTCGCTGATGGTGCTTGTCGTATTACATGGAACATTTCTTCCGCAGCTCGGGTTATCTATTCACCCTTTGATGAGTTAGTGTCTATGCATGGGGTAAGCCTCGGTCAAACAACGAATAAAATTGCAGAGTATAATGCAGTGATTCAGTTATTATCTGAATCCATCTTGTTTGGGATTCAGAGTTTGATTGTTAGGTTGGATTCTAGACTCGTTGTATTACAGCTTAATAGGGTCTGTGCCATTAGAAATCTAGTGTTATTAAGGTTATTTTTTAGATTTTGTCTCTTGGAACGTGAATTTGATTACATTTAATATCAGCATATTCCAAGAAATTTCAATACATTAGTAGATGCAGTTGCTTCTAGTATGATAAATAGACATTTTCAATAATCAAAATAGTAAATTTAACAACATTCGATAACATGTTACACAAGATAACCGGTAATAATCATATATCATACCATAGAAGTGTGTTTCAAAATATACATCATCTTCGATCATAGGTTGAAAAACACCTTATGATCGACAAAAATGACAATACAAAAAGTCAAAAATGTCATGAGTCTACAAAATTTATCATCCTACTCGGGCCACCCTACACAGGAACCTCCTAAAATGTCCTGGGACCCAATCACATATCTCTGTAATTTAAGTGGAATATCATCTATATCGGTCTCTAGGATATCTAGTGTCAAGCGCTCTAGATGATGCTCCAAGTCGGTCAGGATCTCTGTTGATTGGCCCTGTGGGGCTGGTGCTGTTGCAGCTGGGTGTTTCCTTTCATAAGGCTGAAGAGTGGCTGGTCGTCGTGGGCCCACGTCTACATTTAAACTTTTGGTTGTCAGTTTTGGCCGATTTAAAATACAAAAAAAAAAAATTGAACTTAGAAATTGTTGAAAATGGTTTTTACCTGAATCATCCCATTACTCCCCTAGAGAAAGAGCCATGTCTTGGTCGCCGCAATAATCCATCTCGGCGTATGGAAAGTCATCAATCACAAAAATTTGGTTGTTCAACCAACGAAAATATGCAGGTGGAAATCGAACAACCTCTATGCCCTCAGCGTGACGGGCCATCAAAGCAACCCAACGAACCATTCTAGGCTCTCGAGGATGACCAGCATCAACAGGAATATGCTACGGGGCTAACATGGGGATCCTCTCTAGAGTAAAGGTGACTACAGTGGATCCATATCCAAAGTATTTTAGCTTTCCATTCTTTGCTCTGGTTAGTTGGCCTTTCACATTTTCCAACATAGCCTCGCACCAGTTGAATATGGTGCCTCGAAAACAGTCTACTGCCATCTGCATTTGGGACCTAGTAGCCAAATTCAATGTTGCACTCTTGCACAGTCTAGTAACAATGAATGAAATGAATTTAAGCTCAGGACGAATGATAGTTTTAATATCAATCCGTTTGTCCTTGGGGTCTGCTCGATCATCACAAAACTATACTCAAAGACTAGCGACAGACTGGCCACCTGGCCTAGTCCCGAAAAGAGATATTTGTTTGCCCCTTTTGGACAAACCAATCAAAAAATATATATCCTCCAGCTCTATTTCGAGCCGGTGGCTTCCAATTACGAAGCACTGTTCCTGTGTGTTCCATCTATTTACCAGCCATGTCAGGAGGTTTCCTTGGGCCCTCATGCCTTGTATGGCAAAGAACTTATACAATCTGCATGCTCTCAATGCCTACAGTGTGAGCATATGATTCATTGCAGCGTCATATACATCCTCATGCTCGCGTTCTCACCAAGTAAGAATTTTGAATGTCCTACAATGCACAAAGAGACATATTAGGACAAACTTGTTTGAGAAATGTTGGGCAAAAATTGAGAAATTTATGTTTTAAAATTCATTGCGCGGGGACTACACCCTCTGCTTACAAACAGTGCATAGGTATGCATAGGTGCTGAGCATTAGGTGTGGACCCATGAATTTTTTCCTCATAGAAAAAAGTCGGGGTCTGCAGGACCCACGTGTTGTGCCTGTGGACCCCCGCAAGCGATATTTTGAACATAATTTCCCTTCAAAAATGGAATCAAAAGCCTAAAAAAAAATGTAAACAAATAGAATGCAAGATAAGGAGGACGTGGATTACTTGGAGCTAACGATTCTCAATTCCGACGAACGGATTTTCCAGAATCTTCACAAGAAATTTTTTACCCAAAAGCTCTCACTTTTCACTCTGAACTCAAATGGTAAAAATGAAGTTAGAAAAGCCCTTTTCATAAGTTTTTTCGAATAAATGAATTTTTAATTTGTTTATTTTTCACTTTAAAAAGGTTATTTTTGAAAACATTTTTATTTATCTTAAACAGGTATGTGTAATGTTTCGATTTTTTGTGCAGAATACTGGATTTTTCGGGAAAATTGATCATTTTTCAATAAAGAGCATACTTTTATCACTTTTTCAGACTCTTTCAAAATTTACAAAAAATCGAAATCTTGGAGTCCTCTTTTAAGCCCTTTTTAGACTCTCGAAAATTGAAAATATGGCCGAGAACTTGAATATTCGAACTCGTTAAAATAAATGAATGATCGTCCTTTCAGTATAAGTTTACCCCTTTTACGGACTGAAATGGACTATTTACGAAAAAGGTATACGTTGACTAATTATGGTCAATAGAGTTCTCTCTCGCATTATTTTATCCTTTTTCAGGCTCGAGGGACTAAAATTACGAAAAAGTACATCCATGGAGTTTTCTTAATTTTTTTCTTCTGACTCCCTAAAATTGAAAAACACTGAGTTTCTCCTATACTGGACTCGTTAAAATTTAACAGTAAAGGACCTGTTCAATTTTAAATAGGGACGAACCTCTCATTATTAGGGTTCAAATTTTAAACTAAGTTGGACTCATCTAAAGGATGAGCTTATAAACAAGAAAATGTTATCCTTCTCAAGATTGCCAAAAATAAAGAGGTACTTGCCAGAAAGGTGGGGGAAAAAGGAGAAAAATGAAATTGTTTGTTACACTTTGATTTTCGAAAAGCCGTTAACCACTCTTGAACACGACACTTTTGATCACCTGGGTTGGGAAAATCCTTTTCCTAACAGTTAATCAAACCACATTGAAAGTCTTCAGCCGGTTTCTTGGTATTAGCTTTGGGTAAATTGTTACCAAGCCATCTCCAGTGTCATTATGTGTTCAAGCGGACAGTTCAAACAAACCATTCATTTGAAAAATATATATCATCCATTTTTGACCATCCCTAAGTCAGTCCTTGCCAATATATTTCTTCAAAACTTGATCTATGATTTCGTGTTATGGGCTTGCCTACAGCAGATCACTTTCTATCGACGACAACTCATTATCTATGAATTTGATCTAGAAATCGTCAGTACCTTGAAATCTACATGCCTCAATGGCAGGTTTCTCGCCTTTAACAACATGTTACATCATTGATCTTCAATCGAATGATTCCGTGACATGTTCGACTTCAACTCTTTCATTCACATTTCATGGATTGTACTGAGTACTTTTAGCACCATTGACATTACTGGTGGTTTCTCTCACACTTGTTAACAGTCCACATCATTGACTAGTAATCAAGTGGTTTCTACCATGTTCGACTTCGACACATTCATTCACATGGATAGAATCGTACTAGTTTGGGAAGTGGAAATAAAGACCCTGAATCTAGTTTCTACCATCCAGGCTGCAAGGAATTTTTTTATTCATTATATAGAATACTATTCATAAATATATGGCTGCATCCATACTGTGTCTACATGTGTCTATACTATTGATGTATTACAAAATCATTCCTATATCAGAATAGTTTAGTCAGTTTTCTAGTTAGTTTTGATATGAGTATGGGAATGCCTACCTCAGCGATGATATGTCTACATATATATGTTTTGCATTGAATTTTTTTATAGGTTCCGACTGGGGTGTCCACAGGATGATCCTTGAAATGATAAAGTACTTCACTCTTCATATATGATAGACTCTATCTTCATCTATTACAGACTTCGCACTTTAGGGGGCAATCTATTGCACTAAAAATTGTCACTTTGACATTCTACTATCTGTATGAGCTCATTATCACTCATACTTTCCTCCTTTGCAATTCTAAAACATCAGTTCCTCATATCAAGCCTTGAAATTCGGAGAAAAACCCTTAAAAATATATAAAACTCTGAGAACACACTTTCTCTTTGTCTTAGGTGTGGTCCCGCACCTAATGGTCAAGTTACTTGCGCTCCAGAATGCACTTTCTCATTATAACGGGTGTGAACCCCTGTAAAAGTTAAAAAGGGCACAAAGTAAACTCAAAATCTCACTTTCAGTCATTTCTAGAAGCTATTGGAAACAATATTGTGGTGGCAAGTTCGCTCTTTTGAGGTTCATGTATCCCATACCTTAAGGAGCTAACCCCTTGATGTGAGTAGCTTATCCCTTTGAAGGAGGATTCTATCCCTTCATAGATGGAACTCTAACCTCCTCCTTTGCACTATAAAAGAAGGCATTGGGTAGCCTCAAATTGAGTTCAAGCTTTAGTGTTATTTGAGGAAAAGTGCTGTTGGAACTTAGACTTCCTTAGTTGAGATTTCCAGAGGAGAGATCACATACCTCTATGTATCTCGTTTCAGGAGTGCAAGACTTATCAAGTAAAGGAAATTCTTTCTTCGGACCCTAGGAAGGACTTGTCCAACATCAAGGCTGAAAAGGTTGTAAGGTTCTTCTACTATTCAAAGTTAATACATATATATTTTTTTTTCTCAATAAGTTGTTAATTAACTATTTATTTTATGGATTCCTTAATCATCGTAGTAGGCATGATTTATAATATTTGCTATGCAGGTGCTATTTAATGTTTGCTTGTTTGTGACTGCAGGTCTTCAAAGATAACTCTTTCATGCGACTGGAGGAAAACTACTATGAACAGGTACTGGATCTAAGGTAGGATCTTAACACCCCTGTAGCATTTATTTATAAATCGCATATGTCTAGAGAAAGATAGGTATATTTGTCTGTTTGTTGCTAGACTATCTTCTGATACTAGGGATATTAGTCTTTTCCGCAAGATCAATTTATCTAGCCAAAAAACCCATGAAAATGTCAAATCGAGAGAAGACTGAATTAAGAGAAAAAATCCAAGAGGAACAATACCAAGACTGGTTGAATCAACCACCGTTTCAATTTCCACTACGTCTAGATTCACAAATTAGGAATGACTATAGCAATAGTAGTTCTTCACAAGTTGGCAATATTGGAGGCAATCAAATAGAGGTTGGTATAGATGATTACTTAAGGGATACTACTTCCATGGAGATAATTTTGTTAGATGCATTCCAAAACGATGATCAGCTAGGGGATGATGTTCATATTGCTGACACCTTTTTTGAAAGCCTTAAATTTCCTTCCACCACCCCTCTATTTGGACCTGGCGGTTAGTTGGGGACAACGATGTTACTGTACAACTTGAATGCAAATTTTGGCTTGTCGAATGCATGTTTCTAGGAACTTTTGAGGTAACTGACCATAAAGTACTGCCTTATATAAATTTGAAATATAATCAATACGTCACTGCAATGAACATTACAAATGGTAAATTTTATGAACGTTAATAATTATATAGACATTAATGTAAATTTATTAATATATTTTTCCATGATCAACAACTACAGGTTATTCAAAGATAAGGTTCTTCCGAGTGATAATGTCTTGCCCATTAATTGCGAAGAGGCAAAGAAATTGTTGAAAATGTTGGGTGTTGAGTACATATCATATCATGCATGTCCAAATGATTGTATTCTATATATAGGAGAATATGCAAAAAAAGAGATTTGTTTGAAATGTGGGCATGAAAGGCATGATAAATAAAAAAACAAGGGTAAATCACATACTAGTCCTCGTTTTAAGATATTGAGGCACATTCCTATAGTCCCAAGGATTCAAAGGCTCTTTCTTTCCAAATAATTAGCTATGTTGTAGGGATGGCATGCCTTAGACAAAAGTGAGTTGGGAGTTATTTGAATCCCAACTGATTCAATAGCCATGAATCATATAGAGGATACATGGCTCGAAAAATTCAAGAATGACGTACGAAGCCTACGACTCAGCATAGCCATGGATGGTGTCAACCCATATTCCCTCCAGTACACCATCTATTCTGTTTGGCCTATAGTAGTGATCAATAACAATATCCCCCCATGGTTGTCTGTGAAGAATGAACATCTTATGTTGGCTCTCATAGTCCCTAGTAGAAAACAAGTGTAGAATATGGATGTCTACTTACAACCTCTGGTAGATTAATTGAAGGAATTATGGGATGGGATAAATGTATACAATGTATCAAGAACCATCGCAGAAGAGAGGATTTTTATGTTGTATCACATATGTTCTTACATGACACATGATTATCCAGGCATAGGATTTTTCTCTATTAAATTACATTTTTAATTTATTGATTTGTTTATATACGTAACAATATCCTTTCACATATTAGTTATTTAATTATACCACGTTGTAATATTTTTATGATCTTCATGGTGATATCCTTTAACGTTCCATGCATATTAATTAATTTATACAAATATAATCTCGCAGGTCTTGTAATAAAAGGGTATTTTGGATGTAAATGTTGTGGACCTTCTCTGAAAGCTAGATGGTCGAAGGACCTAAGAAAACCAGTGTATGATTGCTCCAGGTTATTCCAACCAGAAGAACACCCTTACAGAAGAGCAGCATTAACTTTCAATGGTAAACGAGAGAGAACCCAAAGGCCTCCAATAATGACACCAACTAAATGGCTTAGAGCATATGAGGGAGAGAAGGAGAAGGAGTTCATAGAAATGTTCGATTCAAATGGGGAGCCTATGTTCGATGATATAGATTTCTTCAACACCTATGTTGAGAAATTTCCCATTGGAATGAAAAGGAAATCTATCTTTTATGACCTTCCATATTGGCAGCATCTTAAGATTTCCCACTTATTATAACCCATGCATATATTTAAAAAATTTTCATCTTCTTTATGGAGGCACATATCATCGAAAAAAGGTGACACATTGGCTGTTAGGAAATATCTTATTACTTCAAAAACTGAAAATAAAAATTGGCCGAGATGATTAGAAAGTATGGGATCAGAGGTAGACGCTGGTCCCTCTAATTCATAGTTTTTCAAAGAAGTTGATGTCCCATGGATTTAAAAAAAATATGATATTTCTTTGGCAAAGGAATTTATAATGGGTGTGAGGTGTCAACTTCATACGGGTCTTCACTATGGCGCTTCTTGTTGAAAATGGCAACAAGAAACAGTGAAGGAGGCCTCCTGAAACATCTTTCATGATCCTAGTTGGAAAGTGATCACCTAAACTAGGTGGGGACCACACATGTGATTTTTTGTCGAAAAGTCTATTTTTAGACTATGTCTATTTTTAGACATATGGATCATGGACCGGGAGCTGCAGTATGCTATTCTTGGAGGATTGGTCATGTTGGTAAAAATATATGGACCTCTATTTTTAGCATTTAGGTCGAAGTCTATTTTTAGACTGGTGGGCTAAAAATAGAAAATTCAAATATTATTTATCCTTAATAATATTTGGACTCTAACTTCAGTTTACTCTCTTGGAGCACTTCAGTTTGACCCCCGGATGTGGGGCATGCATCTGCCAGAAGGATTTACGATTTTCCTATGGGTTAGGCTAGCTAATGCATGGTTGACTTTAGTTAGAGCTCAAGTGGCGGAGTTTGGTGGAGTTGATGTGACAGTTAATGGAGATGGTGTTCTGGTTAACTAGTTGAACTAGTTGTATTTAGTTTAACTGGCTAATACACTAGAGTTGAGTTGTGTGAATTAAATATTATTTAATTCATAAAATATTAACTCATTATTCAACTAAAGAACACATTAGTTTAACTCAGTGCATGGACAGTTCAGTGGCGACAAGTGAAAGAGGTAGATGAAAGGGTTGAGTTAGCTATCAGTTGTGACATTAGTTGTGCATGAGATTTGCACTACACTTGGAGAAAATTACCAATGAGAATTGCACAGTTGGAGCCAGTGAGATTCGAACTTGGATCTCTATTTAGACCAGCCTTGACTGCGCAATAGAGGAAGGGAAATTAGTGGGTGTGTTCTGAACCCGTGACTTGTTCAAAACCAAGCTAGTTTGTGTGTAACTTCATGAGATAGTACTGAGTACTTGTGAGGAGTATTGTACTGAGTTTGTTACATGTTTTCTCCATTATAATATACATAATAGCTGCTGGGTTTTTAGCTATAGGCTTTCCCCATACATACTGTGTTAATGTGTATGATGATTTGATGTGCTATCGCCTGTTTTATTTCCGCATGTGTGATGATCTGAGTGGAAGAGATTATGTGTTGCATATGAATTCGAATTGATATGTGATAAGGATAGTCTCGGTGGCTAATTATTCATTATTCAAAAAATTTCTACATGGTATTGGAGCTATTGAAGCAGGGATTGATCATCACAATGATTGCAAACTTATTTCGGTAGACAGAGTCTGCATGCGGGCCAGGTAACCTCTGGATCCATCCTTTCCTTTGAAAGGTGATATATCCAGTAAATTCCCTTGCAGTCGATTTCTGTGCTAGAAATAATTTGTTCTCACAGATCAAGGGCGATTGAGCTTTGAGTTGGAATTCGAATTTTGCAGCAGTTTTGTTTTCTTGGTGCCAGAGTTGAAAATGTCTTTCAAAGGTTTGCGACTCGAATATGCCTTGGAAGGAAGTTAGAATTATGTTGCATGGAAGGACCACATGGAGGCTGTATTAGATGATAATGGGCTGTTGGAATTCATGGAGAAAGAGATTCCAAAGCCTACTTCTAATGATGTTGCTGTTGTGGAAGCCTGGCGAAAGAAACAAGAAAAATGTCGAAGGATCCTGTTGGAGGGCGTAAAGGATCACATTGTATCCAGCCTGCATGGAAAGGCTTCTCCATATTTAATGTGGAAAGCTTTGATGGATCTATACCAAAGCAGGAGTGACCAAAGGAAGATGGTGCTCAGAGATAGACTCACGAACATCAAGATGGAGAAAGGCGACAACATCACAAAATACCTCACGAAGTTCACTCAGTGCAGAGATGAGCTGGGAAGTGTGGGGGTGACTGTCGAGGATGAAAAATTGGTTGACCTGGCTCTCCTTGATCTTCTGAAGGCTTTGCATTCCTATCAGGATAGTGTCAATGGTCGGGAGAAGTTGCCTGGGTGGGAGTGACTGTGGTCGGATCTCATGTAAGAGGAGATCAGGAGGACGACCAGGGACGGATCTTCATCAAAGGTATCTGATGAAGAAGACTGCGCTTTGGCTACCAAAGAAAGGAAGGGGAAGGGAAAGGAGAAGGCTTCTCAATCCGGTGCGAATGGTAAAGAGCGTGACATGTCCAAAGTGAAGTGTTTTCACTGTCACGATCATGGACATTATGCCACGAATTTCCCAAAGAAGAAGAAGAACAAGCAGGTTGCTGGAGCTGCAGCTGGTGAGGCTCTTGCCTTGCAATTTGAGTTGGAATTCTCATTGATTGCATGCATGTTTTCTACTGCATTGGGATCGGGGTGGGATTTTGATAGTGGCGCTTCCTTTCACATGACGGGAGATGCAAATCTTTTCAGTGACTTGGTGGAGAAAGGTCTCCAGATGCATGTTGAGTTGGGCGACAGTGGACGATACAATGCGACCGACATTGGTACCATAACCTTTCATAGGGAGTCAGGTAAACTCATTCTTTTACAAGATGTATTGCATGTACTAGGTCTAACAAAGAATTTTATCTCAGTCGCAATGTTAGAGGATAAAGGGTATGAAGTTGTCTTTAGAGAAGGAAAAGTTTTCCTTTGGCACAAGGCAACGGGACAAGTCAAGAAGGTTGGGATTCGGGCAAAGAATATCTACATACTTGAAGTAGATGGGATGTCTACTGAGCTTCCTATTGTTGGGAAGCGGAAGGAAGACATGCAACTGAAGCTTGAGAGGGAGCAAGTGTTGCCTGCAGGCGAGAAAGACATGCAACTGAAGCTTGAGAGGGAGCAAGTTTTGCATGCAGGCGATAGTGAACCTCGGGATGTGGAGCAGCCACAAGAGGATCATGGAGTGGTAGAGACCACTCATGCAGAGAAATTTCGTGCCAGATGGGCAGAGGGAGTGCATGCAGCTATACCACCAGGTGAGAGGTGGGGCGACATGCATGAGTAATCCCAGGTGGAGATTTCTGGGAAGATTCATGAGATGGTGTGGATCTCATGGATTGAACCTGGCTACGAGGTTCCCACATCGCAGCAGTAGGAAGATCAGTTGGAGTGATGCAGGCAGATCAAAGTGATAGTGTCGGATACTGGAGTGCAGATCAGAGTTGACAGCAAGTGCAAGAGTGCATGGGTGCAAAGAGTCAACAGCGCAGTGGTTCCTGATGACATGTGCAGTTGGCCAAGCAGAAGTCGAAGAATTTGATGATATATGCTAGATGCATCAGACTAATTGAGTTGTTTGGAGACTATTCAGTTTCAGAGGAGTTGCAGAGCAGATGCATGGAGTTGCATGGCGCTTGTAGAGGTTGCAGGGCGAATGAATGGAGTTGCATGTCGCATGCAAAGACAGTCCTTTCTTGTTGAGAGGGAGTGTTGAAAATGGAAACAAGAAATAGTGAAGGAGGCCTCCTGAAACATTTTTCCTGATCCTAGTTGGAAAGTGATCACCTAAACTAGGTGGGGACCACACATGTGATTTTTTGTCGAAAAGTCTATTTTTAGACATATGGATCATCGATCGGGAGCTGCAGTATGCTATTCTTGGAGGATTGGTCATGTTGGTAAAAATAGATGGACCTCTATTTTTAGCATTTAGATCGAAGTCTATTTTTAGACTGGCGGGCTAAAAATAGAACAGTCAAATATTATTTACCCTTAATAATATTTGGACTCTAAACTTCGGTTTACTCTCTTGGAGAACTTCAATTTGACCCCCGTAAGTGGGGCATGCAGCTGCCAGAAGGATTTATGCTTTTCCTATGGGTTAGGTGAGCTAATGCATGGTTGACTTTAGTTAGAGCTCAAGTGGCAGAGTTCGGTGGAGTTGATGCGACAGTTAATGGAGATGGTGTTCTGGTTAACTAGTTGAACTAGTTGTATTTAGTTTAACTGGCTAATACACTAGAGATGAGTTGTGTGAATTAAATATTATTTAATTCACAAAATATTAACTCATTATTCAACTAAAGAACACATTAGTTTAACTCAGTGCATGGACAGTTCAGTGGCGACAAGTGAAAGAGGTAGATGAAAGGGTTGAGTTAGCTATCAGTTGTGACATTAGTTGTGCATGAGATTTGCACTACACTTGGAGGAAATTACCAATGACAATTGCACAGTTGGAGCCAGTGAGATTCGAACTTGGATCTCTATTTAGACCAGCCTTGACTGCGCAATAGAGGAAGGGAAATTAGTGGGTGTGTTTTGAACCTGTGACTTGTTCAAAACCAAGCTAGTTTGTGTGTAACTTCATGAGATAGTACTGAGTACTTGTGAGGAGTATTGTACTGAGTTTGTTACATGTTTTCTCCATTAGAATATACACAATAGCTGCGTGGTTTTCAGCTATAAGCTTTCCCCATACATACTGTGTTAATGTGTATGATGATTTGATGTGCTATCGCTTGTTTTATTTCCACATGTGTGATGATCTGAGTGGAAGAGATTATGTATTGCATATGAATTCGAATTGATATGTGATCAGGATAGTCTTGGTGGATAACTACTCATTATTCAGAAAATTTCTACACTGCTTCACCGTGGATGACCATTTGTTGGGGTTGAAATCACATGACCATTTGAATCTTCTAAGAGTACGTATATTAATGTCATGAAAAGCATATATGATTTTATTATTTATTATATTAATAATAAATTTTATCCCAATATGCGGGGATCATAAAACATAACTAATTTTGTATATTATTGCACATGTTTATAACTTCACAGTGTCATTATCGTTTTCTCCTGTGTGGGTGTGTGAAACATGAATTACCTTAAGACCTAAGACGTGCCATATCTAAATTATCTGCATTTGTACATTGGATCACGTCAAAGGAGATTCATGTGGCTAGCATTCCACGGTGGCGTCAAGAGATAGTTGAGATTTTTTGTATTTTGAGAAGGAACTGCCGACGAGTTTCATGGACTTACAGGTTCATCTTCTAATTCACCTAGTAGATGAGGTTGAATGAGTTGGGGTGGTTTATTGTCGTTGGATGTTCTTCTTAGAGAGGTACATGAAGAAATTGAAAGGTTTTATGTGACAAAGGGCAAAACCCAAGGGGTACATATCATATGAGCCTTTCTATTATGCCAGTAAGTATATCAAGCAGATTGACAACAAACCAGGTGCGGTGATTTGGGATGATAAAAGGGATGAAGACAAAATAGAAGGAGAGTTTCTCCAAACGAGTGGAAAGAAGCACTTGATAAAGAGTAAGCGACTTATAATTTTTCAAATTTACAAAAATTAATTAATATTCATGTTGAAATTAAATATAATGTATATTTTGATCTCTAAGTACTATATAATTTTGGTTTGATTTCATCAAGGAATGCAGAAATTGAAGCAATCAATAAATTTGTTCTTTACAATTCTGAAGCGACAAATGTGGGTCGCATTGTGCGAACAAAATAGGAAGAAATGGGATAGTGACAGGAAATAATTCAGACGGTTGAATGGTACAAGTGTGCCTTATCCTGATCATTTGAAAGAAAATATCCCAAAAATATGCCTAAACAGTTGGGTTTCTCACCAAGTCAGATAGAAATACGGTGTTATTGGTCGTTACCCGCGTGCTGAAGAGGATGCGCTAAACGTAGGGATTGGGTGCAGCAACTCGGTAATAATATTTTTAATTTATATGTAAATTTGAAACTTATATTAATACATCTACATTTCATATTTTAACTATTTGTTATATGGATTAATCCCTCTTGCAGACAAGAGCGATCTCCCTAGTATCCTTAGGATATCTAGAAACAAACAGATAGATGAGACCATTTTTTCTAGACTATTTTGCTTACGAATTATTAATTAACTATAGGAAGATACTCCTACTTAAATTCCAATGCTTTTCTTCGTATTCAATCCAGTCACTCCAGAAGTTATCGATCCAACACATAAGATCTTCAATAAAAGACAAGCAAACAGGATCAAAAACATCTGCGAGATATAATAATTCAAAAGCATAAATCTATCTTAGTGATCAAGGAATCCAAGAATTAAATTATTCAAAAGATACATGAACAAATTAATGAGAAAATATAATCCATTTGTATTAACTTTGAATAAAATAAGAAACATTACAATCGTGATGCCTTGATGTTCGTACAGGTTCTTCTGGGGTCCCAAACAGTCGTTTTCTTCAGTTTGACAAGACTCTGACTCTCTTTATCAGCATAAATCTATGGCCATGAGTTTGTAATCTATCTCATGCTAATGATGCAGAGTATGGAGAGTATGTTCACTCAACAATTCCTCTCAAAACTATCAGTTCTAAGTACTCTCTCCAAAGCAAGAAGCAAGCACTTAGTACAAAAATACAATCTATAATCTACCCTTGAGACTGAAGCTTGACCTCAATTTATAGCAGAAGGGAGGTAGTTTAAGCTCCAAAAAGGAAGGGATAAAGCCATCTCATCATGGGATTTTAGCTCCAAAAACCAAGGGATTACTCCATTCATGAAGGGATAATGGTTCATGAATGGAACGGGTGAAGCTCGACCAAACAATGCTTCTAGAAGGCCCCAACTGGGAGAATATTCGACCAGCTGGGCTTATAGAACTTACTTTTCTTTTTTTTTACTTTTTACGGGGGTCCACAGTTTTAATGAGATTTGCGTGCAGGATGTACCACATTTTTTACAGCAATTAGTTGCTGTACCGCAGGGAATGACTAGGAAAAGTGCGGGAGTAGGCTTTTCAGGACTTTTAAGAGCTCCTTCTAGTTCCAAGACTTAATTTGGGGAAGTTTATGTTTTTATACTTCTAAGGAAGCAATAAATAGGTAATGATGAACCCATATAGAGAGCTCAATGTCATGGTGAAAACTTTTAATGTAATAGATTGCCCCCTAAAGTGCGAAGTCTGAAGAGTTTTTTGAAGAATTTTGAAGAGTGAAGTGCTTTATCATCCTGAGGATCGAGCTGTCGGCACATCGGTCAAAACCTGGAAAAAACATTCAATTCAAGCATATATATATGTATATCATCGCTGAGGTATGAATTCCCATACTTAGATAAAAAATAACTACATGTTTTGATACAAAAATGATTTTATAATTACATGAAGTAGCAAACACAGCATGGACGTAGCCATCTTTCATAAGTAGTCTACTATATGATGAATAATAAAACTCCTTGCAACCTGGATGGTGGGAATTAGATCCAGGGTCTTGATTTCTGCTTCTCGAACTAGAACAATTCTATCCATGCGATTGATTATTTTGAAGTCAAACATGGTAGAAACCACTTGATTACGAGTCAATGATGTGAAATTTTAACAAGTGCGAGAGAAACCACCAATAATTACAATGGTTCTGAAAGTACTCAGTACAATCTATGAAATGTGAATTTGTGATTTAAAGTCAAACATTTCACAGAATCACTCAATCGAAGGTCAATGATGCAACCTGTCTTTGAAGGCGAGAGATATACCATTAGGGCATAAAAATCTCAAGGTACTGATAGGACATTTTTAATGATCTTTACGCGTGAGATGTACCATATTTTTTACAGCAATTAGCCACAGTACCATAGGGAATGACTAGGAAAAGTGTAGGAGTAGGCTTTTTAGGACTTTTAAGAGCTTCTTCCAGTTCCAAGACTTCTAAGGAAGCAATAAATAGGTAATGATGAACCCATATAGATAGCTCAATGTCATGGTGAAAAATTTCAGTGTAACAATATTGGATTATTATTTATAAGACACATGACACTGATTTTTTTAACTTTTTTATAATAGGTGCATTTGTTCCCATCTATGTGGGCATATGGACACCATTTTCGCACAGAAAATGTCGATGCTAGAAACATCACACAAGAATGTGGAGTGGAATTCGAGTTCAATCAATATAGTCGATCTAGCCACTATGATCAAAGCCTAGTGTGAGGGACGTTAGGTTACATCAGAAAGATACAAGAGACCATTGAAGTGGATTTTTCTTCTTTCCAATGTGTTATTTTTAGGTGCAAGTGGTGGGACACCTTTGATCGGAGTAATCTAAAGGAAGACCATGATAGTAGGCTGATATGTATCAACTCTAGAAAGATGTGGGATGAAGCCAAGGAGCCCTATTTTTTCCCTAAAAATTGCAGCCAGGTGTTTTTTTACCTAGATTTGTTGGATAGGGGTTGGTGGTTCGTATTGACACATGACCCTAGATTAAAACATATTTTTGAGAACAATAGTGTTATCATAACATGTGAGCTATAAGATAATGAGGGTGATCATGAGAACCGAGAGTGATATGGTACATGTGTTATTTCATCAATATTTATACTTTTTAAGGTGGGTTTTTCCAAATATTAATATACTAGTAATTGCACAATATGTTGCAAAGGAAACGCTATAAAGCAGTAACATAGGAAATAGTAGTATAAAAGAAAAAATCTTAAAATTTCAACCAATCCCAATGAAGAGTTTCAAATTACCCCCTATTACCCTTAATATTAAATTTAAAAATTGAAATATAGATATATGATCAAATATTATAAAACTATGGGAGAAAATTATAACATAAAACTACTAAAGAATAGAAATGGTTTACAAATCAAACTCTTCCAAAAAATTATTTTAATCTAATTATGATAAGGTAAAAAAAACCTCTTGACCTACCATAGCAAATTTTATCATATAACTTAACCATAATTTTAAAATTAGATTATTATGGAGATGGTTAAAATTGAGAAAATTACATAGTCTATTTTAAGAAATTGTATTAAACCAAAAAATTATTTTAATCGAATTATGATAAGGTAAAAAAAACCTAATGATGCTGGGTATCCATGCTGTGACCCATCGCCATCCATTGCAATGAATTTGTCGGCATCTTAACACACGTGTTTATTAGAAGGTGAATAAATGTACTTTTCTCTTTAATCACAAGTTAAATCCAAATTACTCAATAAGTGAATAAATGTAGTTTTATTGCTAATTCCAAATTTCCGGAAAGAAAAGGCCACAACATATGTGATATTGTACACAGGTAAGACAGCGAAATTTTATAAAATCGTGCAATCTTGTTAAACCCTATACTTCGATGATGATGAAACCTGCTACACCCTGTAAGAAAATGATGCACGCAGCATTTCACCCTTTTCCATTCAAAATCAAAATCATAAAGCCTTGTTATGATCTGTTTGACTTGAGGATCCGGACATGCACCATTTTGATTCGAATTTTTCTTATCCGAACCCTATGGAAGGTCGAGACATGGAGGAGTTATAGTCTCAACTACCTACAAGGTGGCTAGAACTTGATAATCCAAGCAAGCTCCAAGCACTGGAAAAATCTAGGTTGAAGACTTACATTGTAAAAGCTGAGTCCATCAGGCCATTCCTGGGTCGAATTGGGCACCTGGTTGAGGAGTTTTGGGAGAATATAAACTTTGGGCATTCTACAGTGTTGTGTTACAAGATATTAGTGATGTAAGAAGACATTTTTAGGGCAACGGGACTACCCAACAAATGCCGTATAGTGGGTTATTGGTTTGGAAACAGGGATTCCATAGTCAAGCAAATTTGAAAGGAGGCTTAGAACACAGAGCATGCGATGAGATTGAAAAAATTGTGTGTATTTGAGATTAATTTCAAGCATGACTTCCCTATGGATATGATCAAGGATGACACTACAAGGTATGTGGCTTTGATGGTTATGGAGCATCTCTCGGGATGGTGTACTGTTTTTGATTGTAGCTATGGATTTCTTGATGCCATTGAACAAGGCATGAAGAGAGAGGTCACTAACTCGTGCACCCATATTTCCAAGAGGATGAAGTTGGTCCGCCTAAAGGCATGTACTTCACACATAGAGGGGACCCAAAAGGAAATTCGCTATTACATTTCTTGTTAGAGAGCAAGCACCTGATTTGTGGCAACAGGTTGCAGAAAAAGAGGGGTGGGATCTTGAGTTGTTGAAGAAGAGAGGAAGGAAAGAAATAAATGGGGTACATGATATTGGGTTGTTGAAGAAGAGAAGGATGAATAAGATCAATGGGGTGTAGGGTAGGGAAATGTTGAAAGAGATAAGGATGAAGTAAATCAATGGAAATGGGTTTGAATTCGAGAATATGAAAGCAGAGAGGAAGGTTGAAGGCAGTGAAGTAGATAGATATAGGGAGAAATGGCCAATGTTACTGGTGGGATTGGTGAATTTGGAGCAGGAGGTGAGGATTGAAGATACTGAAGGACTTCAAATGCAAGCCAAAGTGGAAAGTAAGTAGGATAGTTCGGGTTATCAAGGTGCAAAGGCAGTTTTGCAGAGGATCAAGGTCTGGTTAGCTGAGGAATGTGATGAAACTGCTGAACATTATCATGCAGATCGATAAGCATGGATGGAATTCGCTCTCCAAGAAGTACCAGATGGAGAACCTTTGGAGACATATTACAGTGATCTCACCTTTGTTTCAGGGGATCGTGTTTGCGAAAATTGGATGCATTGTATTCCAGTGAACCAGTGGAGAAGAATTGTTGGATTTGATGAATCGGCACAGAGAAAGAGGATGAAGAAAAGGAGAGTGAGGGGGTATGAAAAAATGCTAGTAATCAGTGTAGAGTATATCTTGGCTCACTTTGTTCACAAAAGTAAGGTTCCTTTTAATCATCGTGACTTGTACGTGCTAAACACTATCTTGCGGATCGAGAAGCATGGATGGAAGTCATTGTCCAAGAAGTACCATATGGAGAACCTTTGGAGCAATATTACAGTGATCTCACCTTCGGTTCAGGGGATCATGTTTGCGAAAATTGGATGCATTGTATTCCAGTGAACCAGTGGAGAATAATCGCTGGATTTTCTGAATCAGCACAGAGAAAGAGGATGAAGAAAAGGAGAGCGAGGGGGTATGACCAAATGTTGGTAATTAGTGTAGAGTATATCTTGGCTCACTTTGTTCACAAAATTAAGGTTCCTTTTACTGATGGTGACTTGTACGTGGACCCTTATATTGTGTTTGTGCACCCTTAGGATTTCAGATTTCTATGGGCATGTTTGTCTGTGTTCAAGGTGGTTCTTTGGTAAGAAAAACCTAGAGGTGCATGATTTAGTCCTACAACATATTTTGGGATACACTACTAGTTCTAGTAGGATTCTTTCTTATTCCGTTGAGGACTGTATCATTTTGAGAATCACCTTAAAGGGAAATGAAGTGCATGGATGTTGTAAGGATTTGAATAAAGTGTAGGAAGATCTGGGAGAGTATGATAACATAAATACACTTTTAATTGATACTTCACCTGTGACCATGCTTAGAAATCAAGATGAAAATGTGATGTGCCCCATTCCCTACTAGTATTCCTGAATTTGTAAAGAATATCCCATTTCACCTGGAAAAGGGACACACTTGGGAATGGTCTCAATTTGAAGAAGGTACGGTTACTCCTTTGTTTGGAACCCCTTGTCCACCATGTCGCCATGGAATTATAAACTATTGGAAATTGTTTCCAAGCATTGTAACTAAAACTTCAAATTCTCAGTTGGATCTGTTTAATACTCAATGTCATGGGATTAATAACACTGAGAAACAGTTACCCATCACAAGAACTAGTATCTCATTTTCACTGTCAGTTCCACCTGCAACTGACTTAGGAATTTTTGAAATGTATCACAGAATTTCATCAAGAGAATTCTTGGGTTTTAGCAATTATATACGGAGTAATAAAAACATGAATTATAAGAGGGAAATCATTAAACAGAGAGATGATAAGATGAAATTCATGATAGTGCTGATTAAAAGGGCCAAAGATGATATGAAATATATGAGGGAACTGAATGAGACAAAAACTAATTTACATAACATGGCATATGAGAATAAAAAACTAGAAAAGAAGCTGCAGGAAGTGGAAGATGCCTCGGAAATATCACATGATGAAATGATAAAATTGGAAAAGAAGCTCTAGGAAGTGGAAGATGCTTGAGAAAACTCACATGAAGAAAAGATAAAATTGGAAAAGAAGCTCTAGGAAGTGGAAGATGCCTCAGAAAAATCACATGGAGAAAAGATAAAAGCAGAGAAGAAAAATAGCAACTTATCAAAGGAATTTGTAGAAAGAGATAGGATTTTGAAATAGATGGAACTTGAGAAGAACTGGGAATTGAAAAAGAGAGAGAACATTATTTTTTCTTTGCAAAGCACTGTGAAAGCTCTGTAGAGAAGCTTTGCCCAGAAACAGGAGGATTTTCAAATATTAGTCCAAAGGGAAGTTGAGAAAGAAACAACTCAAATTCGTTCCATTTTGAAAGACATTATTTGACTCAAACAAGAACAAGATCCTATGATTGGATTACAACAACTGAATACAAAGTCGAGGCAAAAATGTAAAGTAAAACAAAGCAATAAAAAGTGAACAAGTTCTCATATGAGTGCAGATAAGAGCACAAGTGATGGAATTCATGTACTTCTTCCAAGTGATACTGAGGCTATGCATTGTTCTATTTGTGTGGAAGAATGGAAAACTACAGGGGATCACCGTAGAAGAAGCTTAAGATGATTTTGAGCACCATCATGGGATTCCCCCTTGACTGAACCTGTTAGAATTAGAGAAACATAGTTTCCAGGATTGGAAACAATGACCTTATTGGAACTATCTACCCAATAAATATTCTCAATCTTACCCCCTAGGTGTTCAACAAAAATACTTGCAGAATATGAGGCCTGAAATTTCCCCATAGTATAATACTTGAAACGAAGAGAAAACTCAGATTCCCCCTTAACTGAACCAATTAGAATCAGAGCAACATAGTTTCCAGGATTAGAAACCATGACCTTATTGGCACTAACTGCCCAATAGATATTCTCAATCTTACACCTGGTTGTTCAACAAAAATACTTGTAGAATCTGAGGCCTGACAGTTCCCCATAGTACAGTACTTGAAACGAAGAGAAAAATCCTAAAACTATATATTTTTTCAGTCTTTACAACCAAGAAATTTCTATTATAACTTCACTATTCGATATTGTGGTTAGAATGGTTAGAAATTTTTAGGAAGTAAGAATTCAAATATAGCTTCACTATTCCAATTAAGAAATGACATTATTCTTACTAAGATTTCAACCAATTACAACCAAGTAACACTATTCTAGTCAAGATTTTTCCTGTGTTTAATATTCTGACCAGGATTTCCTAGACCAAATGTACAAAAAATAAAAAATGTATTTAAAGTTAATGACAGGAACAAAACATGTACGAGTAAATATAACTATGACAATAGTCTCATTGTCAAAACCTAATTATCATCACCTACAACAAGTCTGTAGCTGCAATAACATTAGCTAAAACTAATTATCATTTGCTCCAACAAGACTGTACATGCAGCAACATTAGCTATAGCGACCGGTTGAATTAGGGATTGGGAAACCCTACGATATATAAATCAGGAAAAATACCATCCATGGAACAATACTATCTACCTAAAAATTATAAGCATGGTCAAAAACAGGAACAGAACCCATGAAGACCAAAAAAACAATTGCAAACTGAGATAATAAAATTATTAACTTTGGCTGACTGCTCTGGCTGCCAAAAACGTTACACTATAATTGATGTCAAGGTCCATTCATCAAACAATTTTTTTTCTTTCCAAGGACTATTAGTTCAGCCATACAAGAGACAATCAACCATGTTCACTACTTTATTATGTGTGGACAGATCCATGAGAACCTTCACCTTTTTTAAAACTTTTTCCACCAAAAAATCCAGTGAGATTATTTCAACCTGAAACACCTCCTTAAGCTGGACTTCCAATAGATTCAGAAAAGAGGTGGAAGGCTACCTAAAAGTCTCTCAAGTTCGTTCCGTTTAATCAGGAGAAATTCCAAACCCCAATGGATTCGGCAAAGAGGTGGAAGGCTACATAAATGTCTCTTGATTTCGTTCCATTTAATTTTTTAGAAAAGAGAAGAGGCAGCACCGTACCTCACCTTATCTCTCTACAAGAGCTATTCATATACTTCACAAGATGAACAAACTCCTAGCTTTAATGGTTTAATTTGCAAAGTTTACAGAGCCACTTAAAAATTTGTATGCTCAAATCGGTTGCAAATTTATCGTGAAGCCCTTCACAAGCAATCTCTAACTATGAGAATTATTTGATAGCTTATAAAATACATTTCAAAGGGCTCACAGAACCGATTAGAAACCATGACTATATTTTTCCATGCATGGTCCCTCCAAAGCACCTTATAGATGTCTCATTCTCTCGAAATTATTTGCTTTGAACACAACGACTTCTTTTACGAGAGATACATTATTGACAATTTTATTGCAGCATAGGTACTCAAGTGAGCAAAATCTTCCAACCTGGTATATAGAAAAAATTATTTTGCGAGAGACTTCGGATTATAGTGAACCTTATTTTTGTTTTGGCAATGCTTACACCTAGGGTTTAAACCATCCATCAATAAAAATAGCCCATATAGCCCTTGTGACCCAACCAGGGAACCTAAACGAGAAATTCTAAACCCTATGGATTCTGAAAAGAGGTAAAAGGCTAAAATTCCCTTGATTTAGTTCCATTTAAGCTTTTAGAAAAGAGAAGAGGCAGCACCGTACCTCACCTTATCTCTACAAGAGACATCCATAGCCTAAAAAAGATGAGCAAACCACTGGCTTTAATTGCTTTATTTGCAAATTTCAGAGCCACGTAGAAATCTGTAGGCTCAAATCGGTTGCAAATGTATCATGAAGCCCTTCACAAGCAAAACTCTACGAATGAACAAAAAAAAAACTTGAAAAAAATTGGAGATTAAATATCCAACAATATACCTTCAAAGCTAACCAGGTGATAGAACAAACTCTTGGCTTTAACAGTTTAATTTGCAAAGTTTACAGAGCCAGCTACAAATTTGTATGCTCAAATCGGTTGCAAATTTATCCTGAAGCCCTTCACAAGCAATCTCTAACTGTGAGAATTATTGAAAACTTGTAAAATGCATTTCAAAGGGCTCACAGAACCGATTAGAAACCATGACTAGATTTTTCCATGCTCGTAGCCACCGGAGAAAAAATGAGCTCGATATATGTGAGCAGAAACCCTCACGGAGTTCAGAAACCCTCACGGAGTTCTGATGTCGGTAGAAACTGTGAGAGAGTTTTGATGTTCGTTAATATATATTTTCTTCTGTAACTAATTAAAAAAAATAGTATTTAATCCGAAGGTAGAGATTACTTGAATCGTCTAACATTAAAATTAAGGGTGCACAATGGTACACGTAGCAATTTAGGAAAGTTATTTTCGAATAGGTACACTTTACAACGTAAATATGTATTTTGAATTAATTGATAAGTTGCATTGTGTTAATGTTAAAAATCAATAATTCAATCGATAATTTGCAATTATGTCGATCTCAAAAACAATGGCGTACTGTATCAATTAATTCTTCTATTTTGTATCTAAGACCATAATAAAATAATGATAATTCTAAAGTACAGAAATTTATTTGCATTATTTTCTAACTTTATTATGTTACAATAAATCATATTATTCTAGATCTATTATTTTACAATTATTTAAAATTTACAAATTTACAAATTTAAAAATTTACAAATTTAAAAATTTTAATAAATTCATTTCACATTAATACAACTAAAATTTTATAAATATTTTACATACAATTACAATTATAATTATAATTAGAATTACAATTACAATTACAATTACAATTTTACAATTTCACATACAATTACAATTACAATTTTCAAATTTTACATATATACAATTACAATTTTATAAATTAAAAAATTACAATTACAATGACAATTTTAAAAATTAAAAAATTAAAATTAAAATTACAATCTTACAAATTTACATATATACCATTACAATTACAATTTTATAATTTTAAATACAATTAGAATTACAAATGTTAGTCATCCATAATTTTTATTTTATCCACAAATGACTAAGGTGAAAATCTCAGATTTCTAGAAACAATATTTTCAGAAACATTGTGAGTTCTATAAATCTCACTGCCTTCATTATCCTAAGTTTATGAAATCACCAAAAATCTTCACTCAAAACCTCCAAGTTATCCTGCCATCTCAGAAATGAACCAATTTCAGGCTATTTCAACCATTTCATCTCCATTTGATTCCCCCCATTTTATCTTTCCACCGCTATTATTTTAATCAGACATTTTTCCTTTATAAAACTCATTTTTTCTTCATTAATTCCTTCATTTTCCCTAAAAAACCTCTAAAACCTTATAAAAACGCCTTTTATTTTGTTTAAGTCACCCTTTTACACCTTACCAAAACCCTCAAAAATGCTCAAAAATATCTTTTTAGCCTAACTCCACTCATATTGATAATATTAAGGCCTTAACCCCTTCAGGCTTAAGACCTTAGCTCCTTTTTATTCATAAAACCAAGGTCCGCGACCACCCGCCATCTCATCACCCCTTTTATCTCCCAACCCCCGATCTTATCTACCCCTACAGGACTGATCCTCCACCCTTTCTCCTACCCCTCTTCTCTTTTCTTCTTACCCCGCTCCGTTGTTTCTATATCTTCATCTTCACCGTGGATTTATAGCCTCAAGATCTAATCCAATGGTCATAAAACTTTCGACGGCCATCAATCAATTCCACCTTTTTCATTCCGCTCCCCAACCTTTTCACTAAACGGAAAGGCACCCACGTAACCCCCGGTCCCACCTTCCACTAAAAACCCACGCCCCAATCCCCGCTTGCCACTTCTACCCCACTATTCCTATCTGCCAAACTTGCACCCAACCTTCGGGCTCCACCCATGTCGTCGATCTCACTCCTTGAGATCTGACGGCGCAGATTCAATATCATGTAGAATTTTATGTTGGGATTTAATGGCCTATTTTAACGCAAAATAGGTGGTATTGTCTTGGACACGTGGTAGCCAATCTATGGTATAGCATCTTTTTGGGACTTTACTGCTTACCACCCAAGTCGCACGCAAAAACCACCAGTTTTCCCAGAAAACTGCCCAACCTCCAATTCACACCCATATTCAAATTTTTGCTGGTTCCGCTTGTGGAACCCCTCTCCTGCACTCTCCCTCTCCTCTATACATCTCTTTGATACCTCATGAACCACTGAAATATAGTATATCCCAAGAACGCAAGATTCTATTAATTTTTTGTTTATTTGTGTAGGTTTAATGTTGGTCGAACTAAAGGGCCATTCCACAGTCAAATTGAGTTATTAAGGTTTATGAGTGACGATCCATGAGGCTGAATGGATGGAAGAATGGGATTAAAGGTTTGATCTCCAAGTTTAAATCGATGCTTCATGGCCATCGATGCAATCATGAAACCCTCCAACTCGAAAAGCTACCCGCTGTGCACAAGAAGACAAATAAGACTAACGAAATATGGAAGATCAACAAATAAATGAAGAAATTAAAGGATAAAGGAAAATAATTAAGGAATAAAGCAGTTGTTCAATCAGAAATAGAGAAAGGCCGTAAAGAGGATTAATTAAAGGAAAATCAGAGTTAAAGGCCTATTACCAAGTTTAAAGGTTAAACAAAGAAACTTAGGCCAAAGGCAACCTCGAATAAATCAAAAGGAAACAGTTATTCCTCCAAAATATCTAATTGCCACATATATCATGCCTTCTGTCTATAAAGGAAATTGGCAGTTATTACACAATCAGAAAATATTTATTTTCTGTCAAGGAAGTTATTGTGAAAGATAAAGATAGTCCTCAAAGTCAAAATTTTCACCTATATTTTCCTTAGAAAGTTGATACAGAGTTATTAAAACAGAGAAGTAGTTGCAGTTGTTCATACCTTATGCCTTGCATGGTTTTCAAGGTTAGGAATGAATTTACTCTGTAGCTAATAACACTTAAACCTTAAAATAGTTCCACCTCCTCATTTTCATCATAAATACTGCATCTGAACTCATTGTATTGTTGGCATTTGGTGACTCTTTGAAGTAATACATAGTTCTGCTGAAGTCAAAAAGGAATTGATGTTTTGGGACTGGTGGATGTCTCGACCTATTTGTTGATGAAGAAAGCACTATCATTAGATCCTTGAGCTTGGCTATTGGTGAAGTACTCTAAATCTGTTATTGTTACTTCTTGTTCCATTATGTTTCACCATTCTCTGTTGCAGTAGAGTAAAAATTTTAGGCTAAGAAATGTCTTTTGAAAGCACCTTAGTTCTGTTTACTCTTCACTATCTTAATGTTTTCTTCTGCTAAGATATTCTAGAGAATTCTTAATTTCTCTCTAGAACCCTTATGGTTGTTTATTTCTTAAATAGTTCAATACAGTTGGTCTCAATAATGATTTATGGTTTTCCCTGCTTACTTGTTGCCACTTAAAAATTGTTTCTGAAGTCTCCCTTCAAAGTACCATTGTTTAAATTTTGACAAAGAGGTTTTGTTCCGATCATACCCTTTGTACTTGCTTAAATAATTGCTTTGAAGGTCTTTATAGCTGTAATCTAAGATGTCTAGGAGTTCCCTCTTCTATGAATGCAGTTATGTGTGAATCTTCAATGTTTTATTATCCTTGAAAGTGAAATCACTAGAAGTTAAATGAGTTTCTCACCTTCTATATTTCATTGGAGAAGTCTGCCTTGAAATTATTATTTGTTGAAGTGTGGTTTCTAGAATTTATGGTTATCCCTGTCTATGGAATGACTCTTTATGTTTAGATAATGTTTTAAGTCCCTTTGTTGAGAAGTACATATAATTAAGGATTCTTAATTTCCCTTAGTTCTACTTTTCATTCTAAACCATTGATGTCCATTTCATTTCACCTGAAAGACCTTGTAGATCCACTGGCCAAGTTAGATTTTCCCTTTGATACCCCTGATTCATCTACCAACTTGTTATAGCTTCCAATTGACTCCATAGCCCAATGACTTAGAGATTTCCCTTTTCTATCTATGTTGCCTATATCATCATGTCCAACCAAACAATCAAAAGAACCCATGATTCATAACTAGCCTAAAATAAACCCTTAAAAAAAATAAGCACACACCTTTACAAACAATTGAGAGATCCCTCCATGAGGCTAGGAAGGCTAGGTCCTAGAGCTCTAAAGACTGGTTTTGATGTTGCCTTGTCACTTGGTATGCCAATCTACCAAATCACGGGACCACAACAACAAATATTACAATTTTACAATATCATGATCGTTTAGTATTAAATTAATTAATAAACATCACGTTCATGATAACCATCATATAAAATCATATTTGACTAAAAAACACATTCAAAATCACTAACTGTGTCATCGTGATCATGAAAACCAAACAAAACACAATTAACATGATATATTAACATCATCACAACACAAACATCAAATATACATCTCATGTCAAATAACTCATGCTATCACATACACATCTATCTGCAATTTTCACATTAAATGAACATATCTAACATGACCTAACAACATACACATCATGATGATCACCAACATGTAAATTAAGTACAACTACAACATGAACATAAAATACATGAACCACACACACACACACACATATATATATATATATATATATATATATAACTGAATAATGTTAAAAATATATAACTATAATATAAATGTCATGGATCACCTGGTGGTAGTATAACATCAATATCAGTACTACTGGAGGTCTGCTCATGAGTCAATGGTGCCTGCTTATGATCATGAGTACTGATGGGTGCTGTAGGCTGTTGACTAGACGTGGCCAATGGTCCAGCCTCATCTCCATGATGACTGTTGCTAGATGCTAGTGGAGGCTCATCCTCATCTGGTGTGACACGAGGTGAACGATCATGAGATGATGGTACGCTGCACCGCACAGACTGTCCATCATGTGCTGCGGCTCAATCGTAACATGTAATAGTGCTCTTTAGTCACGTAAAAGTTGTCGTAACTCCTACAACATGCTGCATCAGGGTGTACATGTCACGTGACATGCCTCTCCACATCCATAATAGCCTATCATCAGCCTCTATGTCTCTGTAATGAGCGGGCCTGATTCTCACCTCAACAGTCAATGAAATGAGTTTGTTTCCCAACTCCATCTTGTATCTATCATCATTAATTCAACCATGCACCGGTGCACCAGCGGGAGCAACTCTCTTTGCACTGGCCTCTTGAAGATCCTCGGCATCTGGCATACCCTCATCGTCATCAGGATCCACACCTGGATCATGTGGTGGTGGGGGCATCTCCTTCCCATCATAAGAGCCAATGTCTGCAAAATATATACAAGTACACAGCAATAATTAGATAATTTCATTACACAAGTTAATAAAAACAAGTTAAATAATATGTTAGAATAAATTTAAATAAAATAGTAATATTACCTCTATCATCTGGTGGCTCATCATTTCTGAAGAGGATGTTGACACACCCTCGCCAATCCAACCCCACATAGGGACAGGGAACTATAATGAAGGGATGCTCATCAACACTGGCTAGCAACTCCAGTGCATCATCTGATATCCTTGCTGGAAACAGAGTCTCCTCCCTATTAGGAATCATCTACCCTCACATGTGCATATGTGCTTCAGTAATTAGCCTATGAGGCTGTTGAAGAAAACTAGGCCTCATCTCTGGAAACCTCTAAAAAAATAAAGAAAAAAGCTCTGAAGAAAAAAGGAAGTTGACCCTCCCTTGTGCATGAGCATGACATCTATCTAATGATGTACATAATTGCCATAGAAAAATGGCAGACCACCTAAAAAGTCGTTGTTGTTGTACTAAAGAATCAACATAATATAAAAGAGAGAAAATAATGAATTTTCCATCATTGGTGTTGCGTGAAATGGTTGAAATGATAAGTGAGAGACACTGGACCTCCTCACGACCAAATGCACCAATATGTAACTTCCCTCTAGCGACCCGAAAATCTACAGGAGATACTAAATTTGCTCCAATGTATCTCTGGGAGTAAACTAACTGACTCCCTTATACACAGCCAGCTAGAACCTTAGGGAACGAGGGAAAATCCACCCCTCTCCTCGATATCCCTGTAATAAAATATATATCCTCCTCAGTGGGCATGTACCACTGCTTGTTGCTGGGCATTCCACCTTCGGATAAGATGTCTCAAAAAAAAACTATGGGACTTTATGGAAGTAGCCTTCTCATAGAACTTGAGGAGGGCTACCTGCCTTAGGAGCCTCTGCGTTGCTATTGTAATAGGGCGAGGGTACGCATCTCTCTCCCTCTCTCTCGCCTCGCATAGGTGAACCATGTTATACTATTCTGACTGTTCTTTTGTTGTTGCCCCTCTTCTCTCCTTTCACATCTCTGAATGATTGACATATTAAACACAATTTTTTTATTAAATGACACATGTATTTAGAAATATATGTATATAAATATTTTTTGAAAAAAAAATAAAACAACAGTCGGTGCGCCAAAAACACAGTCACGCACCGGTCTTGGTGCATGTTTCAACATAGCACACTGGGGACGGTGCACCTAATGATATTCAACACACCAGGGCAGTGCTCCGGAAAATTTTTTAGCGCACCATTGACTACGTGCGGTGTTACCAGGGTGGTGTGATGACTAGACTATATGCCCCAAGGCGTATAGTTAATTCAGCACACCACCCTCCTGCCACTGTACATAGTCTTCGGTGCGGTATTTTAAAAGGCCGCACTGTGTACATAGGAAAAATACGGTAAGTTGTGTGTTGAAAGAAATATCCATCCCGAGGTGGTTATTTCGGTCAATGCAGTGCATCACCACTATTCAACTAGGTCAACCATGCGGCCAGGTAATCCACTGCACCACTCGTTTAAAAAAAATATTCAAATAACACGATGCGCCTTTGGTATCACCCCGGAACCAGTGCAGATACCCTTAGCACTAGTTTACAAGGCCGAATTGTTGAAAATGTCTAATTGTGGTATGCGGTGCACTGACAATAGTACGTGCCCCAGGGCAAATAATTCTGTCAATGCACCGAGTTGTCGCGATCCCACATTCTCAACGGTGCGGCCTGGTAAACAACCACACTGCACTTTTTAATTTTTTTAAAAATAACACGTTGCGCCTATCGGTACCACCCCAGAACCGGTACAGATACTTTTAGCACTAGTTGTGGTGCGCCCTGTAAATTTACAGGCAGCACTGCAAATCGGTGTGAGCCGAATGGCTCGAGCGCATTGTGCGACAATTTTTTATTTCTTTTTAATGGTTAATTTTAAGGTTTTTTAAAATTATAATCCACTAAAAGGCTTAATTATGGAAAAACAAGAAAAATACTTGTACATTTACCCATCGAGGAGGCATATTGGCTGTATAATTTGCAAAAGAAGATTTGTGCACCGTTTTACAAAATTCAAGCTGGAGATTAGTGGCATTGCACAACAGTAGTGTGTGCGATGAGTGCAATGGGAGCACCAATGTCAGGGCGGATCAAACAAGGATAACTTGCACTAGTGCTTAAGAGCTTTGTAGCACTGACAAAAGTAAAAAATGATGTTTTTTGGCCATAATTTTTTTTTATTTAACCATGTTCCGGTGCGCGGGGTTTTTATTAGCGTACCGGTGCATTTGCACTATGCCGCCCCCGGCAATTTCTGTTTTTGTGTGCTTTTATGATGCACTGGTGTGGCATAGTTGTAACGCACCGGTTGTCTACAATAATATGACACACCAGGCATGGTGTCCGGTGAGCCATTGTTTTCTTCAGTTTTTTGGCCGTAATTTTTTTTTATTTAACTTGTTCTGGTGCGCGGGGTTTATGGGTTACGTGGTGCATTTACCTCATTCTGCCCCAGGCGGTTTTTGTTTTCGCGCAATTTTTATGAGGCACTAGTGCTCAAAATTAGCCACACACTGATGTGGTTTCTTAATATAAGGAACCGGGCGGGTGTGTATGGAGAGCATGGTTTTTGGTGTGCCAATGTTTTGTGCATTTTTTTTGTTGTATTTTTTTTATTTAACCCTCTGCCGATGCATGGGGTTTATGGGCACCCTGGTGAGTTTTCTTTATTCCACGTCGTGCGTTTCTTTTTTCGCACACATTTTCTGAAGCACCAGTGTAGAAGAGCTATAAGGAACTGATGCTCTACAAGAATATGATGCACTGGGCGAGTGTGTTAGGAGTGCACGGTGTCTGGTGCGCCTATTTTCTGTGTATTTTTTTGGCCATAATGTTTTATTTATTTAACCTTGTGCCAGTGCGTAGGGATTTTAGGGTGACCTGGTGCGTTGGCGACCTGATGTGTTTAAGGGCGACCCAAGCAGTTTTGATTTTCGCGCGCTTTTTATGAGGCACCGATGCAGAAGTTATTTAAAGTACCAGTGCGCTACAGAAATATAACGTACTAGGAAAGTATGTATGGAGCACATGGTGTCTGGTGTGAAAATTTTTTAACTGCACTGGTGCTTTCTCGTGTTGAACGCACCGGTGCGTTTTACGGTGATAAGAGCATCGGATGAAATACATCCACAAAAACCTCCGCCCGCCAACCTCCTCTAGGAACCTCCACTAGAAACGGTTGTCTGGGGTATTTTTATAAGGGGTTCCTCAAAACATCCGCTAGAGGGTCTTTTCCTTGTAGTTCTAATTGCTCTAATCTGTTTGACATCAAAGTCCAAGATATTGTAAAAAGGATCTATCATATGCTAGGAAGCTTTCACTCCAAATCATTTATTCATGTCCATAGGAACAAAAACAACAAAGTTGACCTCCTTGCGAATGAGGGGGTACATATAGCAAAAGGAAAACTTAAAGTGGATGGTGTTGAAATCTTAACCCTAGTTCCCTAATCACTTCCCTATGTTTGTAATGGTATTGAAGGGGCTCAATAATCTGAGCCCAAGGAAGTGAGGTAAATTTTTATGATTACTGGAGAGTTGGAAAATGCATGTTTCTACAGAGGACATTAAGTCATGTTGGCGATTAATTGGATGGTTTGGAAGATGGAAATAATTTCGTATTTAGGGCTAAATTTATGGGGAAGGAAATTATAAGGAAAAGGATGCTCGAGGTCTAAATCATTCCACTTGGTTTGGTCTTTAAGTAGCTTATCCTTTGCAAGTGTTTCAATTTGAAACACCTGGAGTGACTGGTTCAACTCAATCTGGCTGGGTTTCTCATAATTCTTGGTGATGGGGTTGTTTTGATCATGATTTCGGAAGTATGGAGGCAATGCGACATAGGTAAACCCAAACTCTGCAATACTTTAGAGGAAATTTGTGACCAGCCTTATATTGTGGACAGTGACTTAAAAGGGGAAGCCGCAAACTTGTAATAATGTTTAGAGGAGTGCAAAGGGTTTTTTTTCATAGGAGAACAAACCCTAACCATAACTTAGTTCATATCTAAATAATTTCATCACTAAGGAAAATCTTTGACTACATTTGACCACTAATCTGGATACAATATGATTGTTGATGTTTAAAGGTAGAATTATGGATCATGTCTTTGGAATTTGGATAGTGATACTAATCGTCACCTTAGCAAGTCAATAATGTTTCTGTTAGTTTCCCGTAATTTGGCAAATTGGTAAACCAAATGACAGGGTAACATCAAACCAATCTTTGGAGTCCAAGGACCTAGCCTTCCTGGACTTAGAGAGGGCTCTCTCTATCATGTGAAGGATGTGAACTTGTTCGCTTTGTATGTTTGATTTTAGGCTAGTTGTTAAGTATATTTTGGTTTTTTTTTTTGGTTTTGAGGTAAAACTGATCAAGTAGGACAAATGGAAAGAGATTTCATAAAATCAACAGGGCTATGGGGTCAGATAAAGTCAAGGACGTCTAAATTATGGACAAGGTGTACTGCAGGGCCGATTTAGCAAGTTCCATGAATCCTTTGGGTGAGGTATGAGGTGAAACGAACATTAAGTTTGTGAAAAATGAAGAATTCTTAAACATAAATAGTTTGAAATAAAATACTCATGAGGTAGGGAAAACCATTAGTCTCTATGAACAATACTCAAAATGATAAACATGAAAGATAAACATTCAGGTGATACTAAAAGCATAAGAACTCTTAACTTTAGAAATTCACCATCAGTTGTTGGGAAAACATATAAGATAAACAAATAACTTAATATATGAAGAGGGAACTCCTAAAAAACATATATCAAACTATCGGTAACTCTAAAACAAGTTGGTAAGCATGGATAAAGGGCAAGATTGAGTGAGACCTCTTTGACTTAACCTAATCAATCAATATTTCATAGAAAGGATTTAGAATAGGGTCTTGAGAAATTCAAATAAGCAGGGCATACCTTAAATCATAATTGATAGCTAGCATACTGACTATTAATGAAAAAAATAAAAAAATTTGGTGGAAATATGGAGCAGTTAAGAATTCCTTATAGTTACCAAGAAGAAGAAAACATCAAAGTTGTAATAAACAGAAGGCTTGAGGTGCTTCCATGAGGATATCTCAACCTATAATTTTCTGATATACAGAAAAAAAGAAGTATGAAACATTAATGGAAACAAGAATACATAAACAAATCATGGAAACGTTACCATTCACCATCAAGCCAAGCAAGCCATTCATCCACTTAATAAAACCAATATTTTCTCCAAGCTCATAAAACTATGTATTTCTCTTAACATGTCAAGTTCTCCTAGTTTATTACAATGAATCCTCATGGTTTATATAATAAAAGAGAAGAAAATCTCGCTAGATCATCTAGAAGGCCATTGGCCAAAGCAAAATATCGTAATCTGTCCTTGAGGCCTTACAACGTCCAAGGCACAAAATATCTCTTCAAAATATCTTTTCCAGACTGAAATAGAATAAATAATCACTTTTAGGCTCTGACATACAAGAGAGGAACTTTCCTAATGCAAATTTTATCAATCACCACATAGGAACGTAGCACTCTATCTCTGATTCTGAAAATTTTCCAGGCGCGCATCACCAAAAAGGGTCTTTTTCCAGCAAGGTTTTGGAGGCCTTTCGGATGTTGAAAAAGGCTCTGTGATGGCTCGTTGGAAAGCTATGGATGTCTAATTTCCAAATATTCCTTTTTTTTCTCATTCAGATATATGGAATTTTTCCAAAAATTAGAAAATTTGAAGGATCCTGGGAGCGCAAGACCTACTCAGAAAAGGTGGCAGAAAGGTGAAAAAATGGGTGTTTTTGGCCATTTTGAGGGACCAAAACAACTTCAAATGAGCTAAAATTTTGTGAGAATGTTCCTCTTATGCCAAGGAATCCAAAAAAGTAAGTTTATCCTTCTGAAAGTGCTCTAGGAAAAATTGCAACATGCAAGGTGTTGCGCTCCTGGGCTTAAACATTTGCAAAAAACCAAAAAGTGTCCAATTTTGCTCAAAATTGGTGAGTGAATCCCTCAAGGGTCCCTAGAGACCTGTAGTGAAGATTGAGCCAAAATTCCAAGCCCGGCTTGGTATTTTCCATAATTTGGAGTTGGGAGACTCCTTTGGGCAGTTTTGAGCTTTTTCCTAGCAAATTGATTTCTCTTTTTATAATGCTCAGTCATCATTCTTTATAAGCCCAAATTTTTTTTTTCCTTCTCTAACTTAGCCTCCAAATGTATATTTTCCATTTCAAGGCATGATTATTTTTCATGCTCAATTTCCAAGGTGAGGAGCTCAGTGAGAGGAAATTGTTGTGCGTGGGCTGATTCTTCCTCTCTCTGTTTTTCCAATTCTTTCCTAAGACCCATAGTCTTAGGCCTTTTCCTATCTTGCCCCTCTTCTTCATTTTCTTCTTCATAGGCACCCATGTACTCCTCCAGTTGAACTTGTGATTTCTGAGCCTCTCTCTTGTATTTGAGCACCCGGGCTTCATAAATGGCCAGATGGCCACTCATTTGGTTGTTTTTCACTTGTAGGAAATGAATAATATATTTTGATCTTTCTAGATCAACCTCCAAGTCTCTGATTTGTGCATTCTGGTCCTATAAGAGAGAATTAACTACCCTTGTTTCATTTTCATCATCACTATCTATGTGAATGAGCTCAAATTCCCTCTCTTCCTCATGATTTCTTTCCTCTTCTTCCATTGTTTTCTTGCCTTTGTCCTTCATGGGCTTCTTACCCTTGTCTTTCATTGGCAGTTTAACCTTGCTCCTTAATGATTTGGTGACTTTGATTTTTACTATTTTGGTGGCCTTTTCATTAGATGGTTTTGAGGAGGAGAGCATGACACCTTGCCTTTTGGAGGCAGCAAACACATGCCTCGTAACTCTTTGATAAGGGATGGTGCAAGGTGTCACAAACTTAACTTGCACAATTTCAGCCTTTACAGTCCTAGGACTATCCTTTTATTCAAGAATTTTTTTTGTGTGTATCTCCTTGATATTTTGTTGTTGGCAACCCTTTGATTATCATTTTCAACACCTTTTATGATCTCATCACTAGGAGGACTTTGAAAACTCCCATATTCTTTTTTTGCACTGTCGGAGGTGCCTAGGTTTGACATATATTTACCTTCAATACTTTCCATTTATTCACCTTTTTCACTGTTGTTTTCACTACCAACATTCCGTGGATCTTTGCCATCACCTCCTTTTTTATTTAAAACAACTCTAAAATCTACTTATGAGCTATCTTCATTAATTTTGTCACTGCCATGACTGTTCATTGTTTCTTCATCACTGTCTGCTATAAGTTTTTCAGAGCCTTTTTCAGAGCCTTGAGACTCAGCACTTTGTCCTCCTTTCTCATCATTGGTGTCACTACTTGTAACTCTTTTTTCTTCTTGGTTTACCTCTTTATCTTTGCTGTTGTTTTCACTTTCTTTCTCTTGGCCAACATCTTCATCCTTGCTACTGTTTTCAATGTCTTTCTCTTGGCCAACATATTCATCCTTGCTTCCTTATTCTTCTTCATTTTCTCTCTTATCTTCATCATTCTCCCCTTTACTACCCTCCTCAAGCTCATCTCTACTTTATTCAGGGCCATCACTACTTTCTTCAGGGCCAACATTGCTTTCATCAGGACCACCACTTCTTTCCTCATTTTCTTCCCTATTCTCATCACACTCTTTCTCACTATTTTGTTCATGATGATCATCACTACTTTCTTTTTGATCGTCAGTGCTCTTATTATCCTCACATTATTCCACATCTTCATTATTTTCTTCCTCATATTCCTCACATTATTCCTCACTCTCATCATCCTCTCCCTCACTAGTTTTTTCATTTTGATCATCATTGCTTTCTTCCAGATCATCAGTGATCTCATCATGATCAATTTTCTTAGGGGGGGGTGTTTGAAGAAGGTTTTTTTTTGAAAGTGATTCATGTGAGGAAGGTGAATCATGGTCAGTGGAGGGCGATGGAGGAATAGGAGGAGGATTTTGAGAAGATTATGGCACATTTTACAGCGGTATGGAAGGTGAATTGGTGAAGTCATCATGGGTAATAAAGGCCTCCCAATGAATGCCTTGTTGCTCCAATTGGTGAGTTACAATGACTTTGATAAGGGAGTGATGAAATAGGCTTCTCATTTGCTGGGCTGGAGGCCTATTTTTCATGATGGAGGACACTTTTTCAGTGCTTTTACAGAGGAAATAAGGCATGTTCAGTAGCCTGGCCCAGGTGAAGTGCATGAGGAGTCTAATATCATAGGAGTAGATTCTGGAGAACCTACCCTCACAGGTAAATTATTTCATGACAATCTTCATGAGGAGGGCATACCTGTCCAGTAGATGTGAAAAAGGAAAAATGGCTTTACACTCATCTTGACAACTAGGTTTTAAAAATGGATGATAATGGATCAAGTCAAGATGTTTCTGTTTAAACCACCTTTCTCCTATGCAAGGCATCCCAGTGGCTTTAGAGATAGCACTAGGGGTCAACTCAAATTTTACCCCTGCTAGATGAACTTTATGCCTATGAAGCCTTAGGGAAAATAGTTCTGTCAACTGAGGATGGCTTTTGATCTCTTGTACCTTGTTGCAGAACTCAAAATGCCCTACTTCTTGGAAACAAGAAAAGATAGAAGGAAAGGCTATCAGATATTTGGTGTTTATAGGTTCAAACCTATTTGGTTTCCCTCCTTTCTTATACTGTATTCTTGGTCTTTGAGTCTCATTGTTTAGGTCATCACTCCCCTCTTCAGACATGGTGCTTACTTTAACCCTTCCTCCAATTCTTTAAACAAAAAGGATTTTGGCTTATGAAATGATGGGGAGAAATTGTGAATGAGGAACTGAGGTTTTTAAGTAAGGTTGTTAGAGACTTAGCAAAAGTAGGTTGAGATTCCCTTTCAATCTTTCTTCAAAATTTGTTTTACACAGATTTAGAGTTTACTGGGTGCCCTTATCATTAAAAAAATTTATGAATAGGTGATGATTTATGAATAATACCTCTTAAAATTTGACCCTTATAGCAAAAATGCAATTTATGAGCATTATTTGGAAACTTCGGGTGCTTCTGCGGATTTCTGGGCAATGTTGCGCTTTTTTGGCAGGCACGCAACATCTATGGCCCGAACAGCCTCTACACGTAGAATTCAGGCATCGGGCGCTGTGCCAGGTGCACAACACCTATGTCTTGGGCGGCCTCTGTACGCAGAAGTCAGGCGTCGGGGGGCAGTGACAGGCACACAACACCTATGGCCCGGGCAGCCTCTACATATGAAGTCCGACATCGGGTGGGCGATAGTTCCTGCACGTTGGGCGGAATCAGAAGGGTGCAGCGCCCATCTATAGGTTCGCAGCATCCATGTACTGGCGTGCAACATCTATGAAAAAATTCTCGAGGGTTCCTTCTGAAGCCGGCAAAATTGCACTCTGCTTTGCCAAAGTTGGAATGAGGGGGAAAAAAGGCTATTGAATTTTTTATACCATCTTTTTGAAAGAATTAAACTCTGAACCCTATTGGGAAAAATACTGAGAGGGGGGGGTGAATCAGTATTTAGAGCTAACTGATAAACTTTTTACTTTTCTTTTCTCAAAACCCATATGCTACTTTATAGAACAAAACTAGAGTATATACGCGGATATCCTTAAGGAAACTCGCGTATGATCAGAGCTTTTATTATATATTTGATTCTTAAATCATTGCATCATTTATTCATCAGATGTTAATCAGTAAGCATGTGCAGTAAAAACAGAATAAACCATCACACATAACCAACACACATGAACACCAGGATTTAAGGTGGAAACCCAAGACGGGAGAAAACCATCGTTGCCGTCATTTCAGTCTTCAATATTTATTATAAAGAAAACATCTTACAACCATGTACTGGTGGAGAATCATACCAGCACGTAGGCACCCACCTCCAGAAGGCTACAACCTTCTCTCGTTTACCAGCCTCTCCTGGAAAGGAGCTACAACCCCATGCTCTCGTTTACCAGCCTCTCCTAGAAGGGAGCTACTACCCCCTGATATTAGCACCCGCCTCTACTGGCAGAAAGCTTCCACTTTCATACTGAAGGCTTCAACCCTCAGATCCACTGTAGACCACGTTTCATCAATTTTAACACTGGATCAAACAGCTTCAACACAACCCTTCATTAATCAAACATATTTTGCCCCGAACTTCAAACAGAATAGTAAGACCTCTGTAGCCAGAATATCAGAGATAACCCAGACTTCAGAATAGATATGCAGATGTAAAATCAACCCAAAACATTCATTAATCAAATATCATACGCTACTTCTGTTTACTGAAACCGCGTGTATACACACTTCCCTTCTTACTAACCTGCGTATGCCTCTGTGCATAACATGGAGTGCATACGCTACTTCTCTTCGCTGAAGTGGCGTGTGTACGCACTTATATGTGTAGAAACCTGCGTATACTTCTAAGAAGACTGTTTTTTCAGAATGAGATCAGACTCAGGTTCAGATCTGAAATCAGATTTCTATTCAGACAATCTATTAATCATGCAGAACTATTTAGACAGTCATTCTTCCTTCATTGAATCATCAACCAACAACCAACAACTTGATCTTTCATTAGCATAATCATTATTCAAAAAAATCAGCTCTGTATGAATACGTTATTGACAAATAGAAGCAAAACAGATCAAACATTTCATTTCACATACTTCAACAAAAACCTAGATTCCATACGCACTTTTACTTCATGAGACTGCGTAGATACACACTTTAATAAAGACAAACCTGCGTATACATCTGCACACATTTTAGAGTTTAATTCATCTTCCATACATGCTTTTGCTGAAGACAACCTGTGTATATATGCGCTTTCTCTTCCACGAACCTGCATATAGATCTACAGACATTCTTTAGACCCGATAAATAGCTCAGATCTCACCCTTTACTTCAACAAAGATTCGCCAGATCACAGATCTAAACATTCCATAAACAGATCTAGAAAATACATAGAAATTTCAGATCTAGAGATCCCTCTTCATCATTTTTTTCATAGGTGCATTATGAATTCAGATCTATCAGCAAACTGTTACCCATTCCATGCAGATATACTTAAGAGTTAAGTATTCATTAAACCCAGACTCATGCACACCTTTTCACTATGATATTCTTCTCCTTATATATATTTAGCCTTTGTCAATACCATGAGTCAAAACCACTCAACCGCTGATGGTTTTCCTGGATGGGATCAAATAGACAATCAAGCGCTCAATACTTTGGGTCAATACCATGGTAATGTTCCTTGGTTTCCTAAATTTAGAGCGCAAATGGGCATACGCTACTTGTCACATACATTTCCGCGTACATACGCGACTTATCCTTAACAAACCCACGTATGCCTTGTGACATACCTTGTTCAACATTATTCTGGCACTTTTTGAGCTACTTCTGAACTAATCTATAGATACATCAGATTTACATCATTAACAACTCATCAAGTCAATTTTCATCAAGGACAACTTCATTAGGAAGGTTCCATCAAAGTCAACACATTGTATCCCGTTTCCAACAATCTCCCCCTTAACTCATCAAGTAGGTTGTCATCAACTTTATCAGGTAGGTTGCCATCAAGGAAAACACTCTACATCATATTGCCAACAATCTCCCCCTTTGGACTTGATGGCAACCATGATGGTGTTTGATCACCACAACAGATAGATGCATTTATTCTAACCATTATGCAAACACCATGATACTCTCCCCTATTCAAACACCATGTTACTCTCCCCCTTTGACATCAAGGGAAAAGGGTGGATCAAAGCCAACACAAGGTTTTGCTTCTCATGTAGAAAGAAGAGCTCTATAGATATGATGTGCACTGAAGTTATCATGCTCCCCTTGAGTTCACGCTGAATCTTCAAACATATTTTTCAATGAAGTACATGACTCTATGACCTTTCCTATCACCAAGGACATCAGACTTATATCAATGATCCAACCAAGTGGATTTATATATGTGACTCAAGTACCCAACCAAGTGGGTTTTACAAATTCGAACAAGTCCTTTTATGACTGAATATAGCAATTTACATCATGGGTCTCAACATGACCTTTTCATCAAATTACAGATATGAATTTTTATGACCCATACCAAAAAGACCTCAAGAGAGAGATCATATTTCAGAACCATCATAATGCCAACAATGCATTCTTTCCACCTATCCAATGCTCCCCCTTAGCTTGTGCAACATGAACACACAACAGTGTTGAAGAATGCTGACCCAGAAAAATTTGTCAACGACCACCCATACGCGGATTTATGTGTATAAATGTGCGTATATACGCGACTGTCCTTTAGGAAATCTGTGTATCCAATTTAATATTCTATATTTAAGTAGATCTGATCTTCTGTATGGAAGAGATTACTCCCAGCTTCTGTCTGAGATATTCAAACGCTTCCCTAGGTAGAGGTTTGGTAAATATATTAGTAACTTGTTCTTTGGAGGGAACATAATCCAACTTCACCTTTTGTTCAAGCACTTGTTCACATAAGAAGTGATACTTGATGGGAATGTGCTTGGTCTTGGAATGGATAACAGGATTCTTTGAGATACTGATGACACTTGTATTATCACACATAATGGAGATAGGGGGTGAAAATTTGATTTGAAAGTCTTGTAAGGTTTGCATCATCCAAAGAAGTTGAGTGCAACATGAAGTGACAACCACATATTCTACTTCTGCTGTAGATAAGGCAATAGAGTTTTTCTTCTTTCTGAACCAAGATACTAACCGGGGCCCCATATAGAATGCACCACCACTAGTGCTTTTCCGATCATCAACATTTCCAACCCAATCTGCATCAGTGTAAGCATGAAGAGTGAGATCAACATTCTTTGGATACCATAGTCCAAAGTCTTGAGTTCCTTGTAGATATTTGAATATTCTTTTGACAGCCTGAAGATGAGACTTTTTTGGATTAGCTTGGAATCATCCAACAATCCCAACTACATGCATAATTTTTGGTCTAGTTCCAGTGAGATAAAGGAGACTTCTTATCATAGATCTGTATTCTAGTTGATTCACTATAGGAGAATCATCATGAGAACTGAGATTACATCCGGTTATCATTGGTGTACTTACTATTTTGTACTCTTGCATGCCATATTTCTTCAGAATTTTCTTAAGATATTTTTCTTGTGATAAGAATATGCCATCTGTTGCTTGATGCACTTGCAAGCCAAGAAAGAATGTTAGTTCCCCAAGTAAAGACATTTCAAATTATTGCTGCATAACAGAAGCAAATTTCTGACTCATAGACTCTTCATTACTTCCAAAGATGATATCATCAACATATACAACCACAATCAATAGTTTATCATTTTCAGTTTTTGTGTATAAGTTGCTATCAGCCGACCCCTTTGAAAATCCTTGTTGATGAAGATATTTGTCAAGACGATAATACCATGCCCTTGGAGCTTTTTTGAGACCATATAGAGCCTTTTTAAGTCTACAAACAAGTTTTTCATCATTTCCCAAAATGAATCCTTCTGGTTGTTCTATATAAACTTCTTCTTCTAGATCACCATTGAGAAAGGCAGATTTAACATCCATTTGATAAACTTTGATTTGTTGGAAGCTTGAAAAAGAAAGAAAAATTCTTATGGCTTCAAGTGTAGCTACAGGAGAAAAAGTTTCTTCAAAGTCTATACCTTCTTGTTGAGCATACCCCTTGAAAAGAAGTCTAGCTTTATTTCTTATAACATCCCCATTCTCATTTAACTTGTTTTTGAATATCCATTTAGTTCCAATGACATTTTTATCATGAGGTCTTGGTACTAATTCCCAAGTGCGATTCTTTTCAATTTGATCAAGCTCTTCATTCATGGCTTGAATCCAACATTCATCTTTGCTGGCTTGATTGAAATTGTATGGTTCAATAGTGAATAGAAATGCCAGATAGCTAGAATATCCCACAAGAGTCCTTCTTGTTTGTACACCTAATCCCTTATCTCCCAAAATTTGAGATTCTGGATGATTCTTTTGAACATATCTGGATGGAGCTTTTTCAGATAAATCATCTTCAGGTTCTTCATTGGGTTCACTGTTTATATCATTTCTATTTGATGTAGGAGGACATATGTCACCATCGTCTTCATTTTTTTTTTTTTCTTCTTTTGGGGCTGCAAGAGACTCATCAATAACAACATCAATACATTCAAAAATCTTCCGAAGTCTTTTATTGTAACATTTATATGCTCTACTCCTAGAGGAGTAACCAATAAGTATTCATTCATCTGCTCTGGATTCAAACTTGCCAAGTTTTTCATCATTATTTTTGATAAAACATCTTCTTCCAAGAACTCTAAAATGCTTCACGGTGGGAGGATTACCATACCAGAGTTCATATGGAGTTTTATCACTATTTACTTGAACATGTGCTTTGTTAAGAATATTTACCGCAGTATGTGCTGCTTCGCCCCAAAAAGTGTCAGGTGTTCCGGAATCATCAAGCATAGCTATAGCCATTTGTTGAACTGTTCTATTCATTCTTTCTGATACGCCATTTTGTTGTGGAGTGCCAGCTATAGAAAACTGTCTTTTTATGCCATGTTGTTCACAAAATTCAAGAAATTCATTTGATGTATATTCTCCTCCTTGATCAGATCTAAGACACTTGATTTTCAGATCTAATTCATTTTCAACTAGTGCTTTGAAGGTCTGAAATTTCTCAAATGCTTCATCTTTGTGTTTAAGCAACCCAATCCAATACATTCTAGAGAAATCATCAATAAATAAGATATAGTATTGTTCACCACGTGGTGACTTTTTCTTCACAAGTCCACATATGTCAATATGAATAAGTTCAAGAGGCTTACTTGATGATCCTTCCTTGGCATTAAACTGTACTCTGGTTTGCTTACCAAATTGGCAAGATTTGCATATGATATTTTTGAGTGGAGTAATATTGGGAAGATCACGAATTTCTTTAAGTCTGCTTGATTTGTTGATCTGAGATAAGCTCAGATGCCCCAACCTTCTATGCCATAGCCAGTTTTCTGAAGATTTACTCAAGCAACATTGTTCTTTGTAGTTTTTCAATACATACAGATTTCTTGGAGTTCTTTTTCCTTTTATAATTGTTTTACCTGTATGAAGATCACGTACCACACATTCTTTTGAACTAAAGACAACTTCAGTTCCTTGATCACACATTTGACTTACACTTAACAGGTTATGCCTTAATCCATCCACATACATGACATCATTTTCCTTCACCTTTTCTTTCAGAAACACAGACCCTTTTCCCTTAATCACAGCTGGAGTATAATTTCCAAATGTAACTTTCTTTTCCTTTTCTAGAGCATTATATGCAATAAGTTTGTTTTTGTCACCTGTCATGTGTCTTGAGCATCCACTATCAATGTACCATTGATTTTCTTCACCTTCTGCAAATAACGCTATGCCAAAATTTTCAACCTGCAATTCCTTATTTTTCCATACTTTGGAGCTTGAAGGAACATGCTCTTTTGGTTGAACTTTGCTCCTGCATTCAGATTCTTCATGGCCAAAGTTATTGCAATAAGCACATTCAACTTCATTTAGAAGAGGAGAAAAGTTGTTATAGGTATTATTCTTTGTTTCAATATAAATCCTTTTATTTCTTGCTTCTCTTGTCATGATGGTTTTATATGCAACACATTGAAAAACTTTATGACCAAAATTGTGACATGAGAAACATTGTCCACTGAAGAAGAAATTTATGTGATCATGAAATATTCTACTTGAATTTACCTGTTGATTGTTGTTTCTTTGAAAGATATTCCTATTGGTGTTATTTGAATTGAGATGATAATGCTTTACCTGTAAGGATTCTTTATTCCCTTGCTCAGTGGTAGAATTTTCCAAACCAGCTGTAGTTGCTTTTAGATAATTTGGTGTTGAAGCCTGAGAAGATTCTCTGGTATATCCAAGACTTGTCTTTATAAGAGGAGAACGTTGTACCTTTATAATATCATCTAGGGTTTCAGATCCTTTAGCAAATCTAAGATTCAGAGTCTTTACTTTCTCACATTCTTTTCTTAGACTTACCACTTCACATTCTAATTTCTCATTGTGTTTCTTCGCTTCTTCAAACTGCTTTTCCAGAGTTTCTATGGTTATTTTCCTTTCTTCTAAGAGTATTTTACTTTCTTCTAAGCGTATTTTGAGTTGATTTTTTTCTTCAAGAAAATCATTGTCCTCTAGAGCATCCACAAAAGTATCATTTTCTTCTCTAGATTCAAATTCCATGAGAAGTCTAAGATCTTGTTCACATTCTTCCTCACTATCAGATAACCCATCACTGTCTTCATGAGTATAGTAACTTTTTCTAGTGTTAAACCAATTCTTATTCCTTCTTGCTACTTCCTTCCCTTTTGCAGGTGTTTCTTTATGAGGACACTTAGCAGCATAATGACCAACTCTTCCACACTCAAAACATTTGAAAGGAAGCTTACCTCTGAACCGTCCTGTGCCAAGTTGGAGTTTCTTTACAAAATTTACCTCATCTTCTTCTGAGATATATCCTGATCCTTCTGCTTCTTGTACTTATTTCCCTTTTGTAGAAGCTCTGAAGACAGCCTCTTTGACTTCAGATGGTCCTCCTCTTCTCATTTCATATGCAGTTTGTATGCCATGAAGTTGCACCACAGTAAGATTTTGAAGATCCTGTTTTTCTTCAAGAGCAGAAACTTTTGACTCAAATTTTGCCGTTAGCGATCTTAAAATTTTCTCAACCAAAGTAGATTCGGTTATTGTTTCTCCCAGATTTCTCATACAATTTACAACATCATCAAGACGTAAAAAGAAACTGGCAATATTCTCATCACTATGCATCTTTAAATTTTCATATTCAATTCTGAGAGTTTGAAGTTTTGCACTTTTTACCTTTGCATCACCTTCAAAACTTAGAATGATTTTGTCCCATATCTCCTTTCTTGTATTTAGCTGCATAACTTTGACAAATTTCGATTCAGTTAGACTTCCCGTTAGAGCATTGACTTCCTTTGCATTTATTTCATAATTCTTCTTTTCAGTCGGATCTGTTGGTATTGCAGCTGGATATTGATATCCTTGTTCAACAATGGCCCATACATCTGCTCCCATAGACTGAAGATAGGATCTCATCCTTATTTTCCAGAAGATTAAATTGCTTCCATTAAAGAGCGGAGGCTTGATAGATGTTGTTCCATCTTGATTGCTCATCTTGCTTGATCTTCCTTCTAGTAGCTAAGCTTTTTCAGAAGGACCTGCTCTGATACCAATTGTTGGGAAAAATACTTAGAGGGGGGGGTGAATGGTGTCTCTCCATCGACTGATAAATTTACTTTTTTTTTCTCAAAACCCATACGCTACTTTACAGAACAAAACTAGCGTATATACGCGGATATCCTTAATGAAACTCATGTATGCTTAGAGCTCTTATTATGTATTTGATTCTTAAATCATTGCATAATTTATTCATCAGATGTTAATTAGTAAGCATGTGCAGTAAAAACAGAATAAACCATCACGCATAAGAAACACACATGAACACCAGGATTTAAGGTGGAAACCCAAGTCTGGAGAAAACCACCACTGCCGTCATCTCAATATTCAATATTTATTATAAAGAAAACATCTTACAACCATGTACTGGCGCAGACTCATACCAGCACACAGGCACCCACCTCTAGAAGGCTACAACCTTCTCTCGTTTACCAGCCTCTCCTGGAAGGGAGCTACAACCCCCTACTCTCGTTTACCAACCTCTACTGGCAGAAAGCTTCCACTTTCATATTGAAGGCTTCAACCCTCAGATCCACTGCAGACCATGTTTCATCAATTTTCACACTGGATCAAACAGCTTCAACACAACCCTTCATTAATCAAACACATTTTGCCCCGAACTTCAAACAGAACAGTGAGACCACTGTAGCCAGAATATCAGAGATAACCCGGACTTCAAAATAGATATGCAGATGTAAACTCAACCCAGAACATTCATTAATCAAATATCATATGCTACTTCTGTTTACTGAAACTGTGTGTATACGTGCTTCCCTTATTACCAACCTGTGTATGCCTCTGTGCATAACATGGAGTGCATACGCTACTTCTCTTCGCTGAAGTCACGTGTGTACGCGCTTATATGTGTAGAAACTTGCGTATACTTCTGAGAACACTGATTTTTCAGAATGAGATCAGACTCAGGTTCAGATCTGAAATCAGATTTCTGTTCAGACAATCTATCAATCATGCAGAACTATTTAGAGAGTCATTCTTCCTTCATTGAATCATCAACCAACAACCAACAACTTGATATTTCATCAACATAATCATTATTCAAACAACTCAGATCTGTATGAATACATTATTGACAGATAGCAGCAAAACAGATCAAACATTTTATTTCACATACTTCAGCAAAAACCTAGATTCCATACGTGCTTTTACTTCACTGAGAATGCGTATATACGCACTTTAATAAAGACAAACCTGCGTATACATCTACACACATTTCAGAGTTGAATTCATCTTCCATATGTGCTTTTGCTGAAGACAACCCGCATATATATGCACTTTCTTTGCCACGAACCTGCGTATAGATCTACAGACATTATTCAAACTAGATAAACAGCTCAGATCTCACCCTTTACTTCAACAAAGATTTTCCAGATCACAGATCTAAACACTCCATAAACAGATCTAGAAAATACATAGACATTTAAGATCTAGAGATCCCTCTTCATCATTTTCTTCATAGGTGCATTATGAATTCAGATCTATCAGCAAAATGTTTCCCATTCCATGCAGATATACTTCAGAGTGAAGTATTCATTAAACCTAGACTCATGCACACCCTTGCACTATGATCTTATTCTCCTTATCTAGATTTAGCCTTTGTCAATACCATGAGTCAAAACCACTCAAACACTGATGGTATTCCTGGACGGGATCAAATAGATAATCAAGCGCTCAATACTTTGGGTCAATACCATGGTAATGTCCCCCGGTTTCCTAAATTTAGAGCACAAATGGGCATACACTACTTGTCACGTACATTTCCGCGTACATACGTGACTTATCCTTAACAATCCTACGTATGCCTTGTGACATACCATGTTCAACATTATTCTGGCACTTTCTGAGATACTTCTGAATTGATCTATAGATACATCAGATTTACATCATTAACAACTCATCAAGTCAATTTTCATCAAGGACAACTTCATCAGGCAGGTTCCATCAAAGTCAACACATTATGTCACGTTGCCAACAATCTGCCCCTTAACTCATCAAGTAGGTTGTCATCAACTTTATCAAGTAGGTTGCCATCAAGGACAACACTCTGCATCATATTTCCAACAAACCCGTTTTCCTAAAGTCGAATTTGCACCTTTCTATTTATCTTTCTTTTATTGTTTTTAAAGTCTTTTAGCCCCTTTTATGATTCTATTTGTCCTTTCACTGTCCTTTAACCACTGATTTATTTGCAGCTTGGGCAGTTGACTAGACCTTTGATAATTGTGTTTTTGAGAACCTGTGCAGAGTGAGATAAAACTAAACTTGCTTCCTACCTTTGAAACATACCTATGACTATGATTATTGATTTGTGAGAAAACGAAGTTTGAAAAAGAGGCTCTGTTTTGTCAGTAAAAAAGGTGTGTAATGCCTTAAAATCACTTCCTTTTGACCCTTTAAGAATTTAGAATTGATCCTTTTATCCAATGGAATTTATGCCCTTTGATATTACCCTTGAAGATGATTACGAACTCTGCTTTGAAAATCTTTGTTGTTTGATGAATGAGGTTCTCATTTCCACTTATCATGCCTTATTTGCTCATTCCTCCAATTTTTCTATTTTAGGTGATATTCAGTAAGATAAAAAAACTGTATTCAAGGTCTTTAGAGAAATCATATTTCTAAATTGGTTACTTCTTCTTCAACAAGGTTCCCACTGATTTATTTGAGGAGTCTTTTAGCTTTGTAGCCCAGTTATTTCTCCACTGTTTTTCAAGTAGTCACCTTTTGTATTTTCAAATAAAGTGCACCTACTGTTTTCTTCTTTAGTGTGTTTTCCTTTCTTGATAGTGGTATTAGTCTTTTCTTTCACCTTATGGTACATCTGATAATTTTGTCTTTTTGCAGGAGTGTGGCAAAGGGTAGATGTCCCTCTAGCATTCTCATGTTTGAGGCAAACATCCCTTTTAATGATTATCTTTGCTGATATGAACCAAGTTGCTCATATGTTACTGACATTTATTATATTTTTCACAAACCTTTGTATGAGAACTATTTTACTTCCTGTTATGATATCAAGACCTTTTCTGTAGCTTTTATCTTTTTTAGGAATATTGCTTCAGGATCCATAAATTGTGAAAAATTCTTTTCGTAAAAATCACATCCATGAATGAATTTGTCGACGCGTTACGAATCAAATGTGGTTCATCATCGTGACCCGGTAGCTTTTATCTTGTCGTGCCTTTTATCCACTATAAATGACCTTTTGAAGCTTCTTAGGTGTCCCGGTATCATTATGTTATGAGCCCTATATTTTCCCTGTAGCCTCCAGCTTATTGTACCTTTTTATTCAACTGCCAATGACTTGATGAACTCTCCTTGGTGTCATTCTTTGTCTTTGCTTTAGACTAAACTTCAAAGCATCCCTACAGAGCTGCATTGGACATGATAGTATATTATTGGCAGATTTTACTGTTGGACCAGGAGGGCGCCTTTGGATGTTGCTTAAGTGATCTTAAGAATATGAAAAACCTTAGCTCTGTGTTTTCTTGAATTCACCTTTGATTTTATCTGAAATGATAGTGCATGGGAATTATGATGGCGCATGGCCTAGGAAAACTTAATTGACTCATTTGCAAGGTCTTAGAAAAGGGCTTTTGACTAATGGTTTAAATCAGGGTTTTGAATAAGACAGAGGGTTTAGACACTATGCTTATGTACCATTACCTATAAACCTAGACATATTTATTTTAATTTGAAGGGATTTCTAGAAATACCTTTGACACCAATAATGATTGCGGCAGTTGGTGAGTGGGAGAGAAAACTTGGTTTAACCTGGCCAAACAATATTGTGAAATAAGAGGGCTTAGGCATCAGAGGTAGAGTGTTATATACAGAAATAGCAAGTATGGATGGAGTAAGGGACATTAGTCCAAGATGGGATCTTTATAGGATGATAGATTTACCACTGCAAACAAGAGAGGAGGGATAGGTGAAAATTTCTGTTTGAGGGGATTTCTAGAAGAAAACAAGGTTCCTTGAATCTTGTTTCTAGAAAACCTGGACAAAGAATTTAGTCATCTAAACAAGTGAAAATTACTGATGAATAATAGTTTCTATCAGCTCTCTCTCTCTCTCTATGTTTTGTAAATTTGATTTTAATAATAAGAATAATTTTTCAAGGGTTTTCCCCATATTGGGATTTTTCCCTCACTTGTGCCATATTATCTTGTTCTTCTATCTTAGCTTGTCTTCAGCATTTATAATTTATGTTCTTTCATTAGTTACTATCATATATTGTTTAATGTAATTGAAAATGGATTAATGGGCTAATGATTAAATGAAGTAACTATCCTAAGTAAAGAACAAGTTTCCATAATTAACATGGAATCAGAGCATAGGAGAGGACAAATCCAAGCTCATAGAGATTGCAATCACTTAGAAGCATCTGAAAAAATTCATTGGTACCTCTATCCCTCTATGTTAGGGATGAATAATTTCAAATATGTGGTGTTTTTTTAAGGCCTTCTACTAGCTCTAATCAGTGAACATGGGCTCCAATCCAAGAGCAACTCAATATCATGAGAAAAAGTTGAAAGTCATCAAGTTATGTTCTAATAATATATTTTCCAAGGATTATTTATCAGTCCCATTCAGTCAATCTTGAGAATTTATATTCATTATATTTGAAGCAGAGTTTCTCAACCATAAAATCACAGTCCTAGCATAACACATGGATACCAAATCCTAGGTCTTCTAGGCATGATCACTATGATTATTGTTTGTATCAGCACTTCAATATTCTCTTTAGTTTGACTCTTTTAGTGTGCCTTTAAGAATACTTTTTTTTTAAGATAGAAATCCAATGTGGTAAGGTTTTTCTGCTATGGTTCCCTACTTGAAGGGTTAAAGTAATATTTTGGAAAAGTAAAATCATCAACAAGCCATGTTTCTATGTGATCCTTGAATGGATCCCATCCTCTAAAAATTATCACTATGACAGGGAAATATCTCTCCTAGTGCAGTATCGTATATGGTATCACTCAGTTAGCTTGGTTCCTCTGAAGAAGGCATTGCTTAATCTCTTATATATCGGTTCCTACTATACATAATTCCGTTTAATCTCAATTGAAACAACCCCACAATCCATGTGAATATCTTGTATGGTTCTCCCTTTGCAATATCAAGTTCTCAGCACGTGAAAAGTATGGTTGCACCATATATATATACAAGTTATGGCAATTAGGGTATAGGTTCGGGATATTATAAACATCATCTCAGGCATCTAAGTTGATCTATATTTACTCTTGTTATGACTTTGAGTAATCATACATTCTTCGGTAAGTGTGTCCTCCTATCCCTCTTCATTATAGCTTTCAATTGGCATGGCATCATATTTTTAGGTATACTATTACTAATATACATACGCTCAGTAAGCCTTGAAAGAAGAATTGAGATATGCATTGTTTTTCAAATCAGTCATGGAATTCTGTCAAACTTTTTGGAAGTTCTAATGATAATTCCTGCTCACAATCTAAGTTGTGGAAAATTCATGGCCATATATTGTATGTTGACAATATTATCCATACAAAAATAGGATAGAAAAGGAGTCATACAATAATGAATCATCAAGGCTCATCATTATTTTGGAAAATATAATAAAAATGCATCTATACAGAATATATGCCTCTGTACGAGACCTTTCTTTGCTCAATCCACATCAGCTCATACACTTCTTAGCCAACCTATTGAATTTTATTTTAGTTATAGTCGATAAACTAGTATAGAATTTTTTGTGTTACATTCTTAAGAAAGATAGCTTCTGGAATCAAGTTGTGGAGATGTTTTCATTTTTTTTAACAGAATTAATCTTCGTTCAGAGTAGAGGTTCAACTAGAGTCATGTTGGTCACAAAAGTCCTGACTCTCTCAAAGGGAACAAACTTGGAAGTTTGAAAGATCTAAAATATAAGCCTACACTACAGAGATGCTTGGTTATATCAACTCCTCTATAGCACTTCTATGGTCTCCTTTCCATCGTGAAATATGCATGATATCATGTCAGTCTAAGGCGAAGTGACAAGGATTCTGCAACAAAAGAAACTAAAACACATTTGAAGCTTTCAGTCTTGAAAAACTTCTTGGAGAAAAAATGGATAACACTTTGGAACATTTCTACCGCTGTCAGCAGATGTGCCTCAATAAATAGTAAAGTTCAAAATATTGAATTTATACGACATTCATTAAGATTTACTTTCAAAGAGTAGCAAAGAGAAATCGTTGCAATTTCATATACCCTAAAAAATCGAATTACATTTTCGTTCAGGGGGATTTAGAGAAAGTGGGTACATGCATTGTTTAAATTTAAGGTAACAAGAGCGATGTATGAGGACAGGCCATAATTAAAAGAAATCGAGGAACCAAATCCATGGAAGAATAGAGAAACCCCCATAGAAGAAATTGCTACCCGTATTCAAAAAATCATCCAAATGGGTGATTCTGTGAGTGTCATCAACAATGGGCCACCATATCATGACCATGTAATCTGCTTTCCAAGTGATTCATCATACATGTAATTTCTTTTTCTTGTCATTTGATGTCAGGGTCGAGTTGAGCTTCTTCTAGTTGGGTTGAGCTTTTGCAGAAAAAGAGCTTAATATAATGCAGCTCGTTCAATTAACTTTAACAACTAATATCATTAAGATAAAAAAACCCAACATGAAATCATGGTGATAAAATTGAAAACAGAGTTCAAATAATTGATTTCCTTCTGGCGAGAATGATAGTGCGGGACATCGTGATTAAAATGAATGAATATGCTATGAAGTGGGATAAAATTTGAGGTGGGATAAAATTTCATAAAGTTAAATAGGGTTATAATAAAATACGATGTGTAGTAATTACACAAATCACTATATATATATTTAAACTATCAAGGTGACATTTTTATGAGTAAAATTATAAAACACTATGGAACAACTTAGAATACAATTTATGGTCAAAACATTTAAGAGTTAGAATAGAGTCTTTAAGTGATCACAATAAAAGTAATACACATTAGAGATATATACATGGATTGTATATATCAAGTTAAATCAACATCTTCCTACACCTAGTGTACTAGATGGCCAAGGAAAAGTGTCATCAAACCAATTATACTGTAATTCGTATATCTCAGTCAGAAAATTATTAATGTCACAGGAATCACAAGGGTTGATATTTCAATCAAAATTTAACATTATCCTCTAAAAACTCATATATAAAGTGGAGTAACAGGTCCTATCTTTTCGCCCACGTGTAGAGGGCTGTGATGGGGTACTTAAGGCACTCCATTCTGCAAGGTCACCGGTCTTAAACCCGTGGGTGGGGATGGGAGGAGAAAATGGGAAGATTAGGATTAGTCTAAATGAGCCAAAAAAAAAAAAAAAAAAAAAACAGGTCCTATGACATCCAAGTTGTGATTTGCAATGGGAAATCCTCAATAGCCTGTTTGGAGAAATAATGTCCGATTAAGGGGTTCAATAAGAGGTATGAGGCCCCACCAATTTGATAGTTGAAGAAGTTTGAATATTGGCTTGTCAATTTTGGCCCTAAGTAGGCAAGGAAACATGGAAGGAGGTGACCCCCTTGGAAAATTTCGAAAGGATAAGGCCACTTAAGGTCTTATATAAAGATCTAAATCCAATTACCTCCCTCATAAGAATAGTTAGACATGTATTTAAAGAAAGTAGATAATGACCATCTAAATCTTGATAGAAGAAAATAGAACATCCCTTGAATCCCATAATAAATGGAGCATCTACATATGAGGTGATCCTCTAACTCAATGTTGTGTATATGGCAAAGCTAGAATATGTTATTGAGAAGAGGAATATCATGATGTCATTAGTTTCAACTAGACACTAATGTAAACCCACTTTGAAACCACCAGGGGGGATCTGAAGGGCAACATCTAGTGCTCTTGTGTGTATGAGGGTTAAAAAATAATACCCCCTCTTATTTGGATGAAGTTTTCCTAGTACGAATCCATATTATAGTCAAGGCCATGAAAATATGAAGTCTAAGTACTAAATTTATTGTTTATAAATAACCTCTTTAAAAAATTGACACAAAAATATAATGATGTCATTTAAATTGGAGGTGCAAGTCACTTGAATCATGTTACAACTTTAATCGCTCCCCCACAAAAAGGTGTCATGCTCCCTTGTGATGATGCATCAACCCTAATGGAGAACAATCTAGTGGTGTAAAAGGAATTCAAACATGATGTAACTTTAATAGTGCCCTACATATTTCTCGTGAACAAAATGTGTTAATGTTCTAATCCCACCAAATATTGTTTATTATAATGCATGAGAAACCTTTATAATATTCTTCCATTATGTTGTATAACTAATTTTTGAAATTTTCTTCCAAGCTTAGATAGGACCACGAGCCTATCATGTTGAAATTTTCAAGGGTGGTGGTGATGGCTGGCATTGTTTTGGGACAAGAGGTAAATAAGTGTGAAGAAATATCATCATATGACTTGCATAAAGGATATATGTTGGGGTGATTCATAAACTAGGGCAGAAATGTGAAGCTGGGTTACACTTTTGTGAGAATCGGGGACGGAAAACTTTTTTCGACAATAGTTCGGCCGAATATTTTATAAACTTCGGCCGAACTCGTGATTCTGTTTAGATTGACGGCACACTGATGGCATGGGCAAATAGAATTTTTGTTGGAGATGGGAAAACCGACAACAAAAGTTTGGTCGAACTTTTATTTTTAAAATAGTTCGGCCGAACTAGTTTCTATAAATAAATCACCCGCGAAGTGTTTTTGTTTACCTATGTGTTTGTTCGCGCGGTTTTTTTTTTCAGCTGCTGCTGTTTGGTCTGCTCATGCGGTTTTTTTTCTGAGCTACTGCTGGTCGGTCTGTTCATGCCTTTTAGTCTCTGTTTCTCCTCCTGTCCGCGATGTTGGTCTACTGCAATACCAGGTATGGGAAATATAAATGGTGTATGTCGTTGGAATTTGGCATTATGAATTATGAAATGTTTGATGTTGAGGGTCAAAGAATTGTTGGCACAGTTAATTTTTCATGATATTTATCTTTTATTTTCGCTGTCAGTCTCTGTATTCCTCTGTTTCTTCTCCAGTGATGTTTTTTGAAGACTTTTTGTCTTTCGGGAGCACTATTGTTTTTCTGGGTATGGAGGTCCTAACCTTCTAAACGATGTATTAAAGAAGTAAGTTTTGTTTTAGTTTTGGATGACTGTTTAGAAACCATGTTTTATTATGCTGTAGCATGTCCTTTTGGGTGGCACGGGTATATTTTGATTCCAGAATGTCGTATTATACGAAGTCAAGAATTTGTGTTTGAACAGTTTTGAATGTATCATCTCATAGTTTACAGGATTTGAACTGCCAGATCTATATAAGCTAGAGTTCCTTTTCATTTTTCAAAAAATTCAGCAGTCTTTGATCGCTCATGAAGTGTTTTGTTTACCTTTCTGTTTGTTCGCGCGGTTTTTTTCTGAGCTGCTGCTGGTCGGTCTGTTCGCGCGGTTTTTTTTTCTGAGCTGCTGCTAGTCAGTATGTTCATGCATTTTCGTCTTTGTTGCCCCTCCCATCCACATTGTTGGTCTACTGCAATACCAGGTATGGGAAATATAAATTGTGTATGTCCTTGGAATTTGGCATTATGCATTATGAATTGTTTGATGTTGAGGGTCAAAGCATTGCTGGCACGGTTAATTTTTCATGATATTTATCTTTTCTTTTCACTGTCAGTGTCTGTATTCCTCTTTTTCTTGTCCAGTGATGTTTTTTGAAGACTTTCTGTCTTTCGAGAGCACTATTGTTTTTCTGGGTAGGTCCTGACCTTCTAAACGATGTATTAAAGCAGTAAGTTTTGTTTTAGTTTTGGATGATTGTTTAGAAACAATATTTTATTAGGCTGTAGCATGTCCTTTTGGGTGGCACGGGTATATTTTTATTCCAGAATGTCGTATTATACGAAGTCAAGAATTTGTGTTTGAACAGTTTTGAATGTATCATCTCATAGTTTACATGATTTGAACTGGCACATCTATATAAGCTAGAGTTCCTTTTCCTTTTTCAAAAAAGTCACGAGTCTTTGATCATTATAATAATTCATATATTGGTGATTTGTCTTTGATCAGCGCTCATACTTTCAGTTCATTAAACATAATTCAGCAGGTAAAAGATACAAAAGTACTCCCCCAGAAACATTAAAAACTTTGATTAACATCCAAAATTGTTTTCAGAATTTCTCATGCGCTGTTAAAAAACAAAATACTTTCCTAGCCTATTAAAAAACAGCAGTGTAAGTCCCTTCACAAGTCTTGTACATCACCGGGTATCCACCAGCTATAGTACCCTGTAAAAAAGAAGAAAAAATCAGCCACTTTCTTAAATAAAGCTTCCGAATACTCATAAGTATTCCCTTTGCTGTAAGAATTGTTCTTGTCAAAGGCAAACAGGGCAGTGACCATTTTGTAGTAGCAATCACATTAAAGAAAGTTTACTTTCCCTGTATTTTTTCTCCCTTCCAGATGAGACAACTCATATTTCATGTTCCCAAAAACCCCCTACGAGCCTTTCTTCGATAATTCAACATGCAAATGCTATCATTCACTAATTCTTCAATTTGGTCAAAATCTTGAAAGAAAAAAAAAAAAAACCAAAATCGGACATAGTACATTTTAAAATATCCAATTAGATGTATAAACTAGAAAGTAAGAATAATTCCATAATTAGTCATGGATTCATATTTCTATTTAGAATAATGAATAACCTCAAGTGATAATGAAACTTCTATTTTCTAAAGTATTTAGCATAACCTAATACAAAATGATAGGTTATTAATTACAAACCTGCTTTGAACTTCCAAAGTGTTAGGTTATTTCTTACAAAGTGGACTTGAACTCCCAAAGTGTTAGGTTATTGCTTACAAACTGGACTTGTACGCCCAAAATAAAACACATGTCTAAATGTATCTAAAAGTTATATGTATTTTTTTTAGGTTGTAGAAGTGTAGAAGTTTATCAATACAAAATTTTGTTATTTAATAGTCAAGTTTTATAGTTATTATAATGAAATAGTTTCTCACAACAAATTTGATAAAATAAGTGAAATCTATATAATTAAGATTAATTTGTATTTAAGTTTTAGATCTTTTAATAACTAAATTTCTATTTAAATGAATAAAACAATCAAATGTAAGAAATAGAAAACATAATGAAACACAATGTAAGAAATAGAGAACATAATGAAACACACACATACATATCTAGACAATCAACACAATTATTTTCCTAGGAAATCCTTATGGGAGACAAGCAACCCCACAAAGTAATGATGCTCTACTCCTTTTTCCCTAGGAAATCCTTATGGGAGAAAAACAACACTAAAATGTAAACATGCTCTACTCTCTCTTTTCTGGTATGGAAAATATGTAAGTACAAAGAAAGAGGTAATCTCTCTAGAGTTAGCTAAGACTTTTGGCATGTAAGGTTGCTATAAAAACTTAACTTCATACATTTTTCTCTCTAAATTCACACTCCTAGTTGTATTTTCAACTATGGAACAAAATACAATAACACAAAATGGAACTCTTATTCCTCCTAGTGGCCAAGTATTTAACATAGCGTGATAGCCAACTAGGTGTAAGATTCGACTCCGTCAACCATTAACAAGGTTAGTGATTTTAGACCTTTTAGAGTCTTGTTAAAATTCCACATGTAGCTAGCTTGCTATGCATGAATAATGGGGCTAAAATTATATTCTCTCATACCATGGTGGTCAACATGATAGGTCAACTTACTAAAGGCATAAATTTTGAATGAACTTCATTTAATGCTTTTCTTGCACCATTGGATATGTCTTTAAAAGTGTAGAACAATGGTCAAGGTTTCGGCACAAGGGATAATCGTTTGACCCCAAGAAATGTCATTTAATGACTCAAAATGACTCCAAAAGGTTTTAGACCCCAATTCTCCACTCACCATTAAAATGACCCTACAAGTCGATTCTTTCAGTTTTTTAACTCTATAAGCATCAAAATATATGAAAAATAATATAATTATCCAATCTAGATCATTATTTAATAATTTGTTAAAATTATGAGTAAGAAATATGTACAAAATGTAATTTAAGTAGACACCCTTGTACATTCCCTGTTGATACTTTGAAAGTAATACATTTTGAAAAATAATTTGTTTATGGATTCTATTTTTCACATTCTCTCAACCATATCAAAAACCTTCTTATAATATTTGAAACCATCTATACAACTTTTCATTTGTTTCAATAGGAATTAACATATTGAAATATTAATTTTATTTATGTCTTGTGTGCTAAGGAAGGGAGGTCGTGAACCTTATGGGAAGAGATAGTATTTGTTAAGTTAGGAGGGATACTTTTTATGAGATAGAATTAATTTAAAATTCTTCTTAAGATTATGTAACTTTCAAACCATAATTACAAATTTATTTATTTTTTTACTTATCATTTAGTTGCTAAAAGTTGAATAATTTATGTTGGTAAATAATTAATTAGGTCTATTTAAATCATTTACCACTTTTGGGTTTTTCATTTTCGTGGTTTCATTCATAATTTCACTTTTTTGCATTGTCAATTTCAATTTTTCACACCACATGTGCACAATCAAAGGACCTAAGGTCTTTCCCATACCAAAGTATGTTCTTAAACATGTTTTCTTGGTGATATGGGTGATTTAGAAATGATTGGGAGAGCGAAATTCCTAATTTAATACACAATATGTTTGGTTCATGCCACTAAACCAAGAATTTTAAATTCAACTGACTTTTAATAGAACCAACTAAATCCTGCAAAAAAAGAATAAAAAAAATTATGTTAGGGTTGTGGATTTAGGCATTGAAACAACACACCATGATACTTCAAATTTAAAAATAATGGTTTGAGTCCTAGGTAGCTTAGAATCCTATTTAGAGGTTTGTTTTCAAAATAAGGATGCCCTCCCATTTGATTCTCATGATTAGGTTGTAATCATGAGGCTTTCGTTCAAGAGTGGACCTTCCCAAAATCTTGTGACGTCTTGTCACAAACAAAACCATCAAACTGAAAAACACATCATGCAAGAAACATAGCTCGCTGACATATCATTTTTCTCCTTCAAAGAAAAAAAATTCACATCATGTGAATATCTCCATGTACTAGATTACATATTGGTGTACAAAACCATCAACCAAACACAAGTTGACAAAACATGCCTCTTCAAACAACTGACTCTCAAGTCAAATAATAGCATGTACAAATTTTTATATTTTTTGCATCTAAGTGTGTCAACATAACTCTACTTTCAACGTCTTGCTTCATGCAACATGTACCATACTTCGAATTTGCAAAGAAATTCATGAAACACCAAAATACATGCAAGGCCTTAATTTGATAAGAAATCTAACCATCCCTTACCAAACCATTTCAATGGCGCTTCTTTCAACTGCACTTCATCATAATGTGAATCATCCTGACCCTCATTGATTATGGAATCCTCTTTTCCATTCTTGTTAATATCTCTTTCCACCTTCTTCAAATTTCGTGGATGACTTGTTGGATAAAAATTCCAACACTTGTCTACAAGGTGACCTTTCTTATGGCAATGAGTGCAAAACAATTGCATCTTATTTTCAACATCATTTTCCTTGTCCAATGGGCCTTTTACTTTTTGCCTCATTTATTTAGAAAGTTTCATGTGCATGGATATCTTCTTCCAACATCTATAAACATTATGATTATTCAAACCACAAAAGGAACATGAAAATTTTTCCAAATCTTATATGTGAATATTTACCATGTTTATCATAATCAAAAGCAATTTAATTAAAGGCAGATTTATACCTTGAACATTCACCTTTGTCGCCTTCTTGAGGAGGTGAATTTGATGAGGTAGTGGCTCTCCTCGGAATACTAGAAATGAATTCAATGACTTTAAAGCTTTCAACGTCCTAGATTCTTTTACATTCTCATTAGCTGCATGATTATTAACATCTTCTTGCAAAGTGGGTGTCAAAATTTTCCATTCATTATAAACACAAACTTCACAAGCTTGAGGTAATGAACACGAAATGAAATTCCTTCTTGGAATAGCTTCATATGCCTCCTTGGCTTTCGAGCATTCTTGATCATGTTTTCCATAACCAAGACCCAAATAATTAGGCCTTTCCTCAAGAACATTTCGCTCAACTAGATGCCTTGTACATGTTTTCCTTTAACCCTTTACTTTCATAGCCCATTTTCATCTAAAATTTGGACCTTATTCCTCTAGTGTGTCTCTCAAAAGCACGTACATGTTCACTTTGAGAGGAAATTGAAGACAAACTAGAATTGCATACCTCTTTTTCATTCACATACTTGGCTAAGGCTTCCTTTGCATCATAGAGTTGAATCTCCATGTCATGCATCCTTGCTTGGTTTTCATTTCCAATATGGATTTGAGTCTCCATCTCATGCATATTTTCAAGAATTTCTTGCTTCTCCCGGATCTTGGAAATCAACTTCTCTTGAAGGATAATTTTCTCCCTATTATCTCCATACATCTCTTGCACCATATCATTCATGATGTAGAGCTTCTGCAACATCTCTTTATCAAATATTTTTGTTAAGGAAGATTGATTAATATAGATACTTGATGAAGCTTCCATCACACTTGTAATGCATAAAAAGCTTCTTTGTCGTGATTTTAGAACTAAGAGCTCTCAATATTGACTTTCTCTTCACACACATAAACTTGTACACAACTAAACTCTCCTTGCATAAATAGAAAAACCAATAGCTAATTCTTCTAGCTAACCTTGACTAAAATGAACTAAATTTTACTTTGATACCAACTTGATTTGAATATGGACAAACTAGTTTTGTTGTGCTATCTCCCTCACCAATTAAACAAAAATGTGTTTAGGATCGTCTAAAGTTAGCCAATTGGGAAGGGGTTTATGTGTCAAGCTTTATCTGTATTTTGTGAGAAATTTATGAGTTAATTAGCTTTTAAAAGCTCATGTGTACAACAAATAAAATGCAAAATTTTTATTTTGGAAAATTCTTTCACACAATCCACATTCCAATCATTGGAAATGTAAGAGGAAGAAAGAGGGAATTCACTTTTCAAATTCTAGACCTTGTCTAAACCAAAATAAACTAGAGGTTCGGTTTTCAAATTATACATTCACTTATTTGGAAAAGTTCTAGCTACCAAAAGTCCATATGCCAATCTACCTCCCAAGAAATCCATTTATTACACCACTGGTTAGTTTTTTGTCTTTCTATATTCTTTATCAACCTCTTCGAGTGATTCTCAAAATGTGGATACTTAAATCCTTCCTAAAAATTTGAGCTCTAAAATGATAAGACATACAAGGTCATTTTAAGTCATTCCTCTACCCAATTATAAAAACCAAGTGAGTATTTCCACATATTGATTTATGTCCCATAAACTGTACAATATAGGTCAATTTTTTCCTTTAACTTATTTAAATATTGTTAGCGCACAATTGTTCAGTGGTCTAATGAAATTTCATTGATAAAGGAATGATTATGCGAATCCATTTGCATATTTCCATTAAAAATGTTTACTTACATGTAAAACAATGTTGTGAGGCTTTTATGTTATTTTGAGTTTTCTCTTAGTGTTGAAATTGGAATATATGATATTAATTTATGACTTGCAATTATGCTGTTGAGATACTATTATTTTTCTCTACTATATTGTTATTTCTAGTCCTCTGGGTGCTTTCTTCATAATTTTTTTTTTTTTACTAATTGAAGGGATTCGTAATTCTATATTTCACCATATTTCTTGATGGTTCCATGTAGATTTAATTCACATATAATAGGTGGTTTCTATTTTTGGGATGTATGTAAAGTTTTTGGCACATCATATTGAATTTCTATAATGTGTAGCTCCCTAACATTCAGATAGAACCTTCATTTAAAAATGTGAGGGGGGTTTCATAGATTTCCAAGCAATTCACTAACTATCATGATGAAACCTGCAATTAAAGGGGTACCTTATTTGTCATTAGGAATGGACCACAACCATTATTATTTCCATAAAAAATTGTGATAATGTAAATTCAAACATCATTAACACGATAAAAATATTTGGTTGGCTTCTTATTCTTTGAAATAATGAGGAAAATTGTTAACAACTTATCAATTTGGGGTAGTGGTGGAGGACTAAATGGACTAGCTATGGTGATTCTCGCCTTTAGAAATCAAAAAAATTAGATTCATGACTTGGAATTCTACTAGAATTTTGTGATTCCATAGAGAAAGTCGCTCCGAGTATGAGAACCAATAAATTGTTTCCTGCTCATAATGCAAAGAGATCGCCTAAATATTCTTGCAAGTGGAATAGATATTGCACATCCTACTAACTTTTGCATTTGAAAAAAAAATTGCATCTAAATATTGAAGTATTGCATATGTAGTTTATTTGTTTTCCGAAATAAAAATTTGACCATCTTAGCCATTTTTAAAATCTAAACAAGAACTATTTCTTCTCTTACACACTTGAGAAATAGAATTCGAGCTCTAATAATCTATTGAGGTCTATGGAAGTTAATGGCCTAAGACACTTTGTAACCTAAGAGAGAAACTTGTTAGGAAATGGGTGAATTTGGTATTACACACCCAATTGGATAACCTCGAGGAGAAAACATTTCTCCCACTTTATTTGTTGGCATATCCTAGTAAGTGTTATTCACTAGCATGTATTTTGTAAAGGCCTTGACCTAGTTCCAATTCATCTCTATCCACCAGGTTGTAGAGGATTCCAAGCCTAATTTCATGAAAATTAAGTTGTGCATGATCACATTGACCTGCTTGATGACATGTCTATGAAGATTAACTACCTTGAACTATTTTTCTGCATAGGGAATGAGACACATTCCTATGTCAGAGCATGAAAACACTCTTTGATATTGTTAATGCCTCTAGTGCTTACTTCTACAAGTTCTATAGGTAGAGTCTGTAAAGGGCCAGGTAGCCTCTGGATCTCATCTTTTATGAAAGGTGACATATCTAGTAAATGCCCCTACAGTCAATCTCTGGAATGGATCTCAATAGAAGTTCTTCATTTTAATATCCATAAAACACAAAAACTTTAAGGTAAAATATGTACATGTGTCATTTCTCCCACAAACTAAAGGCTTCCTCTAATATCCATAAAACACAACAACTTTAAGGTAAACTATGTACATGGGTCATTTCTCCCACAAACTAAAGGCTTCCTGTAATATCCATAAAACACTTGCCACTTTAAGGTAAACATGTGTCATTTATCCCACAAACTAAAGGCTTCCTCCCATTAATTTTAGATGTGAACTCTACCATAAAATTTTTAAGTCAAACTTTAAGATAAACAATGCACATGTCATTTACCTCATGATCTTGTGTCATTTTTCTCATGCATTTACAATAAATATCGATTTAATATATATATTTTTATATTAAATTTGTTTTTTCAGGGATAAGAAAACCATTAAATATGGTTGAAAAATGGAAATTATGCATATAAGTTTCTTGCTATCCCAATCTAGGGAAAGCAGTGATTACATCTGTCCTTTCCAATATTGCGACTAGCAAATTCGTCCAAAGGAAAATGAATATACCGGGAAGAACAACAAACAACGAGGCATATTATATTGGATTGATAGAAGGCTTGGGAACAGTGATGAAGTATGGATCAAATGGAATTGTATTTTTCACCAATTCTGAACTTGTGTGCTACCAGATGAATGGCGTGGGAGAGGCTAAAAGAACTGCATGGAATAACAAACAATATTGTTAGCCAATTTCATTTTTTTAGTATAAGGCATTGTACAAATGTGAATAAGATGTCTGCTGATCTATTGCGTGGGGCAATGTCAATTCATGATTCATATATCAAAGATGAATTAGAATTATACAAAGAAATTCCAATGCAAGATTCATGTCTCAAATATGAATTGGTTTTGAGATGCTCTTCTTAAAAAATTCAAGATTCATCTCTCAAAGATGAATTAGTGTTGAGACGCTCCCCTTCAAAATTTTTTGATGGACATTGTAACATATCTTGGATATCTTTGTGTTGTGTACTTATAAATGCGTCTTTTTTAATAACCATGTGTTTTTTTCAATTATATACCAAGTGTGCTCCCACCACACCATGTAAAGCGCAACTTGGTGAACTTCACATTTGCAACAAGTGAACTTCACGTTTTTATAAAATTAAAATGCGGGGACTTCAAGAAATTTTTGTTTAAATCGAGTTTCACACTTCTTTTTTAATTAACATGTGTTTTTTTCAATTTTATACCAAGTTTTCTCCCACCATGTAAAGCGCAATTTGGTGAACTTATCATTTTTATAATTTCTTTTTTGCTTAAATTGAGTTTCACACATCAATTATTGCTTTGAAAGTTGTGTTCTACATAATTTGTGTACACTAACTTACAAATTGATTTTCTGAAATTTATTTTGTGTAAATGTCCACAAATAGATATATATATCATGGAGGATGAACGACGAAGATCAACCGAATCCCATATGGAGGTTCAGGGATCGGGGGATGTTCATGGTATTTAAATATAATCTTAAATCTCCATACATGTGTGTACATATGGAATTGATTTTTTTATTAACTTTGTGAGTTAAATTAGTTGTTAATAAGTTTCATTTTCTAATTTTTAGGAGGTAAGAGAAGGGTTTCTACTCCATCCATGGAGCGTGCTCATGGTTCATCCCGTCGTGGTATGGTTCACACAATTTAATCAATGAACATTTATATGTATTTATATGTACACATGAATGTATTTTTCAATTGATTATAAATTCGCATTTGTTTATGAAGCTTCTCTCAAATCTCGAGAGGTTGGTGGTAGTTCAAATCCACTTAGAGGGCCATCAATGAGTGGTAGAAGGTTGCGTGAAGGGGGTGATATTGATTCCCCCGAAGGCCAATCAATAGCTGCTGGTTCTTAGCAGGGTCATTTTGGGTCTGGTTCTCAGTAGGGTCGTTCTGGGTCTGGTTCTCAGCAGGGTCATGTTGGAGAAGATTCTAACCAACAACATGAAGGTTGTCATCAATTTCAATATTTTTTTCGTTAAATTTGTATAACTTTTTTTACATGTGTTTTTTCTAATATAAAAATTTATATATATATTGATGCAGAGGCCGAAAATGTTCCAACTAGTGGTCAAAATAGACGCAGGGTAAACCGCTACATTCAAGAAGAAGGTTGTCTACCCAACACAACTTATCCAGCCGAAATTACTGATATACCATGGGAAACAAACATGGCGCAATGCACCTTACAAAGGTGTGAAAGACTTCATGCAAAATTGCAGAGAGATCTCGTGGTTTTGTCTCTACCTGCTGAGAGTCGAAAAAGCCTTGAAATAGTTACACATTCATTGGGAAAAATTGTAAATGTGTACAAAAATCTTGGGCCAATGACTGATACATTTGTAGAATTGATGAGAAAGAGAAAATAAACAGTAATGGGTCCAGATAAATGGGAGGATGTAAAACAAAACGTTACAAAATATGTGGCCAAGTCAATGTTTAATTTCAAGGAAGGGCCAAAAAGAAAAATGTTGAAGGTGCAATATTTCAAGCAGCTAGACATAGCTCACCTTTTGTATGATAGGCACCTTGCAGCCTATGGAAGGCTCCCATGGAATGACGAGGTTCCTGTTTATTTTGCACAAATGTTTTACGCAGAATTTTTTTTGGGTATGAAACCCAACTACAATGACCTTTCGTCATAATTTTTTGGCCAGAGGAAAGGTCAATTATATAACCGTAAGGGCGCTAAGCGAGATGTGGAGTTGCCTCGCCCTGAGCTGCCATTGGTGAGTTGACCTTTTCGGGTCGTAACTGTACGGTCAGAGATGGATGCGACTTCTCAAATAAGTTGAGAAGCAAGGGATGTTATGATCGACAATGTTAGTAGCAGATTGGGTGGAATCGATCTTTGTTTAAATTGACAAAGAGCACGTGAAAATGCACATGCCAATTTTGTATATTGTACAAATGAGGAGACAACATGAATGTTGAAGATCTCTGAATATATACAAAAAATTGTTGCAATGGTTTGCAAGACCTAATTCTTCATCAAGAAGAGGGCACTGGAACAGTATGTGTAACTAATGACCTTAGGGTTTCAAATTATTTTAACATACATATACATGTGTACAATTTGTAATAAATACATGTGTATGTACATGTATACATTTATTTGTATTTACATTAATCTAACAAAAATGTATGATTATATGTTAAAACACCATTTGCAGTTCTCACACATGATGCACGACGAAAATGTTAATATCACGTTTAGGACCTCTGGTTCAAACAATGCAGATGGGTCTGACCATCAAGATATGTTGGAAAATGTTAGTGTTTTTTAAGTGATTTTAAAATAAATAATTGTGCACACATGTACATGTATGTATATATAATTTGATAAAATGTTTTAACAGATACCGATTCCGTCCGATGTTTTTGGGATGGTGGTACCTTCTTCTTCCTTGGGAGATGTACCTTCTACTTCCTTGGGAGATGAGCCACAAGTATGGACAATTTTTCACAAGTTTAAAATTTATGTTTAAAGTTTATATATATATAGATATTCCACCTCAAAAAGTTCCATTAAAAATTGAGATACACACACACACACACACATATATATATATATATATATATATATAGAGAGAGAGAGAGAGAGAGAGAGAGATCTATATTTTGAGTTATTTAAAATTTTTTGAATTTAGGTTCCTATAGAAGATTTATTTAATCCACGGACTCTAGCGACGGAGATAGGAACATCCACAACATTTGAACAAGTTGTCTTTAGTTCCTTTTTTTAATATTATTGAAAATAAGTTTATATATGTACATGTGCATTTTCATTTGAAAGTTTTTAATATATATATATATATATATATATATATATATAACTGTACATGTATATTGTACAGTTTACCGCTGCAGATGTTCCTATGGGGGCAGAACTTGTTCATCAAATGGAGAGGGAACCTCATGAGGTATTGCATGATTTTTTGTTATATTTTGTTTTTTACATGAAGTTCTAGATATATATATTCTCACTCATTTTTAAAACATCAAATTTTAATGTTCAAGTACATGTGCATTGTGTATGTAGGTTTCCCATGATGCTTCACATGATAGGGCGCAGATTGAGACCCTGATAGGAAAGACGCTAGATCCATCTCTATTTGATGGACATGATTTGTAGATTTGATTTCAAGATTTAGATGGTCTTAAAATTTGTTAAAATTGATACAGTTTGATACTTGTGAGATCTACAATTTTTGGACATATTTTATTACATTGTTAATATAATTTGTTTTTTTTCAAAAATTTAATTTTTGGATGGTTTTAGTACTTTTGGCATGTGAATGTGAAGTAATGTTGTCATCTATAAATTAATTTTGTCATTTGAACTACATTTGGCATGTTATGTACAATGACATGTGTTATAATTTGTTTTGTTTTTAAAATTTAAGTTTTGGATGCTTGGAATACATTTGGCATGTGAAGTAATGTTGTGATCTATAATTTTTTGTTAAATTAAAAGTTAAAAGTTTTGGATGGTTTCAATCTACATTTGGCATGTGATATAATTTTAAATGTTTCTATTGGATAGTTGAATTATAATTGGCATGGCATGTGAAGTTTTTAAAACTCAAGTTTTGGATGGTTTCAATCTACATTTTTCATGTGATATTTAATGTTTTAAATGTTTAATGTTTTAATATTGCATGATATATAATCAAAAGGTTTTTAAAACTTAAGTTTTGGATGGTTTTAATCTACATTTGGCACATGTGGTATATAATGTTAAATGTTTCTATTGGATCTAGTTGAACTATAATTGGCATGGCATGTGAAGTAACGTTGCACGATATATATAATCAAAAAGTTTCTAAAACTCAAGTTTTGAATGGTTTCAATCTATATTTCGCATGTGATATTTAATGTTTTAATGTTGCACAATATATTATCAATATTTTTTTTAAATTTTAAAGTTTTGGATGGTTTCAATCTACATTTGGCACATGTGGTAATATAATATTAAATGTTTCTATTGGACAGTTGTTCACTATCATTGGCATGGCATGTCAAGTAATGTTGCACAAATCCCTTTTGGATGGTTGAAGTACATTTGGAATCTTAAGATTGCTTTTGTTCTGTACATGTAGTCTTGTTTGAATGAAAAAATTTCCAATAGGAAGAACAAAGCTTTTCAATGCAACTAACCATGTATCAATTGAGCTTTAATTGAAAAAAGAGTTTAAAAAGAAGTAGATATATGTACAAATTATCCTTTTAATTTTTATTGGAAGTATAAGTCTAGTACATATATATATGTTTTTTGAATTTGGGTCAATGTTGTTAATGCAGTCAAATAGGTAGCCTTGTTGATTTATTTACATTATGGAAACTTTTTACCAGAAAATCCAACTAGTTTTTCATCAATGCACATAGAAAAACTACTTGGAACAATTAATTGCATTCTAGAACATATCTATCCAATACAAGTAACATTTTTCATCAATGCACATTGAACATATCCGACCATTGGAAAAACAAATTTTGTACTAGATTTTCAATCAGCAATAGAGATGTGGGTCAAATCCCACCAAAAGTCGAAGCAGTGCTCCAAGTCTCTTGTCTAAAAGGAATCTTCATACAAAACTATACTGCAGATTTTTTCATCAATGCACATGTATAGAAAAGCTACTTTCTCTTGATACTAGAGCACGTGCATGTACCAAAACAATTTGTACATGTGCAAACACTTGCAAAAATAACATAAGCAACTCAATTTTTAGTTGAGTACTGGAAGTTCTAAAACATATTTAATCCAAAGAGAATAAATTGTTGGAAAATTCACTCAAAAAAATTCTAATGGAATTCCATCTTCAATAATCCGTTCATGATCAGATTTTGACATTTTCCATCTCTTAATTTTCGATTTTTTCTTTGATTGAACTTCTATCAACTTTATGCGTGCTGCACACACCAAGTGACTATATTGACAACTTATGGAATCAGGTTCATAGTTTTCAAAGTAAACAAAGTCTCCACTTTGATGAGTTTGTCTGAAAAAATAACCTTTCAGTATAATAGACCCTCTGTCATACTGAAATCCGTGATCATTATAGTCTTGTAATAATTTCATTTTTCGTTCAGTGCAACGCATCAAATAATACTTCAAATTTTCATCGTTGTCAATAGGTGCAATTACAGCAAAAACATCTCCTGCACAATAAAATAAAAATTTACCATTTAATTATGCATATTTAAATTTATTTCTAGATCTTTAAATCATTAGAAAGTAATTCAAATGTTACCTTCTCTAACAAGATCAGAAACTCGATCACCATCGGATGATATTGTAGTTTCCTCTGATTGCATTTCTTCAAACATTGCAACAGAGATTTTTCCCTTTGTATTTAGCTCTGTATGTTTCCAATCATTCACGTACATTTTGTTTTCACAAACGTCATTGGATTTTGTGTTGTCTATGCAAACATCACAAAAACAAGAATATTTTCTTTTATCCAATGCAAACACATTTTTGGACAACTTTGTTTGAATTGAATGCAATTTTCGAGTCCCTTTTATTGTTTCAACGTCACTTCCAATTGATCTATCTACGTCTTCGATTCCAATATGCCAGAAAAACCTTTATATGGAAAATTAGAAGAATAATTTGTAAATATGATATCAAAATACAATCAAAGATAATCATTGCATGATAAATGTAAAATGTTTAAAATTAGATTTCCAATATAAATTAAATTGAATGTACCTTCGCACTTCCCTTGTAGGGTTAGTCTCATGGCCTAGAGCAACGATGCACCATTTAACAACTTCTTTAGCTTTCACAAGTCGGCTTGCAGAGTGGTTCATTTGATATCTTTGAAGTGCTCATTTTATGCATGCTCCTGCACCGTCATGTTCTCCTTTTCCATGGCCAGTCTCAAAAAAATTCCAACAATGTTTAATGTAGGTTTTCTTATGAAGACAACACAACCAAAATAATGATCATGCAGATTTGAATTGACCTACACATTCGTCTGACCATATCTAATGTTCATTGAATGTTATTCCACGATTTTTCAAGGAATCATAAATTTTTCCAAAACAATGTTGTACAAAACATGTATCATGTGTACGATCGTCACTGATATAAAAGTGATATTCTTTAATGATATGTCGATTTTCACTCACGTGCTTTCTATATGATTGACATTTTGTTCAGCATGTCTATATAGAATATGGACGAGCATGGAGACTTCGTCAGATTGATAGTATTCACTCTGAATTTCTTTTTGCGAAACAAATGTGTAGTTTTCTGCAAAATCAATCACTGACAAAATGGTCCCTCGTGGAAAAAATTCACGAGATTTTTTGAATTTCAAGTCTTGCCATCGAGCTCTATGGGAACGCTTGGTGTATTTGTAAATTTCTGCCTCAAACTTTCTCAAAAAGTCCATCAGAAAAATTTCATCTTCTAGTAATTCAATTCTTTTAACACTATTTGCACCTTGAATCGATGTATCGATATATTCATATCTATTCCATTTCAACTTCATGTTGGACAATGATTGATCATGTATATCAATGCAATATTTATTTTGAAATTTAGTCAAATTTCCACAATCATCACATTTTTTACCACCAACACATTTCTTTTTGTAAAATAGTTCATCGCTTTCTCTTTCACATAGAATTTGAGATATGAAATCACGGATAGTGGAAGCAGGAGGTGAATCCTTCCATATTGTTCTACCGAAGTCAAGGAATGCATCATAATATAACTAAAATTCCACATGATAACAACAACAACAAGTGTCGCATACGGTGATAGGTTTTACATACCATGGTTTTTGTTGAACAAAAGCACTGAGTGAAACATGAATTTGACGATTCTCTTCTTTGAACTTGTTGAATAAATCTATCTGAGTGGTTTTCAAGAAATATTTTTCATGTTCTTCGTACTGATTTCGTGCTATTATTCTTCGCATCACATGCCTTGCAGTTAGCGAAACACGCGAATTGTTCTTCCAATATTCATATATTATTTTTTTAACATTTTCTCCAAGACTATCTTTGTATGGTTTCCTACAAATAGCTCTCCAACAAGCGAGTTCATCATTTACATCGATTTGCAACCGAAATTTCTGATGTTCGTGCAAATTTTTTCGCGAGGTTCCCAGTTCTTGTGCCATAGATGTTACCAAACGATTCTCTTGAGTACTTGATGAAACCATTGCCATATGTATTCCTCTACATACAATTGAAACATCTTTCTCTCTAGATCTCTTAATTGACTTTATAGCACTACTCATATTTTTTATCACATCTTCCTTCATTCTTTTTTCTTTGGTTGATTTTTGAATACCAACTAGTGTCGTAGCTTCTTTTAATTTCCTTAATGATAGGAGACCTTTCAACATTTGAGCCTAAACTGTCACCCGCTCATTTAAGAAATACTTTTCAAAAATGCAGTTAACACGATATCGTATAGCATGGTCAGGTTTTTTATCTCCATATGTGTGAGTGTCAACATTTTCTAACATCTCATTATTGATAGTGATTTCATCTGTACATATTCAAAAAAATAGTACATATTCAATAAATAGCTAAATTAATAAATATATCTATAATTTCAATAATACATGCATATGTTTAATAAATATATATATATGTACATACCTTGTGATTCAATTTCTTTATTTGGATTTCTTTCGATATTTTCACCATCTTCAATCATTGGTTCAATATCTCTTTCACTTTCTCTTTTAAAATTTTGTATCTCATCATCAATGTTTTAAGGAATATCTCTGCCTGTTTACATTAAACGAAATATTTTTCAAATTAGTTCATCAAATAAAAATTAAGCTTCACATTTTACATTAGGAAAATTTTAGATATATCAATAGATCATAATATTTACATTTACATAATTGATTCAATTTCTGATTGATGTTGATTTTCCTCTTCAATATTTGAGAGGGCTTCTAACTTCCTTTTGCGAGATTGTCTCGTCTCTTCTCTACGTTCCTTAGGGTCTCTTTTTCGATCATATTTTCTCGCACAAGTCGTTCGATTTCCCATGATAATAGGGTATTAAGTTCAAAAAATTTCCTTCAAAAAATTAGACAATAACTCAATTAGAAAAAACATCACAAAAGATTTAATTTAAAAAAAAATTCATTTTTAATTTTTTTCAAAAAATACATACTCCAATCCAAAACACTTACTTTAAAAAATTCGAGAAAAAAATGTCATATAAAAATGAAACGAAGCTCAAAATATCTACTTCAACTCAAAATACATACTCTAAAAAAATGTCACTTCAAAAAATGTCTCCAACTTAAAAAAAAAAAAAATCACTTTAAAAAATACTTCCAGAAAATGTCTTTTCGAAATTAAGCCCAACTCCATACATTAAAAAAAAATGAATCACAAAAAACATCCAAAAAAATGTATCACATACCTCCAAGAAATGTCCTTTGAATGTACGTCCAAGAAAATTCCTTAAGTCCAAAACAATTTTTTGCAAAATCAGGCCGCCTCCAGGAAAATTTTTTAAACCCAAAAAAAATCTTTGCAAAATCAGTCTGCTTCGAAGAAATGCTCTTATATCCAAACGTTGAAGAAAATTTTTTAAATCCAAACCAATACCTTTGTAAAATCAGATGAAATGTGTGAAATGTGCGAAAATTATTAATGATTTCATGGCAATCTATATTGCCACAAAATATGTTTTAGTAGGGGCTCCGTGAAATTTTCTAGCCGACGGAAAATTATACAAAATTTTGGCCGAAATTTTGATTAAAAATTCAGCCGAACTATTAAGTTGTTAGACTTAACGAGCCATCGGCAAAAAACATATTTCAGCCAAACTTTTAATCAAAGTTTGGCCGAACTAACGCGTCACCAGTTACACAAAAACTAGGCTCTGAATAGGTTTCTGCAAACTTGGACTGATTAAACTCCATGAAAGGTTTTTAATTAACTGTCAGAACAAAGACAATCATTTTTAGAATTGAATCTACTTTCAGGAAATATAACTTTTATGGAATTTCATAAAGGTTTACTAATTTTAATTAATTTTCTAATAAAATGGGTGCAACCAATTTCTGAGGGTCATTGTGATTCAGTGAAATCAAAATTTTGTATCTCCCAAAATACATTGTAAAAAATTTGAGAAAATTATGGGGCATTACATTGGTTCGTCGTCTCTAATGGGTAGCTTTTATATTTTTAGTTTATAACTTATATGTTAAGAAATTTGTTGTGTCACGAAACATATACGAAATATGTTGTTTTTCGTATTGGACTAGTTCAAAAAATTCTAGTAATTATGATATGCATCCATTGGCTTTGTAAATATGACGAAACTAAGGTAGACTCTGTCTAGATTTTTGTAACACATTTTTTTTTCTCAAAAACACAAATTTTCAATGAATACAACATTGCGTCATAACATGACTTCTTATGAATTCTTTGATTGTTAAGAAACACACACTCAAATAAACGCTAAGTTGACATATCAAATCTGCATAAAAAAATTTCAAAAAATAAGTAATAGAAAGCTAACAAAATTTCTGACAACTTTATTTTTATCCCAAAAAGAAATTCTAAATAGAAAAATTGTTATAGTTTGCAGAAAGTTGAAGAAGCGAAAAAAATGAAAAAAATTTCTCAAAAAAGGGCAAAAAGTGTAACCCAGCTTCACATTTTCACCCAAAATTTCTTTTCTTTTTTCATTAAGCTAGATGACTAAGAGGGTAAAGAGACCCATAAATCTCTTTAGTAGGAATAAAACCACTTCTAATGTGAATGTGGATCATTGTATCAGTTGAATAAGGCACTCTTAGGCATGAATGGGGAATAAAGCATGTGGATGGGGTCAAGGTTGACCAGAACAACAATGTTGTTATGGATGTAGTGGAGAGTTATTGGAGGACAACGTAGTCTTAGTGTGAGGGAGTCTCCATGAAAGTAACATATTTATTGAGTGGGACCAAGGGTGAGGAAGCTCACCAAGAATATAAGGAAGGGGATGGAAGCCATAGAGGGTATTTTGAATAATTTTTATGTTTTTTCTTTTATGAATTTGTACATTCTTCAGCTTTTTATTGGATTCTACTGTTATTTTTAGCACAAGGGTGTTTCCGAGCAGAAATCCCACCCTCATCCTCGGGGGACATCTATTGCCCACTGAGGAGAGGTTAATTGAGCTTCATTTGCACCATCTGGAATCAAGCCAGGCTTAAACCATCATCAAAAATGCATTATCCTTCAGGAATTGCATTACTTTGCAGGGTAGTTGGAGTGGAGGGTCAAGTACCCAAGTTTGTGAGCTTGTTTTCAAGTGACGGGAGCAACCCTTCATCCAGAGAACCTATTGGGAGGTTCCTTGCGCTTCATTTCCACTATTCAACATCAGGATAAGCTTTATCCATATTCAGTAGCGTAGTATCCCTCAGAAATTGTGTTATTTTGTAGGGAAGTTGCAGTGGCAGGCTTAGTGCCCAAGTTGGTGAGTTTGGTTTCCAGTGAGGGGAGAAATCCTTCATCCGAAGGATTAGTAGAGAGGAGTATCAGCCATTTTTGCATCATATCAACCACCTCCCAGCATTTATCTAGTTACATTGTGTTATCCATCCCTAGGGCTTCAACTTTCATTTTTTGTATTTTTAGAAACCCCTTCTTGGTTGTCTTGGAAAGGTGATAGAAAGCCTAGATGTCTGATCCTGAAATTTCGTAAGAAATATATCAGCAGTTCTATGTATTTTTATTTTTACCCTGTATTTATTCTCCATATGACTACACAGTCATGGCTTTCCAGCATTCTGTATAGCAGCAATTCACATTATATGTATTGGCTCATTTAAGGCTTGTTTTGCCTAGCTTGACTTCCTTTTCCCTCAAGATATTATACTCATGTTCTGCTATAATATGTAATAAAATGGCTCTATGATCTACTCCTATTTTATGTATTAATATTTTACTACATTTTCCAGTTTTAAGTTCTATATTCCTGTTTTCCTAATTTGGAATATTAAAGTGGTATTAGAGCATAATCTTAGCTCAACCTATGAAACATCACATTTATGTCATCAAAAGAAGAAGAGCCTCTCACAGAAAGGGAGAAGTGGTACATCAATAGAAGAAGAAGGTTTTATTATACAAGCAATGAAGAAGACAAAGGCAAGACTCCAATATCAGGAGAAATGGATGAAAAGCAGTTTCCAAAGCTTCTTCTCAAAACTATGCAGGATATTGCTAGAGAAATCAAGGAGATGAGGATGGAGAGAAATAAAGAGACCCCAAGAAGGTTTATACATGGAGAAAGCTCCGAAATTTCACATCACTAGTGTGAGAAACCAATAATGCAGCATGTTTCCCAACGCTCGACTATGCCTACATTCCTAGCAGTAGGAAATGGAGGTGGAGGACCCCAAGAAAACGAGACACTTGAAGATTATTTTCTAAAGTATGAGTCTCAATTTCATAGATTCAAAGATAATCTAAAATTTTAGGAGTTTTTTCATGTCGAGTACAATAGGAGACCCTAGAATAACAATAGGAGTGGGGGGCACATGTAGAAAAATGATCTACAATGTACTATGGGTAGATTTTTTCTCCCTTCTTTTGATGGGCCATGCAAGTGCACAGCCAAGTCTTGGGTGAAGAAACTAGACATCTATTTTCAATTAAACCAAGTACCAAAGATTGAAGCCATTAAAATAACATCTCTACACCTTGATGGCAAGGCACATAATTGGTGGTTTCATGGTCTTACTACATTGGGGCATGCCAATGTGACTACATATGCTAAATTAACCTGGAGATTAGTAGAAATATTTGATCGAAGAGATCCAAAGGAACCTTTTTGTTGAGCTATACAAGCTCAAGCAGTCAGGTAATCTAGAGACCTATATCTCTGAATTTCTAAAACTTTCCACCATGGTGCCAAATTTATCTACAGTTAGGAGAGTATATATGTTCATTGATGGGCTAGCAAAGCCTATCCATGGGTTGGTAAAATCCATTAAACCAACTACAGTCCAAGATGTTATTGAGATGTTCATAGATTTACAAGATGCTTTTCCAAGGGCAAGATCTCCATTTTAGTAAAGCCCCACTTTTCATTCAAAGGGGAAATATGTGAAGGTTCTTCTTCCAAAGGAGAGCCAGAACAAAGGGCCTCTTAGTGATGATGTCTGAGGAGACTGGAGGGGGAGGAAAATTTGCTTCACATGCCAAGAACCATGGGCACTAGGGCATCCGTGTGTTGTTGGAAAGGCACACTATATTGAGGTATTCTCTGATATTGAGGAGGAGGAATAAGATGAGCCAGATGGAGACAATAATGTTGTGATAGTAGGGGAGGATCCAACTCCACCAGGGAATGGGAATGGGGCATTTGCCTTGATTGGAGGGGCCCTTGCATCCTTGCGGGGAGTACCTAAGTATCTAACTTTTAGAGTCTGAGGTACAGTTCAGGGGCAATGGGTATCAGTGTTGATTAAGAGTGGGGCTACCTACAACTTTATTGGTGCTCAATTAGTGCAGAGTAGAACAATACCCGTTGATTATTTTGAGGGATTATTAGTTTTGGTTCCAGGAGCTAGAACTATGTAGTGAATGTAATATTGGGTGTGAAGTGGCTGATTACATTGGGGAAGGTAACCACAGATTGGGAGACCTTGCAGTTGGAATGGATAGATAAGAAGAGTGGTAAGCATCATATGATCAGGGGCATGCACACTTATCCACCTTAGGAAGCATCCACACACAAGATGCAGCCTTATTTTCACATTCGAAGCAAGGAAAACTCAGTCCACTCAAATATGCAGTTTACTATAAACCATGATGTTATATTATTTTGAGGCACTCCACCAAGAAGGCCCCTGGACAGGGAGTTGGTTAAATATTTCTCACAACAATATGCACCATTCATAGATCCGGCTAAGGAGGGATCCTTGGATGAGTCCAGCGTAGTGTAGAGGGAATTTAGTAAGCTCAAGGAGGAGATGGATATTTTTTCGGTGTCGATATCACCAACTCTCACCAAGCCTTTTGCGATGAGAGGTGATGTTTTAAGAGTGGATGATGGCACACTTCTGGTGCAAAGGGGCTACTGCATAGCCTTTGAGATTCAGGATATTATTCCATATAAGAAGGAGCCTTCCATATATGGTAAGGGTTTGTTGGCACTCATACATACATTGGCCAAACTCAGGCTATTTTGGAGGAGCAATAGCTTCCAAGTGAAGATTTACCACCATAAACTTCAATATTTTATTGATAAAAAACATCTACAAGGAAGGCATCAAAAGTGGGGTGGAAATATTCCGGAATGTGTCTTTGGCATTGAGCATGTCAAATAAGGGGGAAGTGAGGTGAAAAGTGCTTTATCACAAAGGCCAGTAGTGCTGTCATTGTTGAGTATGGATCCAGATTGGGATTTCCAGCTTTTGGTGGAGTATTCCAAGAACCACTTCACATGTGAAGTGCTTGATGGGAAGGTGACTGATAAGAGGTATAGAGTGATGGATGGAGTCATCTATTACCATGATCAGATCTTCTTGACTAGAGATTATAAGCTCAAGGAGAAGGTTCTACATGCGGTTCCTGATTCTCTTGTTTCCTCTTACCAAGGTTTCATTTGGACATATCAGGCCATTGGGGAGAGATTTTGATGGGAGGGCCTCCAAGAGGATGTGCTCTAGCATATCAAGAAATGTGTAGTTTTCCTCAATAATTAGGACGAATACAACCATCCTAAAATGTTGTTACAATGAATTACCTTTCTGGGAGAGAGACCATCTATGGACCTCATCATCAGCTTTCCATCAGTACATGGTAAGGGTTATGTCTTTGTAACTATTTATCAAATAACAACTTATTTGCATTCCTTTGCCCTTCATGTACACTACATTGCTCCATAAGAGGGTAATCTTCTCCTTGGACTTCATGGTCTTCTTGGTTTTATCAAAAAATTGCACCTAATAGGCTGCTAATTAGACAAATTCATGTAGTTGTTTCAAGCCAATATTGCAACTAAATCTTAGCCTTTTCATTCTGAGAGGGCTCTCTCAAAAGGTTAATGATAATTCATAAAGATAAATCTAGATGGCTAACTCTACTTGGAAAATGAATTGCTTGTGATGTATATAGGTTGAAAATAGTATCAGTCTGCAAAAATTGGGCTTATGGAGTCAACAATTTCAGTGGTTGAGTAGGAATTTCACTTGACATGGAAGATGAGGCAAGTAAGAGTTTTTAGCAAAGGTATATACACATGAAACAAGAAATAACACAGTCAATTAATATATAAGGGAAGTTAGAGCATTACATGAATGAATTTTGAGTATTAAAGATGAAAACCACTGCAAATGGTACACATAGAAAATATAGATCAGATAAACACTAAAAAACTCAATGAGAATCTCAGGTTGGTCAAGAAACAAGTCTATGTATTACTGAAAACAGTGAATTACATAAAGCTGCAGTATTTCCTTTAATATACTTGTTACATGATGAGATGATCTGCCTCCTGGCTAAATTCCTCTAACTTTCCCTAATGAAACCTTGCATAACAATAAAGAATCTACTTTAATGAGAAAATGACAATTTAATGAGAAAATGACAATTATTCTACTTCAAAGTCCTTTTCCTAATAGGACTCAAACTACTCATTATTAGATTAACAACCTTATCTCCTAGAAATAGTTACATATTTGACAACTATTCCTTCATATTTTTGAATATGGTTAGATGGGACTCATCACTACATCACATCATAATTAACCTCCTCTAAATATGGAAACAAACCCTGCTTTTTAGGAAAACTGGTCTTTACCTTCAATGGGTGATTTGGCTGATGAGTTGTCTTCATCTCGTGGTCCTTAAGTCTTGGATGACTGCTGAAAAAGTCCCTTGAACCTTTGAAAGTATACATGTATCCATATCTTCCCAAAAACCTGATCATAAAGCTTCAAAACAGTACACTACGAAAGTATGACAGTTTCGTAGCGTACTTTCGAAGCATTACAAAAATGCCTTTTGCCATCATCCTTTTTAATTATTTCCTTTTGCGTGATGTTAATTGTGCCTTGATACATATTCCATACCATATTCACCTCTTGGAAGCTGCAAAAAATGTTTCAAAATGAAAAAATAAAGCTATAGTAGTTTCGTAGCATTTTCTTGGTTTTCAAGCCTAGGAATGCTACGAAACTGCTAAAAACAGTGAAAATTCCAGATTTTTGTACAACTTCAAAAATATACTTTATAGGTGAAAAAATATTGTTTCTAACATGTTATTGACTTATAAAATCATAAACCAAGTCAAACTATTAATCTCTAGGTGTTTCTTCCTCATTGATGATGAGTTGAACAATTGCCTCCTCAACTAGTGTCATTTTAAGGCCCTTTTTCTCCAACTCCTTATGGATTAGTTCAAGTTGTTCCTAGAGGTCTATAACCTGATATTGCAACTTTATGTCAGTATATTTCAAATGTAAATTCATTCTTATAACATGTTTTACTTACTTCCTCAATGGCATGGTCTATTTGATTAACTGTAGTGTAATATCTAAGGTCTTGGAAACACTGTCAACCTGCTCTTCCCAAATCTCTTTCATCTTTTCAAATTGACCCTTATGGAAATTTTTTTTTCTTTCTTCTTTATAATAACATAAAATTCATGGTTGGCTAACTTCAAATTTTCTTCAAGGAGTTCAAACTCTGTTTTTTCCATTACTTTCTCCTTTCCTTTCTTTGACTTGTTAACTGAAACTTTCTCTGCAGGTGATGAAATATCAATGATGTCTTGTGGTGGCTTGACTGTGTCAGTGGGTGGATGAGCCTCTTTACCTCTCTCCAACAACTTTGTAGCATGCCTTGTCATGGGCTTTCTATCCTAAAACATAAAACCTACATCCTCACCCTCAAACTGCAGCTTCTTTGCAGTTTTAGCCTTCTTGATTTTCTATCCACCTTCCTCTACATCCTCAGCCTAAACTATAGGAGTCTCTTATATGTCAATAGCATGTAGTATATCTTCTAAATTCCCTTTAGCTACTGCTCTATCTTATAGAGCCATTGTTTTGTCTTCTAAATCAAGTGTTTGACTCATTTTCATCATTTTGCTTCCTTCTTTACTCACAGCTTGTTTTTGTTTTTCAAGTTTGACCACCTTTGATTTTTGTTTTGCAGATGGGACATTGGGTGTATCAAAAATCTGCAATTGCTCTGTTTCCATAATAACTATTTCACTTGGTTCTACTCTTGCTGGTTCACTTGGTTCTGCCACCACTAGTTCATTTTTTTCTTCCACTAAGGGTGATGGGATACTCCTAGGTTTAGGAGTTCTTGTAAGAGTAAGAGCATCCAACTCAAAATGACTAACAAACCAAAAATGAAGACCAGTCTCTGCCTAGTCTTTGGAGCTCATCAAAAACCAGAAATTTAATTAAACCATTATGAAACAATGAAGTTTCACTTCCTTCATATTTTTCTTGTACCTTATCTGCCATTTTTGCTAGACTTTTATGTAAATATAAAGACATATCAATAGATATCTTACCACCAAAGTGTAGGAGGAGCTTGAAATGGTAAGAGTACACTTTATTTTATCTCTCTTCACAAGTAAAATGTTTTTGGATGATGAGTAGCAACCATGAATAGTTATCCTTCATGCAGCTCCTTGGAATGCCATTAGTAAGGTCCATTTCACTACTTTCAGGCTTCATAAACTCTTTGCACTGCTCCATGTTGAATTTGAACCCTTTGAACCATTTTTCATGTCCCCTTGGAATCCTCGTTGCTGCTATGATGACCTCTGGTGTAATGGTGAGATTAATAATCCCAAGTTTGGTAGCTGTTCCACTGAAGTTTAAAGAAAATTCTTTGGAAACCTTTACATGGAAACCTTGTAATCTTTCACAAAACTGTAAGCATCCTGTCCTTCTAAAGACTTCAACAGTTGTTAGGTCTTCATTGATCAGATTCATATCAGTCGATTCATATCTCAGACATTGGCCACCCTTATTTGTATTTCTTTTTGGTTCCATGGCTTCTTTAGTGTCTTCTCAGCCTCGATTGATAATTTTCAGCCTCGCTTGATAGTTTTCAGCCTCGCTTGATAGTGATATCTGCAACCTTTGAAAATATAAGCCACAACCTTAGCTTAATGAAATGCTCTCCAGAGCTCAATATCCCGCAAAGAAGGAATGAAGAATGAGAAATCACTTAATTAGGAAATATTTTGAAGTTTGATGCCCACTCATAGCACAATGATGACTCATACATGCCTAAAATGGTGATGATGACTTCACACCTGACCATGTACCTTGATATTATCCCTCAATGACTTGAATGGTATCTAACTTACCCTTTCCCAATTATTTTATGACACCTGATAGATAACTTGACATGATAGACATGAAACCACACTTTCGTGGCATGTATAGTGTAAATTTGGGTGTTTTCGCTATGAAATTATCAGTCGTTTCATAGTGAAAAGTGACATTTATCAGTGTATTTCGCTACGAAACTATGGTTTCTTGGCTAAAAACACCATTTCAGTACTAAAACCTTGGGAATTGAAAATTTCCAGAAAATTATGAGTGATGTGGCATGAGAATATTTTAAAGTGAGTGGGTTTAGACCTTAGGATAAGCTTAAATAAGAAAAAATTAAAATTTTCCTTCACCAAGTAAATTAAAAATGAACCTTACAACCCTACCTTTGACACATGAACCTTTATGACTTTTTCAAATGATGCTTCATTTTTCTGAGTGATAACAGTGGCTCCACTTGGGATTGTGTGCCCCAGTGGTACACCAAAGAACCTGTAGTTCCAGTGTTGTTATATATCTTCTTGAAAACAACAAAAAATATAAAACTTGGAAAGCTTTTTCTTCAAACTCTAATGGCCTTCACCTCGGGCTCAAGCTTCATGATCAACTTGTCATTATTAGCAGAAAAAACATCTAAAATGGAATATATATAATGGAATGAATGATCAGCATAAATTAAAAAGAGTAGTGCTTCAAAAACCTGCCATTGACAAGCCGTCCAGCACATGGTTGTCCATCCATTTCCTACAAAATGTAAGTGTTGTTCCCATAAAATGCAGCTACTCTGAATGGACCTTTTCAAATGTTCTCAAACTTACCATATTTCCCCTTCTCTTCAATTTTGGCCTCCCATTTCAAAACCACATCTTGGATTTGAAAATTTTCCTCCTTGACCTTCTTGTCAAATGCCTTCTTGATTCTGTTTTGATATTGTTGATTACTATTATAGAATTCCTCCCTTTTCTCTTGCAAAACTATCAACTGATTAATCCTCCTCTGAATTTCATTTATCTCCTCCTCCATTCCTTGCAGCAACTTCATGACATGACTCCTAATAATGTGGGAAAGATGGCTTCATCTCCATATACCAGATCATAGGGTGAAGCTCCAATTGATCTGTTTGTGCACACTCTATCATCCCACAGAGCATACTTCAACTTCAACTGCCATGCCTTCTTATTTTCCTACAATACCTTCTTAATAATCCTAGCAATTCTCTTGTTAGAAGATTTCAGCAAGACCATTACCTTATGGATAATATGCAGTAGAATGCCCAAGAGTAATTTGATATTGATGAAAAAAAACAATAAGCTTCTTAGACTTAAATTCATGTGCATTATTAGTGATGATCTTAATAGGGCAGCCAAATCTAGACAATATATTACTTTCCAAGAATGAAATGATAACTGAATCATTTTCTTGCCTAGCTGGGATTGCTTCAATCCAGTTGGTAAAATAGTCAGTTTCTATCAAAATGCAGTGATGCTGGCATGAATATGATGGATTAATCTCACCAGTAAAATATAGCCCCCACTGCTGAAATGGAGCCTCAACATAGATAGGCATCAAGGGTAAGGGTAAAAGCTTCTTCTTACCATAAAAAATATGTCATTCATGGTAGGAAGCAATCCTTTTCTAAAAATCTTTAAAAATTATAGGCCAATAATACCCTGCTCTGAGAATATTGTTTGTTGTAGCCTTCCAGTAATGTTTACCTCCACAATATCCTTTCTGGAACTCCTCCATCACTTTTTCAGCCTCATCTTCCAAGCAAACAATTCAACAAAATACCATTGGTATCCTTCCAATAAAGATTTTTGCCAATGATGCAGTACCTCACGTTGGGGTTCCTGTGTTTTGGAAAGTTTGGCAATACCAAAATACAAGACAACATCAAACCACTTTGGGATATCAGGATCTAGCCCTCCTAGATCTACAGAGGGATCTCTCTATAAAGACGAAGGATAATATATCTTTGAAGTTTAGTTTAAAGTGTTAGGCTAGTTATAGGGCACAAGGGTTGTTGTTTTTGTTTTTGTTTGTTTGGTTGGGAAACATGAAAGAAGGGTTCAATATAAGGTAAAGGAGTGAGAAAATAAGGATTTTTGGCGATGGGGAGATAATTCAAAGAAAACTCAAGTCCATTGGGCAATGGGGTCATAAAAGGGTTTACTTGCAATTTAATATCCAAGGCTTTCAAATGGGCTAGTCATCTAAAACAGAGGATCTCTAAAGATGATAGTATGGGATGAAAAAATAAGGAAATGAAGGTGAATGACAAGGAAACCTTCCAAGGTGACCAGTTAGGAGCAAATCTAGGGACAGGGAATGCCTTAACCATCTATGATCGAACTCCTACGAGGCTAACTCTTCAGACAATAGAAAACATTTAAGATTTGACAGAAAGTGAATCCTAAGATCAGAGAAAGAATTTTAACTTTCAATGCTTTTGAAATTCAACTTAAGGGATCTTAGTAAGGCTAAAATGTTGGAAAAGTACCCTAGTGAGACAGAACCAACTCTAAATCTCCCAGTATCCCAATTCTTTCAGCTAAAACCAGACAAGAACATCTAAGAAAAAACTCTAAATTCATACATCAGTAAGCAGGGAGAACCAACTACTATACTGGTTAAATTATCTCAAATTTGTTCTTAGACAACACAATTAGTAGAAAACATCAAAGATAAGAAGATCAAGAATCATTAGGGTACTTTACAGCAGTATATCCTAAGCTAGATTACTTATTCTTATCAGGGAAATGAAATATGATGAATAAGAGAGGGAAAACATTAGCAAAGATAGAACACATCACCACTGATTTAGATCAAGATCTAATGAGCATGCTTGTCATATCAGAAGAGAAAAACCAGTCACATACATCATTGTCCAATAGCTGGATATCAACTAGAAATCATCTCCCAGCCTATTTTACAACGAAATACACATAGAACTCTATCTCAAGGAAACAACTTACAATCCACCGTTAACCAACCAACAACCTTACAATGTATTTTTTCATGAGTTATTATAGGTGAAAGAGTGGTTGTAGAGGTAGATAGAACTTTAAATGGCTCATTAAAATAGAGGAGGAAGTGTACATGAAGCCCATTCTGTTTTAATATCCCTGTATTGACTTTTGGTACTCTTTGGATGAACTAGGGGTCTGCGACAGGCTGATAATAACTCCAAAGGTATGTTCTTGAAGTACTTTCTAGCAGTTTGTACTATGTTTGTACATTGGGACAAGTAAGGTAGATAAATGACTTTGAGGCCTTCCATACTTTGTAACTAATGCTTTGGCAATCTTAGGACTTCTGTCAGGGTGGTGATCTTCTCAGGAACTTGATGGAGAATAAAAAACACTATGGGAACTTGTCCTTTCTTGGGAAAGAACATTATGCTAATGTGGGAGACTGATATGGCTTGTTTCATGTGCTTTAGGCCTTATTAGGCCTCTGGATCATTTTTAAGGTCTTCAATCTGTATCTTCGTCCTTTAAACACTTGATTATAGAATTTAATCTTTAATAATGGACTTTTAATCCCTTAAATTTTCACTAATACTCTTTGTCGCCTCTGTTGAATATCTGTGAATATTTAGGCTTAATGGCGCTGGAGTGTTTTGAGTCAAGGTTTTATAGCCCGATATTTAAAGAAAAACATGTTTTAAACCCCCTTTGGATGTCTCTTCTGCTATCTCTGGCTCTGAAATAGTCTGTCTGCGCTCTAAATCACTATTACTGTGATTGTAGAGACAGAATGGATTCTCCACTTGTAAACCCTGCAAAATACAATAAACCTGTTATAAAAACCAGTTGGCATGGTGGAGGGTTTCTTTGAAGGCTCGTGGATGGATGGAGAGAAGCGATGAAAAAATGGTGGTTGCAATGAAAAATGGGTGAAAATCATGTCATGGAGTGAAAAACTGAGCTGATGAAAGTTTGGTGTGAGGACGAATACAGACCGTCGAATTAGAATAACCAACGATGATCTACGGTGATGATTTTTTGATGAAGTCCTTTGGAAAGTTAGGTGGATAAAATGATTCAATGACTTTAGTGTTTAAAACGCAAAAAAATAATGCCCGGGAAAATACAAAGCGAAAAGGCAAAAATGAGAGGACTGGGGATGTTTTGGTGGTGGGACCGGTAGGGCAGAAGAAGGTTAAATGTGGTTCGTCGAATCACGAAAGAGATCAACAGTGGAGATCTTCCGATGGAATCATTTGGAAGGTTCGATGAATGGGATATGAATGAAGGCATGATATAATGTGGGTCGTTGATCTAGATCAAATGAACGGTCGAGATTAAGTGAAGGATCATATTGTGGAGGGGTCATTTTTAAAAGAAAATTGTAGTTTTTGCGCAACTTTGGAGTGGTTTTAAAATTTTTCCAAAAAAACACAATCCTATTAGAGATCCCCATGTGGATTCCTAAAACCACTTTTATCGCATAATTTTGAAAGATTAACTGTCGGACGCAAAAATTATGCGATATGCATTTTCGGCCGTTGGATGTAAGGTAGACAGATTTGACAGTGGGGATGAGAGTGCAATGGGGTAAAATGCGCGGGCAGAATAGGTAGATGGTGTCAATGGTAGATTAAATCCCGACAGTTAGATCTCGGAGGTGGATGGACGAGATCTGTCGATGGGAAAGAAATGAGAAGAGCGAGGCCTGATGAGTAGAATCAATGTGGACCGTCAGATCTTCAGAATGCATAGTCAGGATAAAAGTAGGAGCACTAGTGTTTAAAAGGGGAAAAAGGTTAGATGGATGGGCGGAATAGATCTTGGTCATTGGATCTGCTGGGATGGATGGCGGAGAATAAACCAAAGATCAACACAACAGTGAAAGGGTAAAAGAATGTGCAGAGTGCGATTGAATCTGGGCCGTTGGTTCTTGTGGATTCAACGGTCTAGATTAAGTTGGCAGAGTGATGATGTTGGGCTTAGGAGTGGGGTGCCTTGACATCTCATTCATCTGATCTGTATGGATGGATGGTCGAGATTAGATCAGGGATCACAAATAGGAGCAGACAAGGGGGTGGCACTTTGAGACTTGTGATGTGCAATTAAGCGCTAGCCGTCCGATCAAGGAGCAAGATCGATGGTGAAAATTAAATCAATAGGTTGACAGTAGAGAATCACTGGCGGAGCACGACGTGATCCTAGCTGTTGGTTCTTGTGGATTCAATGGTTAGGATCTAATCACAGGATTGACATCGAGGGAGGCAAGGGACATGGAAACAATAGGATGCGATTCTCGATTTGTGATTGGCGCTCGGTCATCGGATCTACAGATGATCAACAGTCCAGATTAAGTCGGAAATCACACAGGCAGGGGGGCAACCAAATGGATGGGCGCGATGCAATTTAGAGTAGGTCGTTGGATCTGATAAGATTGACGATGGAGATTGAATCTGAGGTCCAGTGGAGAAAAGACCCATCACATCGGAAAATAGGAAGAAACAAAGGGAACACAGTAACAAAAAAATTCGATTGCAATAAGAAAGTAGGCCTTAGCACCTGGTCCTGGGCATAGGTTATATGGGGAAGGCATTAGGGAGAATAAGCCCTTAGGGGCTTAACATTCAATGGAGAGGAAAAAACAATTTTTATGCATTTTAAGGAGATTTTTGGAGATTTTAGCACCCGGTTATGGGGCTAAGGGCCTATGAAGAAAGGGGCTATGGCATATAAGTATTCGGGGGATTAAGGCCTGATATAGTGTAAAAAGAGGGATTTTTAGGCCAAAAGAGTGCTTTTTAAGGCCAAATGGTGGGTTTTGGTAGGCAGCAAAGGGGATTTTTAAACCAAATGAAGGGAGCCACAAGGTTTAAAAGGGGATTTTGATGATTTAGAGGGCTGAGGAAGCGATTTTGTGGGAATTTAGAAGGGATAAATGGAGCAGATGGAGGCTTTTTCTGGGCAAATTTATTTCACAAACAGTGAGGCTTTTTCAATGGAAACAACAGTGAGGTCTCTTTAAAGGGTAAACAACACATGGAGGCGTCAAGAATGATAGGTTTTCAAAGGAAATGTATCGCTTGAGGACTCAGAAAAAATTTTAGCCACCTATTTGCTATGCCAAAATCTATAGGTGGCTAACAGTGGCTGCACATGGGGATGGCATTTTCTTCAAGGTGTCAAGAACTTCAGAAATAATATTTGGAAGTAGGCCAGATGCCTGATATTTAACCATATTTCTCTTCTTTGATCATCTTCTACAAACATGATGGATATTAAGTCAGCAGAAAATATTCTCCCAAACAATCTACCTACCCATCCTACTATCCTAACATTTTTTCTTCAAGGTGCGTTTAGAATTGCAGACCTTCATCATCATTCATTTTCTATTGAAAGCAGAAAAACTAATCTAATTCTACTCTTATTCCTCCATGAGACCGGATTAAATAGTTGGCCTCATAGCTTCTCTACCTACACTAATATCTGCTAGGATTAAACTGTCTAGCAGATTTCTTTCTCTAAATTCTACAACAGAAATTTAAAAACAATCAAATCAGGATTAGACTCTCTGGCTTGCTGTGGATCCATGGCATAAAGACAGCTGCACGTGAACTGAACTTTGCAGGAAATTGAAACCAAAATGTGAAGGCTTTGAAACTCTGAAACTTTGAAGCATCCTTCTTTTCCCTCTGACTCAGGTTTTGAGCTTATTAGAGTCACTTTTCTTATTCATTTCAGCTCTGGTTTTGAGCTTGTTAGAGCTGATTCTTCTTCTCTCTTTGTTGGTTTAGGTTTTGGGCATATTAGAACCAGCTTTTCCTTTTCTCTGGCTCAGGTTTTGAGCTTGTTTGCGCCATTATTTTCTCTCTTTTTGTATATTTTTTCTTTTCTTTTTTTTAAACAAAAAAATGCAATGGTATTTACAATGGAAGTGAAAAATTTGATATGAACATTATCAGTAGTAATGCTTGAGCATCCTGCGATTGACAGGACCTCCAAACAGATATGTACCATCTAATTCTTGTAGAAAAAAGGCATTGGAACCAATGGTGTATTAGATGATGTAAGGACCTTGCCACAAAATGTCAAATTTTCCATCCTTACCCTTGTCCTCTCTCCTAGAGTCCCACTTTAGTACCTTGTCTCCAATTTTGAAATCACAAGCTTTTGTTCTTTTATCAAACAATTTTTTGATGTTCTCTTGCACTTTCTGAGCTCTGTTGTAGACCTCTTTCCCTTATTTGTTGGAGATGTATAGTTTGATTGATCCTCCTTACCATGTTATCTTCTTCTGACTGTATTTCTTGGACCAATTTTATCACTCGTACCCCTAGGCTAGTAGGGAACACTGCATCTTCCCCATAAACAAGCTAGTATGGTGACATTTCAATGGATTTCTTTGTAGTCAATTTGTCTGCCCACAGAGCATGAACCAACTTATTATGCCATGATTTTTTATTCTCTTCAAATGACTTCTTGATGATGGTCACCAAAATTTTATTTGATGATTCTGCTAGCCCATTACCCTGAGGATAATAAGCAGTAGAGTGACCAAGTGCAATCTGATACCTGTGACAAAAATCAATCATATTTTTGGAACCAAAAGAAGCAGCATTATCAGTGATAATCTTCCTAGGGTAGCCAAATCTAGATAGGATATGTTCTTCAAGGAATTTTATAATAACAGAGTCTATGGTATTCCTAGTAGGGATGGCCTCTATCCATTTTGTGAAATATTCTGTGGCTGTGAGAATTCATTTTTGTTGGGCTGATGAAATAGGATGGATTTCTCCTATGAAATCTAGGCCCCACTGTTGAAAGGGAGCTTCAACAGTGATGGGTTGTAATGGTAAAGGAAGGAGTTTTATTTTTTCCTCAAATATTTGGCACTTGTAGCAGGAAACTATCATTTTATGTACATCATGGAAGAGGGTAGGCCAGTAAAAGCCAGCTCTGAGGATTTTGTTGGTAGTGGTTTTCTAATATAGATGGCATCCACACTCCCCTTGATGGACCTCATGTTTGACCCTCTCTACATCAACTTCGGGCAAAAATTTAAGCAATAAACCATTTTCATTTTTCCACTATAAACATTCATTTAAAATGCAATAGTTTCTAGCTTTTAAATTTAAAAATCTTTCCTTTGTCTTTGATAAATTAGGAGGAGAATTAAGATTTGTAAGTACATACAAGATGTTAGCATACCAAGGTGATTTTTGGAATTGTTCGTCAATAGTAGGAGCAGGTAATCCCTCATGTTCATCCAAAACATCCACCATGTTTATGTCAAGTGCTTCTAAGTTAGATTCAGCCATTAATTGTGCCAAGCCTTGACCTTTCATGAGTTTTGTGGGTTTGATCTCAAAATCATACTCTAGTATCACTGCTATCCATTTACCTCTTTTTCCATCTGGGTCTTGTGACAAAATATATTTCACCACTATGTTGGGAACGTAGGAAATGATGTCAGAATGTAGAATATACACCTTGAAGAATTTAAAGGTCTTTACCAGAGCATAAGCCTATTTTTTCATTATATTATATTTCAAGGGAGCATCTCTCAACACCTTGCTGAAAAAAGAAATAGGCTGCTCCTGTCCCTCTGGATTTTTCTGCAACAGGACAGCAGCCATTGTATGCTCTGATGCAAAAGAGAAAATTAGTTATTATTTAGCAAAATCAGGGCTGATTAGGACTGGTGCCCGGGTGAGTGCATGTTTGACTAATTCAAAATATATTTTGGCTTCAACAGTCCACTCAACTCCCACTTATTTCTGAAGCATCTTAGTCATATTTCTTAGGAGTTCTGCTAAGTTGGGAATAAATCTCCTTAAGAACTTAATCTTCCCAATAAAGGACTGCAATTTTTTTTTTTTTTTTTTGGGTGACTAATCTATAGTATTCCCTCAACTCTTTTTGGGTCTATTTTAATCCCCTTTTCTAATATAATATTCCCAAGTAGTTTTCCTTCTTGAAGCCCGAATACTGTCTTCTTGGGATTTAAAGATAGTTGAAACCTTCTACATTTCTCAAATAATCTTCCTAGATGTTTAAGGTGCTCTTCATCAGTTTTGGAATAAAAGGCTTTTGGTTTTCTTTCAATGGAATTTTATGCTAGATGATCTCTGTATCATAGGATTTTAAGTCCTCATAGGTCCAAGCAAACACATCAACAAACTCTTTAAATAAATCAATGTATCTCTATTTGATATGTGCTGGAAATTTTTTTGACAATTTAATCATTTTAGGCTTAGCCCTGGTGCCTATATTGCATTCTTCAACATCAGATTCTATGTGTTCTATATTGGGTTTATTTTCCACATCATTAAAATAAAAAAGGTCCTCAAGGGGTGATAGTCCTCTGGATATGTTTTTGTCTTTGGATTTCAGCACCTCTATGCATTGTTTTTCTACATTCTTGTATTCTTCAGATTGTTTTTCGAATTCTATGGTCAACATGTTTATTTCTGCATTATGGGATGGTTTTCCTTCATTAGGGGGATCTTTATCTGAACTGCTTTCATCATACTTAAATCCTAACTCTGGAAATTCAAACTCATTCTTGCAAAGCAAGAAGTCCTCTATCTGTTTGTCACCCTCAAAGACCTACCAATATTTATCATTATCAGGTACTGCTCGTCTATATTTTGTTTTAATAATGATATTTTTTTCACTAGGTGCTTTTGATATGAACTAGCAGCGTAGACCAATCCATTTGCAATTATGTTTTGACTTCTAGGAACAAACACAAGCTCATATTCTATAAAACTTTTCAAAAGATCCATGCCATCATTTTTGTATGCCATCAATCTAGGATGATTTGCAGTGTACTCTCCATTTACTTGTTTGATGACTAATTCAGAGTCTCCATGTACAACTATCCTTTGGGCTCCTAGTTTTTTCAATAGATTCAATCCTAGGATGAGAGCCTCATACTCTGCAATGTTGTTTGTGCACTTAAAGTCTAGTTTGAAGGCATGGCTCTCAACATAGTTTCTTTCAGTACTGTGCAACCATACCCCAGCTCCTGCATTATTTCTAGTGCAAGACCCATCAAATTTCATTCTCCATAAGGTATTATTCGCAGACTTGTTATCATTTGCATCCCTAATGCTATGTTCACCATTATGTTATATCATGAGGTCTGCACCATGTTGTGTAATGTTTTGTTCTTTAGGATTTTCATGGAGTTCAGAGTGATGAGTAACCTGTAGTTTGCATTCTTGGTTTTGTTCACTCTGATTTTTATATTTAGCACACTGTCCGAACGTTTCTTCATTTTTTTCCTCTATATCTAGAGTTGCCATTGTGTTAAGATCTGTGGGCTCTACTCTGTTGTTTAAATTTCTGTCTTCTAGTTCTGGCTCATCTATAAATTCATCATTGTAAAGGATAAAAGAGTCCACATATGTATGGACAGAGTAGAGGGGTGAATTTTCAGGTTTCTCATGGCTGCTAACCATAAACTTCATGTGTGCCTCTCTATATAGTCTTCTAAGTTGGCTAAAGACAGGGATTGTGGCATATGTCATGACCATCTACATTGTACGTTGCAGCTTGGCACCCCATGACATTGAAAACAACATACCATACTTAGGAGGTACATCTGCCACTACAACATCTATTACCATGCACTTGGCTAGGATTTGGATCAAATTCACACAGAGATCTTTGATTAGGCCAAGACACTTCACTCTGCTAGAGTCAAAAGAATATAAATCTTTATAAGGCCTAACTTATCCATAATCACTTTTGGCATATGGTTGTGCGAGGCCCCAGAATCATGCATGGCATTATGCATGATTTTTTCATGGATATTGAGACTGATATAGAAGGGAGGCACTATTCCTTCCTAAATTTTTCCTTCTATTTTTGGACCAAAAAAAAGAGCTAGTTGATCATCATTTAAATTGATAGTATCACTGTTTTCTCCTAAGTTTAAAGCTTTCAAAATTTGACCTTTATATACATCTTGGCTGGCCAACTCAGTGAGAGGAACTAAAATTTTGATTTTGGCTATCTCACTTTCCAAATTGAAAGGAGACTGACTCTTTGAAAGGTTCAATTCAGTTTTGTTGGCCACTGTTTTATTGGCAGAATCAGCTGGCTGATTCTCACTATATACAATGTTTAAAGTTATTTTATCATGAGCATTAGCTGCAATGCTAGTGCTGCTAGTTTCTTGACTTGGTTTATCAGTAGTTTGGAAGTATTGTTCTTTGTTTTTACCAGAACTCTCTGTTTCTGATTTGTTACTTTCAGCAGTCACTTGAGGAATATTCTCGAGTCTCTTCTTAATGCTGATTTCAGAGTTTTTTGGTTTAGGAGTATCTAGGCTTTTTTTTCTTCTGAGATCATATTGTTCTCAAACCTGCATGATGGCATTTTCAAATCCTAACCTATAGTCCTCAGATTCTAACCCTCCCTCATCCCAATGTGAGTATGAGGTCTGATTATCCTCTGTAAAAAAGGTGTGATCTTGGTTATCTACTTCCACCATGTTTATGGTAGTTCCCTCTGATTCTTTTATTATTCGCTCATCCTCATCAATGAAATTCTCTTGGAATGGGGGTATGAATTGTTAACCAGAGTCCCTTTGTCTATTTGGGGGATTGTTTCTCCTAAAGTTTTGGTTCTATTTTTTATTTTGGCTTTTGTTTTGATTATTGACTTGGACAACCAATTTATCCATCATTTTTTCCATCCTCTCCATGTTTTTGGCTAGATTATCATATTTGGGATCAGACGTGGAAGCGGATGTGTCATCCCTATAGGTTACCTTCTTTTCAACCCTCATCCTAGCTCTTTTTTTCAATCAGGTTTGCTTCTACACTCACTGGTCCTTTCTACATGTCTTCTAATGTGTTATAATCTCTCTCCCTTAACTGATAGGCCATGTTAGCATCAAATATTTCAGGGTATTTCACTAAGGCCATTCCTTGGGGAGGTTTCATGTGAGGTGGAAGAGTGTTGTAGACAATGTTAAATCTAGTAGAATATTCATGGACACTCTCTCCTTCATTTATTTTTAGGTTCTTATATTATGCTAATATTTGGAGAGGGTTTGTTTTGACTTCCCATTTTTTTATGAAGGTTTGATGTAAAGAGGGAAGATCATGGATACTATTAGGAGGTAGGCCTTTAAACCACTTCTTCAATCCTCCTCCTAAACTCTGAGCAAAGATTCTCATTTTGATTGTCTCATCTTCTATCTCCATATATTCAAAGGCATCTTCCATCCTATATACAAGGTGTTGAGCTGTGGTAGAATCTTTCCCAGTGAAATGTGGGATTTTAAACTGATAATCATTGGGTAAAGGAACTAAAGGCTATGGTAACACCAGGGGAGCATACCATGCTACCATGATATTTTTTTGTGGAGGTAAAGTTTTGGCTTGAGCAGCAGGTATATGAATGACAAAAATGCTAGGACCAACAACAAACTATTGAGCAGACCTAGGGTGAGAGAGACCCAAGTTATGGATGAAATTAATATTTGGAGGTGTTGATGGAGGAGTTTCTCTGTCCCTAATGTTTTTACCACTATGTGGTGGTGAGATTGGAGGCTCAAACTCTGTCTGATCTATAACACTGAATGACAGAGTTATTGATAAATTACTTGGTAAGCCTAAGTCCAGTTGAGTATCTGATAGAGCTACAAAATTTTCAGGTGTTGAATTAGCTCTATTAATGTGTTTGACAATATTTGGATCCCTATATGTATAAGGCTTCCTAAGAATACTCTCAGGGTTGTCAACTATCTCAGGTGGGTTTGGATTAGGATAAGCTCTAGTATGGATTGTTCTTGAAGCCAGTATGTTAAGTCGTCAAACTCAACAAGAAATGTTAGCCAGATGTGACAGTCTTTAGGTGGAAACTATCTTCAAAAAAGGAAGCTTAACCCTATGTATTTCTTTTGATATGGATGATGTTGTAATGAAAAATGGTATCCCAGTGGAGTCTTGTGAAAAGAAAGATAATCAGCAGGCCTACTGATCATCAGTGAAGTCCTTTGGTCATTTAGGAACTGTGGAGTAACCAGGTGGAAGGTTTAAAGCGTTTCAAGGAAGTCTACTATCCACCACAGTGATTAACTACCAAATCTAGGCTCATTGGTCTTGCTTCCCCAACAGAGTCGCCATTATGTTGGGGTTCCTATGTTTTGGCAAGTTTGGAAATACGAAAAGACAAGACAACACCAAACCACTTTGGGATCTCAAGATCTAGCCCTTCTGGATCTAGAGATGGATCTCTCTATAAAGGTGAAGGATAATATATCTTTGAAGTTTAGTTTAAAGTATTAGGCTAGTTATAGGGCACAAGGGTTGTTGTTTCTGCTTTTGTTTGTTTGGTTGGGAAACATGAAAGAAGGGTTCAATATAAGGTAAAGGAGTGAGAAAATAAGGATTTTTGGAAATGGGGAGATAATTCAAAGAAAACTCAAGTCCATTGGGCAATGGGGTCATAAAAGTGTTTACTTGCAATTCAATATCCAAGGCTTTCATATGGGCTATTCATCTAAAATAGAGGATCTCTAAAGATGATAGTATGGGATGAAAAAATAAGGAAATGAAGGTGACTGACAAGGAAACCTTCCAAGGTGACCACTTAAATGAAAATCTAGGGACAGGGCGTGCCTTAACCGTCTATGGTCGAACTCCTACGAGGCTAACTCTTCAGAAAATAGAAAGTATTTAATATTTGACATAATCTGAAGCCTAAGATGAAAGAAAGACTTTTAACTTTCAATGCTCTTGACATTCAACTTAAGGGATCTTAGTAAGGCTAAACTGTTGGGAAAAGACCCTAGTGAGACAGAACCAACTCTGAATCTCCCAGTATCCCAATTATTTTAGCTAAAACCAGACAAGAACATCTAAGAACAAACTCTAAATTCATACATTAGTAAGCAGGGAGAACCAACTACTATACTGGTTAAATTATCTCGAATTTGTTCTTAGATCACACAGTTAGCAGAAAATATCAAAGATAAGAAGAGCAGGAAGCATTAGGGTACTTTACAACAGTATATCCTAAGCTAGATTACTGATTATTATCAGAGAAATGAAATATGATGAATAACAGAGGGAAAACATTGACACAGATAGAACACATCACCACTGATTTAGATCAGGATCCAATGAACATGCTTGTCATATTAGAAGAGCAACACCAGTCACATATATCATTGTCCAACAGCTTGATATCAACTAGAAATCATCTCCCAACCTATTTTACAACTAATACACACAAAACTCTATCTCAAGGAAAAAACTTACAATCCACCGTTAACCAACCAACAACCTTACAATGTATTTTTTCATGAGTTCTTATAGGTTAAAGAGTGGTGGTAGAGGTAGATAGACCATTAAATGGCTCATTAAAATAGAGGAGGATGTGTACATGAAGCCCATTCTATTTTAATATCCCTGTATTGACTTTCGATACTCTTTGGATGAACTAGGGGTCTTCGAGAGGCTGATAATAACTCCAAAGGTATGTTCTTGAAGTAATCTCTAGCAGTTTGTACTTTGTTTGTACACTAGGACAAGTAAGGTAGATAAATGAATTTGAGGCCTTCCATACTTTGTAAGTAATGCTCTCGCAATCTTAGGACTTCTGTCAGGGTGGTGATTTTCTCAGGAACTCGATGGAGAATAAAAAACACTATGGGAACTTGTCCTTTCTTGGGAAAGAACATTATGCTGATGTGGGACACTGATATGGCTTGTTTCATGTGATTTAGGCCTTATTAGGCCTCTAGATCATTTTCAAGGTCTTCAATATGTATATTCGTCCTTTAAACACTAGATTATGGCATTTAATCTTTAATAATGGACTTTTAATCCCTTAAACTATCACTGATACTCTTTGTCGCTTCTGCTGACTGTCTGTGAATATGCAGGTTTAATGGCATAGGAGGGTTTTGAATCAAGGTTTTATAGACCGATATTTAAAGCAAAACATGTTTTAAACCCCCTATGGATGTTTGTTCTGCTATCTCTGGCTCTAAAATAGCCTGTCTGTGCTCTAAATAAGTATTACTGTGATTGTAGAGACAAAATGGATTCTCCACTTGTAAACCCTACAAAATACAATAAACCTGTTATAAAAACTGGTGCCCATGGTGGAGGGTTTCTTTGAAGGCTCGTGGATGGATGGAGAGAAGCGATGAAAAAACAGTGGTTGCAATAAAAAAATGGGCTAAAATCATGTCAGGGAGTGAAAAAATGAGCTGATGAAAGTTTGGTGTGAGGAAGAATACAGACCATCGGATTAGAATAATCAATGATGATCTACGGTGATGATTCGTTGATGAAGTCCTTTGGAAAGTTATGCGGAGAAAATGAATTTAGTGTTTAAAACACGAAAAATTTGCGCCCAAGAAAATACAAAGGGAAAAGGTGAAAATGAGAGGAACGGGGACGTTTTGGTGGTGGGACCGGGAGGGCGGAAGAAGGTTAAATGTGGGCCATCGAATCACGAAAGAGATCAATGGTGGAGACTTTCTGATGGAATCATTCAGAAGGTCTGATGAATGGGATATGAATTAAGACGCTATATAATGTGGGCCATTGATCTAGATCAAATGAACAGTCGAGATTAAACGAAGGATTATATCAAGGAGGGCTGGTTTTTAGAAGAAAACTGCTGGTTTCGCGCAAATTTGGAGTGGTTTTAAAATTTTTCCAAAAAAACGCGATCCTATTAGAGATCGCCATGTTGATTCCCAAAACCACTTTTATCGCATAATTTTGAAACATTAACTGTAGGACACAAAAATTACGCGATATGCATTTTCGGCTGTTGGATGTAAGGCAGAGAGATCTAGCGGTGGGGATGAGAGCACGATGGGGTAAGATGCATGGGCGAAATAGGTAGATGGTATCAATGGCAAATTAAATCCCAACCGTCAGATATTGTAGATGGACGGCCAAGATCTGTCGATGGGAAAGAAATGAGAAGAGAGAGGCCTGATGAGTAGAATCAATGTGGACCGTGAGATCTTCAGAATGGAAAGTCGGGATCAAAGTAGGAGCGCCAGTGTTTTAAAGGGGAGAAAGGTTGGATGGATGGGTAGAACATATCTTGGCCATTGGATCTGCTGGGATGGACGGCGGAGATTAAACAGGAGATCAGCGGAACAGTGAAAGGGTAAATGAATGTGAAGAGCATGATTGAATCTGGGCCATTGGTTCTTGTGGATTCAACGGTCCAGATTAAATCGGTGGAGCGATGATGTTGGGCTCAGGAGTCGGGTGCAATGACATCTCAGCCGTCTAATCTGTATGGATGGACGGTCAATATTAGATCGGGGATCACAAATCGGAGGAGACAAGGGGGTGGCACTTTGAGACTTGCGATGCATGATTAAGTGCCAGCCGTCCAATCAAGGAGCAAGATCGATGGTCAAAATTAAATCGGCGGGGTGACAATAGAGAATCATGGGCGGAGCACGACACGATCCTATTCATTGGTTCTTGTGGATTCAACGGTTAGGATCTAATCATAGGATCGGCGTCGGGGGAGGCAAGGGACATGGAAACTAGTGGCTGCGATTGCCGATTTGCGGTTGGCGCTCGGCCGTCGGATTTACGGATGATCAACAGTCCAGATTAAGTCAGAAATCGCACAGGCGGGGGGGCAACCAAATGGATGGGCGTGATACGATTTAGCACAGGCCGTCGGATCTAATAAGATCGACGGTGGAGATTGAATCTGAGGTCGAGTGGAGAAAAGACCCATCGCATCAGAAAATAGGAAGAAACAAAGGGAACAAAGTAACCATAAACTCCAATTGCGATAAGTGGTTAGGCCTTAGCACTTGGTCCTCGGCGCAGGTTATATGGGGGAGGCATTAGGGAGAATAATCCCTCAAGGGCTTAGCCTTCAGTGGAGCGAAAAAAACTATTTTTATGCATTTTAAGGGGATTTTTGGAGTTTTTAGCGCCCGGTTACGAGACTAAGGGCCTATGAAGAAAGCGGTTGCGGAATATAAGTCCTCCGGGGCTTAAGGCCTGATATAGTGTAAAAAGAGGGTTTTTTAGGCCAAAAGAGTTCTTTTTAAGGCCAAATGGTGGGTTCCGGTAGGCAGCAAAGGGGATTTTTAAAAAAAATGAAGGGAGCCACGAGGTTTAAAAGGGGATTTTGATGATTTAGATGGCTAAGGAAGGGATTTTGTGGGAATTTTGTGCGGGAAAAAAATCGGTGAAAATGGGAATTTTGAAGGGATAAATGGAGCAGATGGAGGCTTTTTCTGAGCAAATTTATTTCACAAACAATGATTCTTTTTCAATGGAAACAGTAGTGAGGGCACTTTAAAGGGTAAAAAACACATGGAGGCTTCAATAATGATATGTTTTCAAAGGAAATGTATCTCTTAAAGACTCAGAAACAATTTTAGCCACCTTTTTCTATGCCAAAATTTTATAGGTGGCTAACAGCTCAAAGACTTTAACTTCACAAACATCGCCTTAGACTTTGTCAGCACGACATGTGCTCTATGATGATGTAGGAAAAAAAAATGTATTTGTACCAATCTGAAATGATATAATTTTCTTCAATGGGGATCAGCTCTTCATCTTCATCTGAAATTTCTGAAATTTCTGCAATTAAATTCATGTCAAGACAGTCAAATTTTGGCTGTTCAATCAGCTTTGCTAGGCCTTGACCTTTGATGAATTTTGTGGGTTTGATCTCTATATCATATTCCAGCAACATAGAAATCCATTTTCCCCTCTTACCATCAGGATCAACATGAGTTAGGATGTATTTTACAACAACATTAGGAACAAAAGCTATAATATGAGAATGCAAATGTAAATTCTAAAATATTTGATGGCCTTGACCAAGGTATAATATTTATTCTCCAATACGTTGTACTTTAACTCAAATTTAGCTAATTTCCTACTAAAAAATGAAATGCGTTGCTCAATACCTTGCTGTCCTTTCTACAACAAAACTCCAACAATTTTATTTTGTGATGCAAATGTAAAAATCAGAAATTATTTTGAGAAATCTTGGTTGATCAACACTTGTGATTGCGTGAGTGCCATTTTGATATCCTCAATTGAGTGCTTTTATTTTTCTATCCACTTGATGTCAGCTCCTTCCTTCAACATCTTTTTTATTTCCTTTACAATCTCAGCAAAATTAGGAATGAACCTCCTCACAAAATTTACCTTTCCAAGGAAGGATTGATCTCCTTTCTGCTTCTAGGTAGATCCACTTTCTGAATTGCATTGACCTTGTTTGGATCAATATTAATCCCATATTTAGAAATGATTTGTCCAAGTAATTTACCTGAAGTTAGAGGAAAAATTCTTTGAGTGGGATTGAGAGAAATTCCAAACCTTCTACACTTCAGCATAATCTTTTCTAGGTGCTTCAAGTGATCTTCTTCCCTCCTTGGGAAGAGTGTTATGTCATCCAGATAGAAAACCACCATATTTTCCTTCTCCTCGGCAAAATAAATGTCCATTGCCCTCTGAGAGGTAGCTCCTTCCTTCATCAGACCAAAGGGCATTTTGGCATACATGAATGTGCCCCATGGTGTGAGAAAGGTTATTTTTTCCTGATCTTCCGGATGTAGAAGAATCTGATTGTATCTTGAAAATCCATCAAGCATAGACATCCTTTGGGAACCAACAATGTTCTACAAAATCTTTTCCATCTATGGAGAGGGTAGTTGTCCTTCAGAGACGATTTATTTAAGTTTCTAAAGTCAATGCATATTTTGATTTCTCCACTCTTTTTTCTAACTGGAACCAAGTTTGCAAGCCAATTTGAGAATCTTATTGGAACAACGATTTTGGCATCAAAGAGTTTCTTGATTTCCTTCTCAATTAGAGGCATCAGAAGTGGATTAATCCTCCTCAACTTTTGCTTGAAATGATTTTCATTTTCTTTAATGGGAATGGTATGTTGAATGATAGTAGGCTCATACTTCTTCAAATCAGCATAACTCCAAGAAAAAACATCTATGAACCTTTTCATCATCTCAATATATTTTTTTCTTATATCAATTGAAAGAAACTTTGAAATTTTAATCATTTTTGGCATATAAATTGTACCAAGGTTACAACTCTCTACCTCATCATCGTCAGCTTCTATCGTAGGAGACTTGAACACGTCATTGTGATAAAAAATCTTGTCAAGGGGAATGAGGCCTTTGTGTATAGAGTTATTCTTCAGCTTTAATAGTTCATAATTTCCCTTTAATTCAACAAGCATGTTTTTCTAATCTACTTGTGTACTTTCAAACTCTTCTTTCAGCTCAGTAAAGTTCTTTACTTGTTGGTCATCCTCAAAGACTTTCCAATGGATAATGTTATCAGGGATAGCAGATCTATGGTGAAACTCAACATCATATTTTTCAGTGGAATTTATGAGAATGATAAATAGAATTGAAGAGATAGCTAGGGAATCAAAAACTGAGTTTTGGTCCCTAGTCTAAAACAATGAATGAATATTCTTTAAAATTTTCCAACATATCCATGATTAAATTTATGTGTGCCCTCACTCTTACATCTTTAGTCTGATACACACCCTCAATTTTCTTAATGACTAATTCAGAATCTCCACAAACAAAAATATTTTGGGTGCCCATTATTTTCAAAATTTCTAAGCCCAAAAATAAAGATTCATACTCAGCCATGTTATTTGTGTAATCAAAATTCAGTTTGTAAGTAAAGAACTTACTTTCATCATCTAGACTTGTAATCCAAATTCCTTCTCCTACCCCCTCTCTTCCTAACGATCCATCAAAATGCAACAACCACCAACCTTCCACCTTGTCCTCACTGATCTGTTGACTTTCTGTTTCCTGATTTTCTGTCTGCTGAAATGCAGCTTGCTAATTTTTTGTCTTCTTTTCATCCTCTGCTTCATTAGTCAACTCATTGAAAAGAATAGTAGATCCAAGTTCAGTATCAAGAGAATAAATTGGAATGTTCTGAGGTTTATCTTTACTACTTACCATGTAAGCCATTCTTGTTTCTCTATAAAGTCTCCTTTGCTCACCAAAACTAGGAATGGTGGCATAGTTTAGGTCCATCTGCATTTTACCTTTTATATTTTTTTCCCATGACCTTTAAAATAGCATGCCAAACTTAGGTGGAACGTCTACTACCACGATTTACATAACCAATTTCTTGGTAGGGGCTTGTGTAAGAACAACAACAACATATTTTATTAAACCAATGCACTAAACTCATTTGGAATCAAAGAAAAAAAAATCCTTATATGGTCTAGTAATTTCCAACCCCATCCTCTTCATGATTACTTTGGGCATAAGATTGTGAGAGGCTCTTGAATCCAATATAGCATTATGCAATGTCATGTCATGAATGTTAATGATAACATAAAAAGGAGGTACTTCCTCATTCTACTCGTCTTCTAATCTTGGACCCAATTATATGGTTGGATGATCTTCTTGAACATTTAGGATATCAACAACTCCTGGTTGTGAATTCAAAATTTTCACAATCCTACTTTTGTATTCATTTACCTTAATAATTTCTCCAAAAGGTACTTGTATTTTGATCTTAGAGATGTCACTCTCCAAACTGAAAACAGAAGTAGATTTTTTAGTCTCTTTGATAGGAGGAGGAGGTGGTGCTTCTTTCCTAACCTCAACATCCTTGGGGGCATCTCTCCTAGGTTGTGTTTTGTTTGCAGTAATTGGCATATTTCTATTTCTAAGGTTGTATTTTTTCTGCATCTCAAATATTGCATGTTGATACCCTTTAAAATAATCAGATGATTCCTCACCCTTGTGTAATTCATGATCTCACTCATCATGTTCCTCCTTAGCTAAAAACATCCCTGAAATTTTCTCATCTAAGAAATGAATTGAGTCTTCTGTTATTTTAGGCTGATCTTCTTCAAGAGCTAAGTTTTTCTAAAAAGGAGGCCTTACTTGAGGGTTAGGTGGATGACTTCTATTTTCCCTTGGCCTTTGCTAGTTTCAAGGTCTCCTGAATTGAGGATTTATAAACTGAGGCTCATGTTGTGGAGGAGGAGCGGAGGCATTACCAAGGGCAAGCCTATCCATCAATTTTCCCATTTTCTTCGTCATGGAATGAAATTTTTTATTAGATGTGGAAGGATTATCTTCTTCTTTCAACTTAGTCTTACCCATCTTGGAATTTTTGGTTGTGATCATATTGATCTCCACCTTCACTGCATCATTTTTCATTTTAGCAAGTGAAGGGGATTCTCTCTCCCTCAGCAGTATATAAAATCATAATCAAAAGCTTTAGCATATCTCAGCTGAGCTGCTCCTAGAGGAGAATTCATATGGGTAGGGATTGAGTCATACACTTTGCTAAATCTCTTTGAAAAGTTTTGAACAGTTTCATCAACAACCCTTTTCAAACTATTATACTCATTGAGGCCTTGTACAGGGTTAGTTCTATTTCCCCACTTCCTTAAAAAGCTATATTTAAATTCATTCCAATTCTGTAGGCTTCCAGGAGTAAGGGCTTTGAACCACTTCCTAACTTCACCAGTAAAGCTCTGAGCAAACAATCTCGTCTTGACATCCTCATCGTAAACCTCCTCCCTGTCTCGAAAGTCATTAAACTATTCTACATGCTCTTCAGATGTAATCTCTTCATCACTTCCCCATGTTATTATTCTAGTAGAGTATTTGATAGGAAGGGAATTTAAGACAGTTGGAAGGGCAAGGGGAGCATACCTAGTAGGTGCAACAGGTGGAGGAGGCACATTTCTTGCCATGATGAAAGGGATTGTGGTAGTTCTAGGGATAGCAGTAGTAGAGGAAGAGGAACGGTTAGGAGGAGGGTTGTTTGGTATTTGTTGTCAAGTGACAATTGAACTCCAATTAGGAAGAGGAAAACTAGTTTTACTTCTCAACAAAATTTCAAAAGGGTGAAGCTCCTTCAACCTATCCAAAGACTATTTCTCTAATAGTAACCCTGAAATGAATGCTCCCCAAAACTCTTCTTTATATTTTTGTGTCACTAAGGCCAAGGTATCAATACATTTTCTATTTAGGTCTAAGAAAATTTCAGTTAATTCTTTTTCACTTTCAGACATAAACAAGACTTCTTGAATTTTATCATCACATTTTTTATCTTCAGGACTTCTTAAAAATTCAGAGGAAAAGGATTTTGTATGTAATGGAGTACCTGATATTTGAGAAATGACTTAACTGCCTCTAGAGATGGTGTTTTGATTTTCCATAATGGTAGGTGGATCTGGGTCAGGATTACTCCTCGTGTATCTCCTTCTCGAAGCACCTTTGATCATATGAATTTTGAATGGAGTCACCATGGTAGATGCAACCTCGAGCAGCTTCCTAAGCTCCTACTACCTTCAGAAGTTTAGCTTCAAAATTTTGGGAAAATATAGTCTTCAAACTCCTGACAGAAGCCCCAAAATGATATCACAAAATTGAACTTGATAGGCTACTAAGCAAACAACTTCATGTAACCGTTTCAAACCAATATTGCAACTGAAGCTTAGCCTCTTCATTCTGAGAGGGCTCTCTCAAAAGGTTAATGATATTTGATAAAGATAAATCTAGATGGCTAACTCTACTTGGAAAAAAAAATTCTTCCCATGTATATAGGTTGAAAATAGTATCATTCTGCAAACATTCAGCTTATGGAGTCAATATTTTCAGTGATTCAGTACGAAGTTCACTTGACATGGAAGCTAAGGTAGGTAAGAGTTTTTAGTAGAGGTAAATACACATGAAAGAGGAAATAATACAGTCAATTCATTTATAAAGGAATTCAGAGCATTACATGAATGAATTCTAATTGTTAAAGATGAAAACCACTGCAAATGGTACATATAGAAAATACATATTAGATAAACACTAAAAAACACAATCAGAATCTCAGTTTGGTCAAGAAACATGTCTCTATATTACTGAGAATAGTCAATATACATAAAGCTACAGTATTGCCAAAAAATATCCAACCCTTGACAAATTTGAATATCTACCCTTTAATAGACTTGTTACATGATGAGATGATCTGCCTCCTGGATAGATTCATCCAAATTTCCCTATTGACACCTTCCATAACAATAAAGCATCTACTTTGATGAGAAAATGACAGCCATTATACTTGATATTCCTTGTCCTATTAGGACTCAAATTGCTCATTATTACATTAAGAACCTTATCTCCTAAAAACAGTTACATATTTGACAACTATTTTTTCATATGTTCGAATAGGGTGTGATCAGACTCATCAATACATGAAATCTTAATTAACCTCCTCTAAATCTGGAAACAAACCCTGTTTTTTCAGAAAAAATCGTCTCTATCTCCAATGGGTGATTTGGCTGATGATTTGTCTTCATCTCATGGTCCTTAAGTCTTGGATGACTGCTAAAAAAGTCTCTTGAACCTTTGAAAGTATCCATATATCCATATCGGCCCAAAAACTTGCCTATAAAGCTTCAAAATAGTACGGTACGAAAGTATGACAATTTCATAGCATACTTTCGTAGCATTACAAAAATGCATTTTGCCATCATCCTTTTTTATTATTTCCTTTTGCATGATGTTAATTATGCCTTGATACATCTTCCATACCATATTCACTTCTTAGAAGCTCCCAAATATGTTTCAAAATGAAAAAATAAAGATACAATAGTTTTGTAGCATTTTCCTTCTTTTGAAGCCTAGGAACGCTACGAAACTGCTGCAAATAGTGAAAATTCTAGATTTTTTTGTAGATTCAAAAATATACTTTCTAGATGTGCCAAAAATGTTGTTTCTAAGATGTCATTTATTCTAAAATCATAAACCAAGTCAAACTATGAATCTTGAGGTGTTTCTTCCACATTTATGATAAGTTGAGCAATTGGCTCCTCAACTACTGTCATTTTAAGGCCCTTTTTCTCCAACACCTCATGGATTAGTTCAAGTTATTCATCGAGGTATATAACCTGATCTTTCAAATTTCTATTTTTATATTTCAAATGTAAATTTATTCTTCTGACATGTTTGACTTCTTTCTGCAATGGCATGGTCCATTTGATTAATTGCTGTCTATTATCTAAGGTCTTGGAAATATTGTCAAGCTGCTCTTCCCAAATCTCCTTCATCTTTTCGAATTGAACATTCTGTACATTGTGTTTTCCAGCTTCTTTCTTCATAACAAAAATTTCATGGTTGGAAAACTTCAACTATTATTTAAGGAGTTCAAACTCTATTTTTTCCATTACTTTCTCCTTTCCTTTCTTTGACTTTCTAACTGAAACTTTCTTTGCAGGTGATGAAAGATCAACGATGTCTTGTGGTGGCTTGACTGTGTCAGTGGGCGGATGACCCTCTTTACTAGTCTCCAACAGATTTCTAGCATGCCTTTTCATGGGCTTTCTTTTCTGAAACATAAAACTTGCATCCCCACCTTCAAACTCCAGCTTCTTTGTTGTTTTAGACTTCTTGAGTTTCTGTCCACCTTCCTCTACATCCTCAGCCTGAACAATAAGATTCTCTTCTATGTCAATGGAATGTAGTATATCTTCTAAATTCCCTTTAGCTACTGCTCTATCTTCTAAAGCCATTGTTTTGTCTTCTAAAGCCACCGTTTGACTCCTTTTCATCCCTTTTCTTCCTTGTTTACTCACAGCTTGTTTTTGTTTTGCAGGTTTGACCACCTTTGATTTTTGTTTTGCAGATGGGACATTGGGTGTATCAAAACTCTCCAATTGCTCTTTTTCCATCATAACTGGTTCACTTGGTTCTAATCTTGTTGGTTCACTTTTTTCTGCCACCACTGTTTCATTTTGTTCTGCCACTAAGGGTGATGGGATACTCCTAGGTTTAGGAGTTCTTCTAGGAGTAAGAGCATCCAACTCAAAACCACTAACAAATAAAAATGAAGACCAAACTTTGCCTAGTATTTAGAGCTCATCTAAAACCAGTAATTTAATTAAACCATGATAAAACAATGAAGTTTCACTTCCTTCAGATTTTTCCTGTACCTTATCTGCCATTTTTGCTATACTTCTGTGTAAATAGAAAGGCAGATCAAGAGATATCTTACTAGCAAAGTGTAGGAGGAACTTGAAATGGTGAGAGTATACTTTATGGTATCTCCCTTAAGAAGTAAAATATTTTTGGATGATGAGAAACAACTTTGAATAGTTATCCTTCATGCAGCTCCTTGGAATGGCATTAATAAGGTCCATTTCACTGTTTTCAAGCTTCATAAACACTTTGCACTACTCCATATTGGATTTGAACCCTTTGAACCATTTTTCTTGCTCCCTTGGAATCCATGTTGCTGTTGCAATGACCTCTAGTGTAATAGCAAGATTAAGCATCCAAACTTTGTTAGTTTTTCCATTGAAGTTTAAAGGAAATTATTTGGAAACCTGTACATGGTAGCCTTGTAATCTTTCACAAAACTGTAAGCATCTTGTCCTTCTGATGACTTCAAAAATTGTTGGTTCTTCATTGATCAGATTCTTATATGTTGGTTCATTTCTCAGACATTGGCCACCCTTATTTGTATTTATTTTTGGTTCCATGGCTTCTTTAGTGTCTTCTTAGCCTAGCTTGACAATTTTGAGCCTCGCTTGATAGTTTTCAGCATCGCTTGATAGTGATATCTGCAACCTTTGAAAATACCAGCCACAACTTTGGCTTAATGAAATGCTCTCTAGATCTCAATATCCCGCAAAGAAGGAATGAAGAATGAGAAATCACTTAATTAGGAAATATTTTGAAGTTTTATGCCCACTCATAGCACAATGATGACTCATACATGCCTAAAATGGTGATGATGACCTCAGACCTAACCATGTACGTTGATATTATCCCTCAATGACTCGAATGGTATCTAACTTACCATTTCCCAACAATTTTCTGACACCTAATAGCCAACTTGACATGATAGACATGAAACCACACTTTCATAGTGTGTTTAGTGTAAATCTGGGTGTTTTTGCTACGAAATTATCAGCGGTTTCGTAGCGAAAAGTGACATTTTTTAGTGTATTTTGCTACGAAACTGTGGTTTCTTGGCTAAAAACACCATTTCGGTACTAAAACCTTGGGAGTAGAAAATTTTTAGAAAATTATGAGTGATGTGACATGAGGGGATTTCAAATCGAGTGGGTTTAGACCTTAGGCTAAGCTTCAATAAGAAAAATTTAAAATTTTCCTTTACCAAGTAGATAAAAGATGAACCTTACAACCCTACCTTTGACACATGAACCTATATGAATTTTTCAAATGATGCTTCATTTTTCTGAGTGATAACATTTGGGACCACTGTCAGTGATGGGGATGGCCACTTCCTAGAGTGCTTTGGATATGTGTTGTCTTATTTGGGGTGTACTCATTTGACACCAAACATCAGTTTCTACCCCTAGGCAGATGAGTACATAAAGGCAGCAAGTAGCTGGCTGGGAAGCTACTTACCACAATGTGTACCAGGGCAACAACGAGTTGAACTGCACCAGTTCCACTTGGGGAACTATTGTCACCATCCGAAAATTTATATGGCCATCAATACATATCTATTTTTTATTCCATATGTTGATGATGTTTTAGTCATTTTTTTTAGAATGGTTGGGGTAAGCAATGGTTTGGGAAACAATCTTACTGTGTTGTTTTGCAGTAGTCAAAGAGATGACAGGAGGCAGTACTACTTCTGGTATCCTGTACAAGCTACTTAATAAAGTAATAATAATAGCATGAGGCCTAGACTCGTACACAACATGTCACCTCCATAAGTATGGTTGGCCCAATAATACATCAACTACATCACGAGGAGCAACATCACACAATACCTCATCTGTGAATGGATTTATAATGTACGGAAGGCGGCATTGCTAGCGGACGCAAAGATCTCTCCCTGGATGAACCTACTTGATGGTATATGGATGCGGGTGTGCTATGGTCGGTAGATCGAGCCTCTTCGCGACCTCTACTTAAATGAGGTTCTTTTAGCTTCCTCTATCAACAAGGAATTGCAATGGAGAGCCCTTCACCCACATCTGTGAATGGAAGAGGTGCTCCCCCTCCTGTAGATCCTCGGGATCCTCCCTCTAGATCTTGGTGGTGGCAACAATGGAACTTAGATCCGCATCAATGGTCTGCTTCCATTTGTCATTTCCTTTTCCTGGTTCTGACGTAGGATCAGAACATGCATCTAATTCGGGTGCCTTTAGTTCAACCAGCAACGACTGTTTGGCCTGACACTCATTTGTGCTGTGAGTGGGGATGTTTTAAATTCACACCACTTCCTCGTGTCCTTCTTTGGATCTGTGGCTTTGTTCTGAGTCACCCCTCTTTGGCCTTGCACCTTACTCTGCGGTTTGGGGGCGCCTTTCCCTGGCTTCGGATTTCCAGATCCAAAGTCTCACTTCTTCAATTTTTTCTCGATATTGGCGGCATAGCGATATGTCGTGCTAGGCGATGTAATGTCGAGGAACTAAATTTCCTCCTGAATGTGTCTATGTAGATAGCTGCAGTACTTGAGCATGAAATGTCTCTCTGAATATTTAATACCTAACTTTGTGCGTAGGGTATCGAATAAATTCATCAGTTCGTGAACATCTTGATCCCTTTGTTGTCGCAGTGTGGTAAATTAGATGTACTTGTCCTCATAGCTCCCCATGAGGTAATATTGTTCCTTGATGCCATCTCAGAATGAATTCCATGTGGATGCGGCTAAGAACAGAGATCGTTATGTCCAGTCCTTTTGTTCACAGTAGGTTTCCCACTAGTCTTTGACATGGGGGGCAGCTTTGAGGAGTGAAAAAATAATCTTTTCTCGATGGGAGAAATCATGGATCGAGAAATAACCTTCTAGAAAATTCAACCATCTATCTATGGTGTTTGCATCTATATTTCCTTAAAATAAAGGAATGTCAAATTTTACCTGTACCTTGAAGGGAGTGGCGCCTCCAGAGTGGCTATTGGATGTAGATGCACAGTAGGTGGGTAGTCATTGAAGGATCTGAGCAAAGGTATCCATCATCATGTTCCTTTGTTTCTCGAGGGCCTCCTTGAGCAATATTTTGATAGGATATCCTACTCCATCATCTTTCTTTTCTTATGCCATGGGAGGTCGTCATGGTTTGTGAGGTTGATCTTGCAAGGGTTCAACTAGATCGAGCCCTAACTCCTTATACCTTGACCGTGTTGGCGACATGCAAAGAAAAAAAGAGAAAGAGAAGACCGCTCTGATTCCACTGATCTAGATTTATGTATGAATGCAATAAAATATATAAATAGACATAAAAAAAGAGATTTATCGGAAATAATACTTAATTTCATCAATATTAAATAACTGAAATATGTTTACAGAAAGAATGGAATTAAACTAGTTAGTGTGATGGTAGCTTATCTCTGAGAAGAGATGTGGCAGCTACATGCCTCTGAACTATGTTACAATGAGGCTCGAGGCCATATTTATTATTGAGAAACAATGGAAAACTCTAAACGTCCAAAAACCTAACCCTAGGAGATGAAGCGCCAAAACTATGGGCCCTGTTTGGGTAAATTGGTGTTTCAAATTCCCGGGGATGTAAATTTTGCATACGATCTCTGTTTGATGCTCACCATACCTTGTTAGAAATATCTATCCAAGGAGTACAACTCTTGGAAATCCTTAGACGAGTGTTCATCCCGATTTTCCAAAAAAATGTCATTTAGGGCCTCAAAATGGCTTTGGAATTTTAGGACCCGAAAAATTGCTAAAAATAGTAAGTTGTATTGAAACTGAAAAACTGAAAGAAATGATGGTGGCGTTTCAAATGGAATAGGTGGGTGACCACGAATATCCACCAGGATCATTATGGCGCCAAAAAAGCTCTGGGAGTGCGGGACCCGAAAACCTATTAAAAATAGTAAGTTGTGTTGAAAGTGAAAAGCTGCAAGAATTGATGGTGTGGGTCCAAATGGAATAGGTGGGTGGCCACCGATATCCACCTGGATCACATCCCAACATTTTCTAAGAAATATATGAGAAGTTATATTTATTTTGTGTTTTACCCTGAAGTTATTATCCATAGGACTACACAGTCATAGCCTTCTATCATTCTGTATGGAAACAATTCTTCACATTTTATGTACTGGGTCATTTGAGGCTTGTTTTGCCTAGCTTGGGTGCCTTTTTCCTCAAGATATTGTACTCATGTTCTGCTATAATGTGGAAGAAAATGGACCTATGATATACTCCTATTTGATGTATTGATATTTTACTGCATTTTCCAGTTTTATGTTCTATATTCATGTTTTTCATAATTCGAAATATTCAGACAAGTTAAACTTCTCGAGAAATCGACTGCTGTGCAACTTAAAATAAAAAAGTCTTAGCTTCACAAAATTAACACTATAACACAAATATCATGCATTGCAACATCTGCAAGTAAAAATACCCATTGAGGTTTTTAGGTCCCTATATTACTAGTACAGTCTCGTATTATTTTTAGTGTAACCCCCTTATTGCTATTGTTGTACCCTTGTAACCCCAATATTGTTATTATTGTTCCCTTACATTATTATTGTTAGGTCGGCTAGGATTATATTGTGACCCCATGGAATCCTATATATAGTAGGAGGTTTTGGTAATTTGTATCATCCAAGAATAGTTCATTTATGTAATGTATTGAAGGTTTCCCCCTCAAAGTGGCTGATTTCTAAGGCGTTGATCTCTCTTTTCTTCTATTTTTGGAGCTGGTTTCATAACATTTGGTATTAGAGCTTGGGATTATAGGGTTTAACTTCTCCAAATAGGCCATCGTGGAATTTTCGCTATGAGTTTGTTTCTGGAATGGTCAGAAGCTAAAATTTCTACAGAGTGAAACCGAAATCTTCAGAAACGTCTTCTAAAAATTTCAGATCTTGGTTCACAATATTTTCCGAGATATGATCTGTGCAATTTAGGGATTTTTTAGGCTCCTGAATTTCACCTAAAACATGTTATCGTCACATTTTCACTATAAATTTCTTTCTAAGAAGGCTCAGAAGCTAAAATTTTTACAAAGAGAAGCTGCAATTCGAAGGAAACTACTGTAAAAATTTCAGATCTTCGTTCGTAATATTTTTGGAGATATGATCTGTGGCTGTTAGAGTTTTTTCACGCTCCTGAATTTCATCTCAAAGAGGTGACCGTGGGAAAATCATCATAACTCTCTCTCTCTAAGCCTCATATTGTAATTCTGTAAAAATTGGCCACAAGTACATAGACTGCAGTTTTCTATGTATGAATTGTAGATCTGAATGAGGAAAGAGTGACATGTGGCACACCCTACAAGTTTGCTCTATTGAACCAGCCCATAATTAAGCCATTGAGGGAGATTGGGCATAAATTTTCCTTGAAGAATCAAAATTAGGTCAAACCTGTGGCATTCAAAAGACGATTTTGAGGGTTACTACAAGAAAGAATTTCAAATATTGAATTTCTGAAATCACATAGATAATTCAGCTTCAATATCAAGATCCTCAAAGGCAAGAAAAAGATATCATTATTGGCTTCTAAAATGCCCCCTATAAAGAATTCAACACCAATTAAGCCATCAGAAGGCTCTAATATGACCCATGAAGATGAAGAACTGCAACATGACATGTCAAAATTACTAGAGCAAGTGCACCAAATTCCGCTCTCGCAAAGATCAACAAAAAATGAAATGAAAGTTTTGAAGAAAAACATGGAAGCTAAGATGGATGGTTTGAAGAAAGGCATGGAAGCTAAGATGAATGTCATGGAAGTTGGCATGGAAGCTAAGATGGATGGCATGGAAGCTAAGATGGATGAAATGGAAGCTAAGACCAATGAAAAAGGAAAGACAACATGGAAAAGATGAAGAATGATCTAAAAGTGAGCATGGAAGGTTTGACAAAGTTGATACAAGAAATGTTTCCTAATAGCGAAAAGATAGTAGAGGAAACTCATGATGAGAAAAAAATAGATGTTTATCGTTATTTCAAAAACTCTAATGTTGGACGAAAGAACCACCATATTCCAAAGATGGATATGAGGAATTTTTATGGCAAGGATCCCGTAACATGGATACTACAAATGGAGCAATATTTTGATCTCAATAATGTGAAAAACACACAAAAGGTACGCATTGCAACTTTACATTTAGAAGGAAAGACATTTATATGGTATCGATGGCTTTTCTCCCATAAAAAAATTGTCACTTGGTCAATTTTTACGGAGGAAATGTTAGCACAATATGAGGATACAAATAGCAACACCTTCTTTAGCCAATTGATAAATCTGAAAAAAAATGGTTCAGTGGTGGAGCACATTGAGGACTTCCAAAAATTGAATATAAGGGTAACTAATATTCCAGAGGAACAAAATATTGATTTCTTCATAGGGAATTTAAATTATAACATCCAACATGAGGTTCGTGTTTGGGAACCTGATCCATTGGAGAAGGAATTCAAGTTCGCAAGAAAAAATGAATGTAAAATTATGGTGACAAGGAAACCTACCAATCACATCTATAAGGATGGAAGTGTTCCTACTCCTAGACTTCCACAACCTAAAAGGTTGACACCACAACAATTGGAAGAGAAAAGATAAAAAAGGCTTTGCTATAGTTGTGATAGAAAATACACTAAAGGTCATAAGTGTGCTGAGAAGAAATTATTTTACATAGATTGTGAAGAGGAGGAAGAAAATGAACAAGAAGGTTCAAAAGAATAGGATACACACCAAGAACCAACTCTAGAAGAAGAAGAAACGAGTCCAACCATATCATGTAATGCATTGGCAGGAATTACCACTCCTCAAAATCGCAAGATAGAAGGACATATCAAGAAGAAAAAGGTAATAGTGTTGATTGATTTGGGTAGTACCCATAATTTTATTCATTGTAAGGTAGCCAAGGAACTAAATTTTTTCCTATACCCAACACCAGAATGTCAAGTGATAGTTGCAAATGGAGGAACTATAAATTTCTCTCGAAAATGCCATAATATCAAGATAACCATGGGGGAATATGTATTGAATAGTCCAATGCTTTCTATTACAATGGGAGGTGCTGATGTTGTACTAGGAGTACAATGGTTATAATATTTGGGGACGGTAGCTTTTAATTTTCAAGAAATTTTCTTGAAATGTTTCTCGGAAGGAAAGGAAGTCGAATTACGGGATATAGCAGGGAAGACGGGAAAGATAATAAGCGCTAATTCCATGACAAAGCTTCTGAAGAAATAACAGCGAAGCATAATTGCGCAATTATGCTCACTGGAAGTTCCAACTTCAAAATCAATTATTTCTCCATATCTCCAAAAAGTCTTGGACAATCATTCCAAGGTGTTTGAAACTCCCAAACGGATCCCACCTATTCATGATCATGATAATGCTAGTCATTTGATTCGAGGAAGTGTCCCTCCAAACATCATTCCTTAGAGATATCCTTATGTCCAAAAGAGCGAAAATTGAATGTATGATTGCAGAAATGTTAGTTGGTATAATTCAACCAAGTCAAAGTTATTTCTCTACTCCAGTATTATTCGTGCACGAGAAGGATGGATCATGGTGCATGTGTCTGGATTATAGGGAGCTCAATAAGCTGACTATTAAAGATAAATTTCCCATTCCTGTGATTGATGAATTATTGGATGAATTACATGGAGCAATTTACTTTACCAAGTTGGATCTTTGTTCAACATATCATCAAATTAGAATGAACACGGAAGGTATTCCAAAAACAGCATTTCAAACTCATGAGGGTCATTATGAATTTTTGGTTGACATGCCTTTTGGCCTTACAAATGCACCTTCTACATTTCAAGGGTTGATGAATTCCATTTTAAAACCCTTCCTTACAAAATTTGTGCTAGTAATTTTTGATGACATACTAATCTATAGCAAGTCTTGGAAGGATCATGTTCAACATGTTGACAGAGTACTCAAACTATTAGAGGAGAAACAATTATATACAAAAACATCCAAATGTTTCTTTGGAGTACACGAGGTGGAATGTCTTGGTCATATTGTATCTCATGAGGGTGTTAAGGTAGACCCTAACAAAATTAAAGCCATTAAGGAATGGAAAGTCCACACAACCATAAAGCAGTTGCAAGGATTTCTCTGGTTAACAGGGTATTATCGTAAGTTTGTTACGAATTATGGGAGAATAGCAGCACCTCTAACAACATTATCGAAGCAAGATGAATTTTCATGGACTCCTGAAGCAAATAAGGCCCTTGAACATATTAAAGAGGCAATGTGCCTAGAACTAGTCTTAGCTATGCCAGAATTCACAAAAACCTTTATTGTGGAATGTCATGCCTCAAGAAATGGATTTCGTGCTCTTTTAATGCAAGAAGGAAGACCCATTTCTTTTGAAATTCATCCAATCAAAGGAAAGTATTTATAGAAAGCTATTTATGAGAAGGAAATGTTGGCAATACTACATGCACTAAATAAATGGCGACCTTAAATAATGGGAAGACACTTCAAGGTAAAAACTGATCATGACATTCTTAAACACTTTTTGGAACAAATACTCTCTTCAGAAGAGGAGCAAAAATGGGTCACAAAGATGTTGGGTTATGATTTTGAAATCATCTACAAAAAAGAGAAGCTAAATGTTGTTGCAGATGCACTCTTAACAAAGGATGAAGGGGTGGAAGCATTTCTTTGTTCCATTTCTATTATCCAACCAGATTGGATAACTGAAGCAAGGGTTGAATGGAAGAAGGACAAAGAAGTGTGGACACTCATTCAAAATTTTCAGCAAGATCCTAGTACATCTGATACATTTAGTTGGAAAAATTATTCCTCATGGTACAAATATCTCTTATATATTTTCAATAATTCCCAACTAAAACAAAATATTCATTTGGAATTGGACACTTATTCTTTAGGAGGACACTTGGGTTTTTTAAAAAGTTACCACAGGGTGAAGAAATAAATTTTTTGGGATGGCCTTAAATCTGATATTCAAAAGTTGGTGGAAGAATGTTTAGTTTTCTAGCAAAATAAAGTTGAGATAATTAAGGCCCCGAGTCTTCTACAACCTTTATCCATTCCAAGTCGATGTTGGGAGGAAATTTCAATGGATTTTATCACAGGTTTACCTACGTCCGAAGGAAAGAGTGTCACCAGGGTGGTTGTTGATAGACTTACCAAGTATGCACACGTTTGTGCATTGTCTCATCCATTTAAAGCAAGTACAGTTGCTACTGCATTTATGGAAACAATTCAAAAGCTACATGGAAACCCAAAGATTATTGTAAGTGATAGAGATCCCATTTTTACTAGAAATTTTTGGACGGAATTATTTTCTTGTTTGGGTACTAAACTAGCTCATAACTCACCTTATCATACTCAATCCGATGGTCAAATTGGGATAGTGAATAAATGTTTGGAAGAATATCTTCGTTGTTTTGTATATGATAAGCAAACACAATGGGTCAAGTGGATACCTCTCGCTAAATGGTGGTATAACACTTCCTTCCATACTGCAGCAAAGACGACCCCATTTATGGCACTTTATGGATATCATCCATCGTCCATCACATATTGTTTAAGAGAAAATTCTAAGGTTCAAGCAGTGGAAGATCACATCGACCGTCAACAAGAAGTTCTCCAACTCTTAAAGGATAACCTAAATTTGGCACAAAATGGAATGAAACAACAAGCAGACGAACATCGCAGCGAGAGAATTTTTGATATAGGAGACTAGGTATTTTTACGGCTATAACCATACAAAATAATTTCCCTCAAGAAAGCTAAGAAGGGTAATAAATTATTGCCAAAGTACTATGGTCCTTACAAGGTATTGCAAAATATTGGTAATATGGCATACAAATTGGAGCTTCATGCTTCTTCGCGAGTGCATCTAGTTTTCCATGTTTCATGCTTAAAGAAGGTTATAGGGGACAAATTTATAGTTCAAACAATATTTCCAGAACTTTATGAGGAAGGAAAATTCATATTGGAACCTGACGCAGTCATGGAAACAAGAAATCGACAGCTACTAAATTGATCAATTTCAGAGTATCTCATCAAATGGAAGAACTTACCCACTGAAGATTCTACATGGGAGGATGAGAATTTTATACATAAGCATCCAGATCTACTCAAGCGTTGAGGACAACACTTTTTTGAAAGAGAGGGGCATGTTAGGTATTTATATTACTAGAACAGTCCCTTATTGTTGTTAGTGTAACCCCCTTTTTGTTATTGTTGTACCCCTGTAACCCAAATATTGTTATTATTGTGCCCTTACATTATTATTGTTAGGTCTGCTAGGATTATATTGTGACCTCATGAACTCCTTTACATAGAATGAGGTTTTGGTCATTTGTATCATTTAAGAATTTCTCATTTATTTAATGTATTGGAGGTTTCCCCCTCGAAGTGGCTGATTTCTAAGGCATTGATCTCTCTTTTCTTCTATTTTTGGAGTTGGTTTCATAACTGAGGTTCATGATGGAAAATAAGAAACTCCTGGAGTTTATACAGATTTATTGAACATTCTTCATGCAAATCCTGAAAATTATACATATTTATTCAACTTTCCGACATGAAGAAACTTTGTATGGTTTTGCGGGTGAAGTACGAAATTTAAATCTAGTTTGATGAGGAGACATTGGAATACTATTTCATATATTAATGTAAAGTTATTGTTAGAAATGAGTATGGTAAACACAGTACATGGAAGATAAATGCGAGACATCAATTTATTAACCATAGATGTGTATTTATATTACATTGGTGTGACTCTTGGATTCCACATTCCAAGTTCACATGGACTCCTCTTTGATTGTTCGGCTTCCACACCTACCCATATAGGATTAGGTGTCCAACATTCCCCCCCTTAATTGAAAGGGGTATGTGTGAGTCCAAGAAAAGAGATATAATACAAAAATGGAAAAGTATCCATGGCATCACTTAGGCTGAATGAGCTCTCTGAAATGCTGGCATAAAGAGGTGGTTTAAGGATGACCACCAACACTGGAACGCTTAGTGCAGTTCATGGAACTCTTCCAAATATAGCAAAAAGTTGAGGTCTTCTGCTAGAGGAAGTGCTCCTCATTTTAAAGAGGGAGAACTTCAACCTAAAAGAAGAGAGGTCTACAAACTCTGATGGTTTAAGGATGACCACCAACTCTAGAATGCTTGATGCATTTCCCGGAACTCTACCAAAATTGGAAAGAAGCTGAAGTCTTATGTTAGAGGAAGTGTCCTGAATTCTTTGAAGAGGAAGAATATGAACCTCGAATAGATGGTTTAAGGAAGACCACATAAAAAAGACATGCTCATTGGAATATGTGTCTCTAGCTACAAATTTAAATCTGGAATGACAAATTGTGGCTAGGGAACTCTTGAACTGTTGTGTCTCTGGCTACAACTCCAAATATGGAATGGTAAGTTATGGCTTAGGCTCACTTGAACTTCTACGTATATGGCTACGACTCTAAATATGGAATGATAGGTTGTGGCTCAGGCTGGCTTGATGTGGCTTCCAAGCTTGTAGATAAACACCATTATACCCCATGTCAGATACAAGGTGAGATCATGATGGTGAAAACTCAACTGCAAGATTTTTCAATATTCTATAACAAGTTCTGACATATGACCTAAACATATTATTGGTTTTTGATGCCCATTACCAAGAAGCGATCCATTTAAGATTAATCTTTGCTCTTACAGAAGGCTTGTTTCTGGAGCGTCTGTGTGAAGAATGGGTGTGTTGACCACAGTGTTTGCATGGGTGAATATCAAAACAATGATATTTCATATGGTCAACTCAATCACAATGTTTTCATTTTTCAATCTGTTGTTACTGCTTTGGAAGAGGAGCAGGATCTGGAATAGCTGAAGATGAACTGTCATAAAGAAATCCGACACTCTGAAATTTTATGGGCTTGGAGTAGTCCATAATATGAAAGAACAACTCCTTGTCATATCCAAGACTTGTTCTGTCCTTGTTATGGACAAGCTCTTCCCAAGGTTTGATGATGGGCTTTGGATGTGCAAGCTAAATTTCTCCATTTGCATACAAATATGTTGTTGAACTAGGCACTGAATGTGAATGAACAACAAAGTTATTTACTTGTGGATTGTTGGAGTCTCTTTCAATGTTATGAACAAAACCAGGTTCAAAGTGATGACTCCACTGATGTAATTCTTCCTGTTTTAGCTGAGACTCCAACTGAAAAAAAAAATCAAAAATTTCTTGTGCATTTTGTAGGATTGGTCTAATGTCAGCAAAATGGAGAGTATCATAGTATTCAGTAACTCTAATACTTCATCAAATTTGGCCATATTCCAAACACCTCAACCTATATAAATGAAGGTTGTCAGCTTCAACCGATAATGCACCTGTTTACAATGCCACTAAACTTACTTTTAAAAGAATACAAGTGACTTCAGATACCCTTTTCTTTCTTGAATTGGAAACAATGGAAATCCCAAAGGAAAAACTATGCTACTCAAATTATGGAAGACACAACTCAAGAAAAGGAACTAACTTAGACTTTCAGCAAATGGATTTAAACAAAATGGTTCCAAATTCTCTCACTTTAATAAATAATTATTATAGAAATAATATATAGAAAAACACTAAAGACTCAGATCATCAAGGACTAATGGATTTTTCAAAATGGCCCATTGCCAACATTCTAGCACATACCTTTAGTTGTATCCTAACGACTAAGTGGTAATGAGTCAGCTGGGGAAGAAAAAGAAGGATCCATGCATACTCAAACGAAGGTGAATGTGAACTCTGCTAGAAAAATTCCAAGTTGTTGTATGTATCGCTCAAAGTAACGTTTGGGTTCCTCGCTTCCCATATCGCGTTAGAACCTATCTTTGCCCACGATGAATAAGAGAACCGAATCCCTGTATTATCAAAGAAGTAGTATCTGGTGTGATACACAGGACCATATCCCTGGAAAATTGACTTTCCAGGAACACAAGGATTTGGAAATTCTCCCTTTCTGTTGCACAAACAACATCTTGGAACACTTCAGGTAATAATATTTTATCGCGTGCGGATTGAGGTCCTAAATGATACAGTTAATAAGAGTGTTATGCCTAGAATGTGAAACCACCAGTGATGCAGCCTTCACATGGACCCATAACCATATATGGCTTGGATTAATAAGTTTCCACCATGATAGTCTCCCTTTTGTGAGTATGGTAGAAAGTTTCCATTGTCATTTGATTTAATGGAGATTGATGGATGTTAGATTTCCCAAATGAGATATTCTTACGGTCATGTGGTTGTCACTGGATTTCCATGCATAGTTATTTAATAGGTAAGACTAGCGGCATGGGATATCGTAAGGCTCCCTCTTCCACGATTTCAAAAAGTGAAACTGAATATAGATCGTGGTCTTGAGAAAGTTGGTCTAGAAAACAACATTTCCTGGAATATATATCATTCAATTCCCAACGTAATTTCCAAAGCTTTGCACTATTCACTGTCGACTATATGGAGTGTTGGTTGTAGAAGAAATTGGTCTTTACAGAGCTTCCGGTGGACACTTTGCATATGATCGTTAGCTGCCATGTAACACTGGAAGAGGTATGAGAGCAGTGGTGTGGGAATGTAATACGGGAGTCGACTGTTATGGGAGTGCAGAGAAGGGACGTTAACAGTGTATTCACCAGCGAGAGGAGGACTGATGTGAGGAGGATCAGTGAGAGGAGGTAACCCGTGGGAGGAATACAAATACTTGATTGATGCAGTGACAACTACGGTTTCGTACTGCAGAACTCCCTAAACCAAGGCTTCTCAAATCTAGTTCATTCTAGGAGCACAGTGGTGCTATGGTTGGACTGGCCGAGAGATGAGTAACTCAAATCCAATCTTTCGAATCCAGGGATGAACCAAGGGGTTGATGCATTAGTTGTAGAAGCTACAACATAGAGACACAACAAATGAAAGCAAGGGAACAACAACACCAACAACTGTAGTTGCACCAGATTAAATAATTGTAACAAAGACATGTTCAACAACACTCGATGATGAAAATGGACGAGAACAGAACTTGACCGACAAACGAAATCAAACCCATATATTAAAATAAACGGAAAAAATAAGGCTACGAGCGGAAATATAGCACCGAAAAATCCATTCAAAAGCTTCCAAGATGCATAATAACTGAGATCTGCAGTCATCCAAGAGCTTTTAGAATAGAATTAGGTCGATTTAGCGCTAAAAACCCTCCTAAAAACCTCCCATTGCACTTGTACACAAGTTCTCAGTTTAGTAAATATGCGGTAGAACTATGAGGAACATAAAATTATTCGTAACATCCTATGCTGCTAGATTTTAGTGTCAAGTTGAGCGCAGTCAAAGGTGTAGTCATAGGTGCCATAGTAACAAACTCACTCTCTTTAATTCCAGTGAAGGTTATCGGTCTAGAGCTTGTATTCGATGCTAACGTTTGACTGTCAAGAACCTCTTGGTCGGGCTCAGGTTATTTTGCAGCTACCTAGCATGGACAGCTACAATATGGAACTGAAGAGTAAGGAATTTCTGACAGAGACAAAATCAAGAGTGTTTGCAAAAAATGAAACAATAAAACGCAGGAGCGGAAGGTGCAGGCTTGAGAAGCCTGTAGAGATGCAAATGTGTTACTACCATGATAGGTCAGTTACATAGACGTTAGAAAGAGTGGCAGAGGAAATTTTGGTGAGAGAGAAGCAATAATTTCTAGTGCTGCTAGACAAACAGTGCAGGAAATGCGCTCAGGTGCAGAACTTAGGGAGGCAGGACTGACAGTAGAGAGAATCCACAAAAACACGCGTCTCATTCACATGAGCAGGCAGTACATCTCCAGCTCTAATACCATGTTAAACACGGGTATGGTAAACACATCACATCAAAAATTAACGTGAGATATGATTTTATTAACCATATACGTGTATTTATATTCATATACGTGTATTTATATTCATGTGACTCTTGGATTCCACATTCCAAGGTCACCTGGACTCCTCTTTGATAGTTCTGCTCCACACCTACCCACTTAGGTCTCCAACATTTATCTATAAAATAAATTTTACAAGATCTATAAGAATGCCTTGCCATAGACATTTTATCCCATGTATAATTGAAAAAATTCATCTCTTACGGTATTTCGAAATAGCGTTCTCTTTTAGTGATCATTATATTTGGGAGAATTTTTTTTTCTTAGCATAAAAAGTTATCAATGCATGCTCATAGTTACGTGCCTCTCACTCATTAGATCCATTGCAACTCCACATGTATTCATTGTCTTCCTAGGATATATGATATCTAGTTACAATCCATTTCCCACTAACATTTACTTTTGTTATTAAAAGTGTGTGTTCAGTTCTAACTGAATTCTCTGCTATTTACATGTTATTACTATAGTTCAAATCTTTGATGTTAGTACTCTTAAAAACCATTGAATTTTGTTGCAGTTAGTTGGCTTGTTAATTTCTTAATTTAGGGTTACTTCAATCTCCTGATTCTTAGATATATTTATATATTTCAGTATTTTCAAATTTCAATTATATCAGTAAGTTTCAGTAGCTAGTAACAGTGGAAATAGATCCCCAATTGATAGTTGATTCATACTATATTTTTTAGTTACAGTTTAGATTATAAAATTAGGTATACAAGAGAAAATCAGTGTAATTCAATTATATTTCTATGTTTTCTTACCATGACGTTGGGGATTTTATCTAAAAAGAACAATTATAGAAATATTGTTTGTATGCAAATAAATACTTGCTCATATGCATTGAACTATAGAATCCAAAACTTATGTTTAATTTCATTGTATCTTTTCAATTCCCATGGAAGTCACAAATGGATCCTTGATATTACAAGACTCATCAACATCCAAGTCGAAGTGGACTCTTGAATGTGACTTTTCTATGACAAAATCGAGTGGAGCAAGAGCTTCCAGGTAATGGACTTGCAAGTCAAACAAATCATATTGAATCATCAAATAATACTTGTTCATCTATCTATATAGACCTAAATTCCCAGTCAACTAAGAAGAATTTCTAGTTGTCTAAAATCCATGGTGTTTTGTAGCAGGTGGTATAATTTATGTACTTTAATAAAATAATGTAAAATATGCATCATCTGGACATTATAAACTTTCATGGTAAAGAATATTGTATTTTACTTTTTTAAATTTACTTTTTTTATTTTCTAACTTCCTGAAAATTCCCAAGTTTTTCTTGAGCATGAGTTAATTGTTTCTCTTGACCTCACAAAAAATTGTAGCTGGACCAATCTCTTGACAATTTAAACTTCTCTGGAAATAGTCTGTTATGTTCTTTCTTGTTGGGTATGAAATGTAAATTTAGTTTTATGAGTAGGAAATGGAGGAATCATACCATAAGAGGATGACATTTGAAGTGAGAATACGTCAGAGAAAAAAGAGGTTGAAAGAATTTTTGGGCAACCATGCTAACCAGGTAGCTCTTTATGCTAAATATATATATAAATTGAAAATTTAGTGTTTCTAAAATGAGGCTTTGATACAAATCCCAGTTCAATTCAGGCTTAGGGTTTCTATAACAAATATACATCATGCCCCTGTTCAATTTAGGAGAGAGATAATTGTTTTTTTCATTTGTGTGCATTTGTTCCTATCCATCGTGAACAAAGAATAGTGAAATTGGAATTTAGATTGCCATGACACTTAGTTATAATGATATTTGTTTAAGGAGAAAAATCAGCTCGATCCATTTTCTTATTTATCTTTAAATCACTTATTTTAATTTTATGGTGACACCCTAAAAACTTAATAAGGAACACTAGACTTAGTCTGAGACCTCATAAGATTTTAACTCTTGCCTACATGTGTGTCTTTTTTGGGAACATAGCAAAAGCTTAGCATTTAAAATTTAAACATATCTCTACCATCCTTCTTAGCGACCCATGTTCTCATGGAGGTTTGTAGATTTTGGACCATCGAACTCTATATCTATGTCATTGTCTTGACTCTTAAGGAAATTCTTGGAGACATTTTTCCCATTTGTTGTGCTCCATTATTTTCTCTTTATTGTAAGGATCTTTGCAACTCTGCTGGTTGTAGGTTTGATGCATTTTCTTTGCAATATATTAAATGTAAGTGAAACATATCCACCACAGGAAGTTTTGCACCTTTAAAATATCATGAAACTTACCATCAATTGGTGGATAAAGAGCCTTCATGAAAATTAGTAGTTACTTGTAAATTTTTCTATTTTAGGAACCCTAAAATGAGCTATTTTTTGCTTCAAGCTTGTATATTGTACAAGAATTTCCACTCGAGACCAGACTAAGCATGACCATGTCACAACTACAAAGCCTGGGTAGTGAAAGAGTTGGTGGTTACAATTGGGTTGGAGACATTCTCATGATTTATGGGCTCCAAAAATGGGTATTCAATTTATGAGAGGCGTTAGAGCTCGCACCTTGCAATGCGTCAGCAAATTTAAATGACGTATATTGGTGCTGTCATGTATCAGACATGTATTTTTTAGTATTAGTATCTAGATATTTTTTGAGTTATGGTTGCTTAGAATTAGCTGGAAGATTTTTTACAGTAGTGTAATTGTGATGTTGATTTTTATTAGAAGAATTGTAACTTGTTTCGAATAAAATAACATATTGGTTTTTATATAATACCTGTCATATGCTTATTGTAGATATTATCCAACACCATGGAATCACTTCAAAATTTGTGTCCATTGAAAATGTCATCAACATTCTCATTTGTGCCCTAAGATGGTGATCAAAATCCTATTTTCCAAGTATTTATATTGCCATTTTCCATGGTAATAAATGTTGATTGACGATCTTGGGAATTGTAAAAATATCATTTTTAACATTCTAATGGTGTGCAAAGATTGGATAGATTTTACAAGACACTTCTATTCAAGAGAAAAGGGTAGATGATGCAGACTTTAATGGATAGGAACATTCTTCAGTGTCTAATTCTTCCATTGGTGCTTTGAAGAGAAGTAATTCTAAGAACAAAAATAATCAATGCCACAAGTGAAATTCATTTGAATATGCTTCCAATATTGAATAAATAAGTAGGATACTTACTCCAAATCCACATATTTTATCCTATTTACACACAGAGTGAAAGGTTATTCTTGAGTTCTTTTTTGTAGGATTTACAATTCTTCTAAGCAGAAGACACAATTAAGTAAAATTTTACTATTTTTGATGCACATGTCAAAATATATTTTAGAAGATGGATGATATAAATAGGAGGGAGAGGAAAATACTTTTATATGACAGGGAATGATGAATGGTATACTATTAATTGTATTTGCAGTGGCATGCAAGTTCAAATAACTTAAATCGATGGGATTCCGATGATAAATGCCATTGGTTTTCCTTCTTGGAGGAACATACTTCAACATACATACATTTTGAGTTCCTAGAATATGGTAATCGGGTATTTTGGTGAGACATGTATGTTGTGGGTTGTTTTTAGTTTGTATGGATTGCATGGAAGAGTAAAATAAAATGTTAATTCTGAGAATTCTGAGGCATATCCCTTTCTGTATTAGTATCCAGAAAATATTTCATTTTGATTCAGTAGGTTTGGGTTTAAAATATTTTAGGAACTACATCATAAAATATATAAAATTTGTCTATTCAAATGACTCTTTAAAAATAACTCTTGGGTATACATGCTCACCATGTAGCTCATTATCCTAAATCTGAGTCCTCGGAATATTTTAACTCTGCCCTACATGTGTCTCCTTTTTGGGAAGATGGAAAACAATTAGCGTTTAAACTTTCAAAATACCTCTACCACCCTTGTTAACCACCCATGTTCTCATGGAGGTTTCTAGAGTCTGTACCAACCAAATGGAACGCTTCAAGATCCATGCTCACCAGGTAGCTCATTATCCTAAATCTGAGTCCTCACAAGATTTGAACTCTTACATACCTATGTCTCTTTTTTAGGGAGCTAGAAAAATCTTAGCATTTAAAATTTAAACATATCTCTTCCAGCCCTCTTATCCAACCCTTTTCTCATGGAAGTTTGAAAAGTTTGCACCACCCAACTCTCTGCTTATCTGAATGTCTTGACTCTACCATTCGTAGTGCTCCATTGTTTTCTCTTTGTTGTAAGGAGCTTTGCACCTCTACTGGGTGTAGGTTTGATGCCTACTTTTTTACAATCTATTAAAAGGAAGTGAAACATATACACCATGTGAATTTGTCTACCTTTAAAATATCATGACACTTACCATTGCTTGGAGGATAAAGAAACTTGGAGACAATTATTTTTTGTTTGTATATTTTGTTATTCTAGGGATCCCTAGAAGGAGTTATTTGTTGCTTCAAGCTTGCATACTATCGAGCGAGTCATTACTTTCACATTTGAAATCCAAGTAATTGTTTGCAGAAAGAAACTATATGCTTCCTCTCCATGATATGGTATAATATGATTTCCTTCTTGTAGGAAATCACCCCACAGACTTGTGACTATAGACCAGGATAAGCATGAACATGTGACAACTACAAATCTTGGATAGTGAAAGAGTTGGTGGTTAAAGTTGGGTTGGAGGCCTTTTCGTGATTTCTCACCTCTGAAAAAAAGTATTTAGTTTACGAGAGGCCTTAGATCTCACACCTTACAATGTGTCATAGATTTAGAATAGGTACATTGGTGTTTCCTTGTATCTAATCATGAGTTAGAAAATCAAACCAAACTTAAAATAAGGACATACAAAAAATTTTACATTGATAGAGATGAACGATTGTAGAAACATTGAAAAAATACAACTGCTACGATATTTAGAGATATAAAAATTGTGGGATCACCTATCATATTGTTAGGTCCCTATAGTACTAGTGTGTCAACTTATTGTTGTTAGTGTAGCCCCTTTGTTGTTATTATTTTACACGTATAGCTCCCATATTATTATTATTGTGCCCTTACATTATTAATTTTAGGTCGGCTACACTACAAGGAAAATACCCTCTAGCGGATGTTTTTTACGAAGCCCTTATAAAAATACCCCAGAAATTCGTTTCTAGTGGAGGTTACTATAGGAGGTTGGGGGCGGAGTGTTTTGCAGCTGTTTTCTACTTGGTTCACTTATCATCCGAAACCGCACCAGTGCGATCAACAAGAGAAAGCACCAATGCATACAAAACATTGGCACACCGGACACCTTGTGCTCCATACACACTCGCCCGATGCGTTGTATTACTATAGTGCACCGGTGATTTACAACTCTTACACACCGATGCATCATAAAAAAACGTGCCAAAAATGAAACCGACTGCTGCGGTACTAAGAAACCGCATTGGTGCACCTATAAAACCCTGCGCACCGGAACAGGGTTAAATAAAAAACAGTTATGGACAAAAAACCACATTTTTCACTTTTCTCAGTGCTCTAGAGTTCTCAATCACTGATGCAATTTATCCTTGTTTGGTTCACCCTAACATCAGTGCTCCCATTGCACCCATTACACGCACTGTTTCTCTGCATTACCCACCAATCTCTAACTTGCATTTTACAAAACGGTGGTCAAATTTTTTTTTGCAAATTCTACAACCAATATGCCTCCTCGACGGCCAAATGTATGTGCATTTTTCTTATTTTTCCATAATTAATATTTTTAGTGGATCAAAATTTAAAATAACCTTAAAATTAACCATTTAAAAGAAAAATAAATAAAATTGTCGCGCGGTGCGCTTAAGCCATTCGGCTCGCACTGGTAAGCATCGCTTCCTGCAAAATTTGCAAGCTGCACTGTAATTGGTGCTAACAGTATCTGCACCATTTCTGTGGTGGTACGGAAAGGCACACTGCATTATTTTAAAATTAAAAAAAATGTGGTGCAGTCATTTAGCCAGCCGCACCGTTGAACATGTGGAATAGCGGCAACGCGGTGAGTTGATGGAAATATCTGCCTCGGTGTTTGTCAGTGTACCGCATTCGGCATTCTGACAGGGTCAACAGTGTGGCCTGGTAAAAGACCACGCCATTGACTATGTAATTAGTCAGGAAGTCAGTGCGCTCAAACAACTATATGCGTCGGGGCGTATAGTTTAGTCAGCACACCACACTCCTGAAACCATACATAATCAACGATGCTCTAAAAAATTTTAGGTGCATCGCCTAAGGTGCATTGAACGTCATATGAGGCACCACCCCCAGTGTGCGACAAAAAAAAAACACACCAGAACCAGTGCATGAATGTTTTTTGTGGTGTACCGACTATTTAAAAAAAAAATTATATATGTATATTCCTAAATAAATGTCTCATTTAATAAAAAAAAATTATTTAATATTTCAATCATTCAGAGACAAGAAGGGGAACAACAACAAAAGTAGGCACAATAGTATGACATGGTTCGCCTGTGGGAGGCATGAGAGAGGGAGAGAGATGCGTACCCTCGCCCTATTATAACAGCTACAAAGGGGCTCCTAAGGCAGGTAGGCCTCGTCAAGTTTTGTGAGGAGGCTACTTCCCTAAAGGGATACGGTGTGTTTTTGAGACATCTTATTCATAGGTGGAATGCCCACTGATGAGCTTTTGAGGTTGGTCCTAACCGGCGGTACATGCCCACTGAGGAGGATATATATTTCATTACAGGGCTATCGATGAGAGGGGTGGATTTTCCCTCACTCTGAGAGGTTTCATCTGGCCGTGTAGCAGGGATCTAGTTAGTGTACTCCCAGAGATACATTGGAGCAAATGTACTGTCTCCTTCAGATTTTCCGGTCGCTGGAGGTCAGTTATGTATTGATGCATTTGGTAGTGAGGAGGTGTAGTGCTTCTCACTTCTCATTTTGACCATTTCACACAACACAAGTGATGGGGAATGCATTAGTTGCTCGCTTCTATATTATGTTGATTCTTCGGTACAGGAGCCACAACTTGTCAGGTGGTCTGCCATTTTTCTGTGGCAGTTCTGTACAACCTTAGATAGTTGTCATGCTCATGCACAAGGGAGGGTCAACTTTCCTTTTTCTTCAAAGCTTTTTTGTTTATTTTTTGAGAGGTTTCTAGAGATGAGGCCTACTTTTGTTTAACAGCCTCGTAGGCCGATGTTCAAGGCACATATGCACATGTGGGGGCAGATGATGCCCAAGATGGGTGAGACTGTGTTTCGAGCGACGATATCACATGATGCACTAGAGTTGCTAGCCAGCGTTGACGAGCTGCATCCCTTTATTATGGTCCCCTGTGTTGGAAATATTGAGAGGGGGGGTGAATCAGTATTCCTTTCAATTAGAACATTCGTTAGTATTCAATTATTTTCAATGTTTGTACAATGATAGAAATAAACAAAAGGAACAAAAATGCACACTGTTTATGAGGTGGAAACCCACTTCGAGACAAAAACCACCTAATGCTTCTCTAATAATTATTTAATATTCAACCCCAATTGTAAATGAAGCTCCAACTTCCTAGAATCTAGAAAAGAATTCTTCTCCAACTCCCACTGGATGGATGCTCCAACACCCGAGATTCTTCGGTAGTCAACCAAATGGATGCCCCAACACCCAATGAGCTACAAATCACCCTAGCACCACCCTAGCACCCTATAGAAGAATAAAACAAGAATGGACTCCCATACCAGGGACAATGGTCCACTTTACAATGACATAGAATGATGTAGAAGAATAAGACAGACTATAACATAACCCCAAATATGACACAATCACCTAATGATGATGCTAGACCTCTCGACACTGCCTCTTCAGCTCTTGGGAGATAGAAACTTTTACAATTTTTACAATGATGCATTTACAATGAATTAGTACAATGATACCTTTACAATGACTGTATGTAGTGCTTCCCACTTGAAGAATTCATGTGGTGAACTTCTTGCCGTTGTTCTGCACCTTGGTTGTTGCTCTTGTCATGCTACCATCTGCTGCACCTTGCTTTGCTTTGCTTCACTAGCAAGTATGATCCTTTGCAACCCTTGACAACACATGATCTAGCTTTTTCTTGCCTTCTAGGAGCTCGATATTGAATCTGGTGTATCTCTGTTATTCCAGATCTCCAATATGTGATTTTCGGCCTTGGAGTAGTCCTCTAAGTCTTCTTTCCAATTTCGTAGGAATGACTGAATTTGGATTCTTGAAGTGAGTGTTATGCCCAATCTCTCACAATGGCCTAATTATGGACTGGTTCAGTAGAGAGAACTTGTACGGCGTTACACATGTCACTTTTTCTTCATTAGGCTCTGAAATTGATACAATAAAAACTACAGACGATGCACTATCTTCCACATCTTACAAAATTCCAATTGGATACTCAGAGAGAGGGTTATGATGATTTTCACAAGGTCACTTCCTTGATATGAATTTTAGGAGCCTGCAAAACCACTAACTTCCACAAATCATATCTCTGTAAATATTGTGCTCCTTGATCTCAAATTTTTACAGCATCTTCCTCAGGACCTCGACTTCACCTCATAAAAATTTTAGCTTCTGAAACTTCGTAGAAGAAATATTAGAGCGCAAATTCCATGATGAACTATTTCAGATAGCGAAATCCCTACATAAGGAGGATATGAGGATCACAATTAATATCTCTCAAACCATGAGGAATTACCTGGCGTACCATATATCAACATAAACATCTCGATAATTAGAAACCATAAAAAGCATTCTTGACCCAGAATATAGTAATTTTGGAGGTCAAAATTCCCATGCAATATTGGGGTAGCCCCTCGTGCTGCTTGGGTTGACATCAATGACAACTGCTGATCAACAATCTCCCCCTTTGGCATTGATGGAAACACAAGTACTCCCCCTGGGATCGTGAAACCTCTTCCTACAACATTCTCTCCCCCTTTGACATCAATGGCAAAGGGTAACTACTCGAACACACAACCATCTTGCGGATCTATACACACTTCCCCTCCCCCTAACACACAACCATCCTGTAGACCTGTACACACTTCCACTCCCCCTTTATATTCTAAATAAGGAAAATATAATGAGAACCTGGGAGAATCCCAAGCTTCTGGCGAAGATATTAAAATGCTTCACAAGGTAAAGGTTTAGTGAAGATATCAACGATTTGTTCTTTTGTAACAACATACTGAAGTTTGCTATTCTTTTAGCGACTTGTTCTAAAACAAAATGATATTTGATCAGAATGTGCTTTGTTTTTTAATGCATGATAGGATTCTTGGAGATGTTGATGGCACTAGTGTTGTCATAGAATATGGGAATAGGCTCACTGAATTGTACTTGAATGTCTTACAAAGTTTGTTTCATAAAAATGAATTGAGTACAACATGCTTCCACTGCAATGTATTCTTCTTCCACTGTAGATAACAAGATTTAGGTTTTCTTTTTACTGAACCATGATACGAGAAAACCACCTAGATAGAATTCTGCTCCACTAGCACTCTTACGATCATCAACGCTTCCTACCCAATCTTCATCTGTAAAGGCTTGAATAATGATATTGTTACCCTTGGGATACCACAAGCCATATTTCTCTCTACCCTTTAGATATCGAATAATTCTTTTGACAATAATAATATGTGATTATTTTGGTGCTGCTTGGAATCTTGCTACTTGTCAAACTGCTTGTATAACATTTGGCCGGGAGGTTGTTACATATATAATACTACCAATCATCTGTACAACCTCTGATCCACATCCTTAGATGAGTCGTCTATGCTCAATTTTCAACCTGTTACCATCAGTGTAAGGATGGATTTTCAATCTTCCATTTTGAATTTCTTGAGCATTTCCTTGATGTACTTGGCTTGACATATAAATATTCATTTCTCTTGTTGAGATATTTGAAGCCCTAAGAAGTATGTCAACTCACCAAGTAAAGAAATCTCGAACTCAATTTGCATATTTGTAGAAAAGTTCTTACTTAGTTGATCATCATTGCTACCAAATATTATATCATCCACATATGACTTAACGATTTTTAAATTATCTTTATCTATTTGTACATAAATATTTCTATCAACAGTACCTTTATTGAACCCTTGTTGATGTATATATCCATCAACATGGGCATACCATGCTCTGGGAGCCTACTTGAGACCATATAGAGCCATCTTTAACCTAAAAACATAGTCTGCTTTTTCTAATAGTAGAAAACCTTCAGGTTGTTCGATGTAAAATTCTTCTTCTAATCCTTCATTCAGAAATGCTGACTTAACATCCATTTTCTAGAATTTTATTTTTCTTGAAAACACATAAGAAAGAAACATTTGGATGGCTTCCATTCTGGAAACTAGTGCAATTTTTTTGTAGAAATCAATTCCTTCCACTTGTGCATAGCCTTTGCAACCCAATCTTTCTTTGTTTCTAGTAAGCTATCCATATTCATTCAATTTTTTCCTGAACACCCATTTAATCCCAATGACATTTTTATCTTTTGGTCGTCGAACTAATTCCCAAGTTTTATTCTTCTTGATTTGGTCCAATTATTCATTCATAGCTACTACCCAATGTTCATTCTGGCTGGCTTCCTGAAAACTACTAGGCTCAAAGGTTGCTAGAAAAACAATGTGAGCTTGTTGTGATGAACAAAGATGTCAACCTTCATTTATTTCAACATGCTATCCTTATGCTAGGTTGGATTGCTGAGGGTGTCCCAACATCCTCTTCATAGCTGATGTGTCGCCAAATGATAGAGTTTTGTGTTTTTTTTTTTTTTTTTTTTTCTGAATTGGACTAAATCTATTAAGAAAAAATATGATACAAGATGATGATACAATCAAGAGCGACAGAAAACTGACAGCCAGAAATGATAGGACTATCAACCTCGGTTCCGGAGAAGAAGTGAAGCAAGCAAAGAACTACAGCCAAAGACTGGAAAGCTAAAAGACTGATCTCTACCCAGAATGGGTAGAAGTCTCAACTCGAAGCTTTTTCCCTTTCCTTTTTTTGACTTTGACCCACCCATCCAGGGGCGAATGAGCAACAACAACTTGAAGACTGGGGTTCTCCGAGGGGGGGTCCTCCTTTTCTGAATCTGAGGAGGAGGTCATATGGACATGTTTCTGGGCGATGGCTACATCAGAGGAATGCACCAGTCCATCGATGGAAGGAACCATAAATTGAAGGGCATGATCCAAATCTACATTGCTGGCTTCATCTTCAGAGCTAGAGGAATAATAATCCACTACTGGAGGTGGTGAGCAAGGAGCCCATCATTTGGATTTGTGCTTGTAGAGGTTATCCTTTTTCTTTTTTGCCGGGAGAGAAGGGAAGGTGGACTGCAAATGCCCTGTTTGGTGGAAATGGCGGCATTGGAAGGAAGCATTTTCGTAATCCATTGTCTCGGTCCAAACAGAGTCGTTTATCTTGACAATGATTTGGTCTAGAAGTCCCTTGCTTAAGTCTAACTCCACACATATTCTGGCATATGTGTAGAGACCAATCTTTTCCCGCTTGTAATCTCCCATAATGAAACTACCCAAGGTGTTTCCTATAGCTTTGTAGATAGCAACATGCCATAAGTGGATAGGTAGGTTTGGAAGCCTGATCCATACAAGTGTCCTGGTGATGACTGCAGTTGCTGGGTCAAAATCTGGGAACCAAGGAGTTAAGAAGAGCCCTGCAGTTCACATGAACCAAGGGCCTTCTTCTAGAGCCTTTTCATAATGCTTACTGTCATTAAAAAGAATAATGAAATATCCTTTTGAACATAAACTGACCTTACAATGATGTGTCCAGTTTGCATGAATCCAATCATAAAGGTCCTTAGATCGCGGCCACAGTCCGTGGAATCTGCAAATGATGGCTCTTTCTACAAATTCTTGAAGTTGATTTACAGGATCTGCATGGGTGATTTCAACAGAGGGAAGTTCCTCTGTTTTTTTAACCAAAAAAGGCTTGGATTTAAGTCCTTCCGGGGTTTTGGGGATCTCAGAGTGTACTGCATCTTTGTAAGAGAAGGGAGGAGCAGAGGACGAATGTCCCGCTGCCCTCCCTCTCAAACGAAGGGTTAACACCAAAGAGTTGTTCCTGTTAATGCTGTAAGTAGAGATGAGAAGAAGGTCTTCAAGTTGTTTACCTTGAAAGATAAGTCTCTGAAGGCTTGAAGGGATCCCAATCCGCCGTTCTATATCCAGCTTGAGATCCAGCACCAAATCTGTAGAACAGACCCATTGCAGGATGGTTTTGCCTATTGTTTGAGAAATTTGGATCTGAAAGGAGTCAAAGAGGTTCCTAGCCATAGTGCCAGGACCTCATGTGCTTCCGAGAGCATGTCTGCCATAACTTTGATGGGGAGGAGATTTCCCCTTCAAAAAGATATTTTCATTGATGGACAGAAACAGATCCAAAACAGAGGACTGGGAAACAGAGTGATTGAGAAGGTAGTCGATCTTCTCCTGCCAGAAAACCCAATATTTGCAACCTTTGAGAAGCTGTAGCTGCCGCCTTTTTCCTACAAGTTGCAGCTACGGAGTCAGATTTTCAGAGAAGGGCCTGAGCGAAGCAAAAGATGCAAGACCGAGGTCATTCGAGGTCCATTGCGGCGCGAGAGCTGTATCGGTTTCGGATTCCTCCTTAGCTCCAATAGTTTTATCAGGTGACTACTTCATTGTTTCAGCTTCAACCTTAACAGCCATGACTGGCTCAACCTTTGGCGTTGGCTGCATCGACTGAGCACCTCCGGCCTTCTCCTCCTTTGGAGTAGGGTTTGCTGTGGTGGGCTTCTTAGCTGGGCGAGGATCCGTTTTCCCGCTTTTCTTTGTTTTTAGCGACCAATGTGTTTTTTTTTTACACATTCGCACTACCAATGCTCTTTCTGAACAAAGTTATGACTATCACCAAATGATAGAGTTAATATTACTGTTTTATTTAAATTGATTCTAACATGTTCTTTAACTTGTTTTTATTAAATTGTGTAACGAAATTGTCTAATTATTTTTGTTTACTTGAATATATTTTGCAGACATATGGTATTTTAATGGTGAGGACATGCTGGTACCAACACATGATATAGGTGTGGATCCTGATGACGATCATGGCATGCCAGATGCCGAGGATCATCACGAGGCCAGTCCAGAGATACCTGCTCCTGCTGGTGCACCGGTACCGCCTTTTGCTAGGTGCGATTGACTTGATATTAGATACAGGATGGATTTGGGTGACGAACTCACTACATTAATTCTTGAGGCGAGCATCATGCCCACTCATATGAGAGAAATATAGGCCGATGGTATGCTGTTACAGATGTGGAGAGGAATGATGCGTGACATGTACAAGCTGATGTACCATGTCGTAAGAGTGAATACCTTAGTTATGCAACTGAGGAGGACCATTGCACGTTATAGGCATGGTCGAGATGCAACACATGATCGACAGTCAACAAGCAATGACTCATCACCTCATGATCATTCACTTTACACTGCGCTAGATGAGCATCCTCCACTAGCATCTAGAAACAATCATCATGGAGATGAGGCTAGACCATCAGCCATGTCTAGTCAGTAGCCTACAACATCGACTAGTACTCATGATCATGATCAGGATGGACCATTGACCGTCAAGGCTGCACCATTGACTGAGTAGGCCTCGACTAGTACTGCTATTGTTGTTGTACCACCATCTAGTCCATGACATTTATATTATAATTGTATATTTTTAACATTAATGTGTATATTGTTAAATCATATTAGCTGATATGTTGATTTAATGTGTAGCTTGCAGATAGATGTGTATGTGCTAGCATGAGTTATTTCACATGAGATGTATATTTCATGTTTGTGTTGTGATGTTGTTATACAATGCTAATTGTGTTTTGTTAGATGATCAGGATCATGATGATTTTATCAAATTTGAATGTGTTTTTTAGTCAAATATGATGTTTTTTTATTAATTAATTTAATATTAAATGATCATGATATTCATTAAATGTTATGTCATGATTGTAATTGAAATTTAAATTTTAATTGTATGTAAAATTGTAAAATTGTATTTGTATTTGTAATTGTAATTTTAACTGTAATTGTATGTAAAATATTTAATGTAAAATTTTAATTGTAATTGTAATATTTAATTTATAGTGAAATGATTGTAATTGTAAATGTATATATGAGGAATTGTAAAATTGTAATTGTAATTCTAATTGTATGTAAAATTCTAAAATTGTAATTGTATTTTTAATTGTAATTATATGTAAAATATTTCTATAATTGTAATTGTAATTGTAAATGTAATTCTAATTCTAATTCTATTTGTATGTAAAATATTTGTAAAAGTTTAAATGTACTACTATGAAATGATTGTAATTGTAAAATTTCAATTGTAATTGTAATTGTATGTAAAATTCTAAAATTGCATTGTAATTCTAATAGTAATTGTATGTGAAATTATAAAACTGTAAAATTGTAATTGTATGTAAAATATTTGTAAAATTTTAATTATATTAATGTGAAATGATTTTATTAAAAATTAAAAATTTGTAAATTTGTAAATAATTGTAAAATAATAAATCTTGAATAATATGAATGTTTGTAACATAATAAAGTTTAGAAAATAATGCAAATAAATTCATGTAATTTAGAATTGTTTTTACTTATTATGATCTTACATACCAAAGAAAAAAAAACTTTATGCAGTATGCCATTTCTAGTCGAGATTCCTGGTTTTTCGTCTGGTGCGCTTATAATCATAACCCACACTGGTGCGTCTTAGTACTAAGATGCACCGGTGATTCACAACTCTTCTGCACCAGTGCGTCATTAAACACCACACCAAAACATAAACCACAATCTTACGAACCACATCGGTGCGCTTATAAAACCCCACGCACCGGACGAACGTTAAATAAATCCTCGCTCGAAAGAGGTATGTCATTGAAATATCTTTTCTAAGAAGGAAAATTTAATCTGTAAAGTGCAGTATTGGAACAGCGGAGGGTTCGAATTGTGAGAAAGAATTTTTCTGAGGAGATGAGGATTTGAAAAGACGAGAGTTCAAATTTCGGTTGAGAATTTTATAGTAGAGAAAATGAGTGATTCAAACAGAAAGATAGACAAAGATGCTTACAGGGATGCAGATGGCTACAGAGCTCGACAGAGTACAAAAGGAGAAAAGGTTTATGACAAATCTGAGACGCAAATGACAGAGATCAATTGAGTCTCTTGAATGGGCTAAGAGATCAAATGAAGGTAACGATTCTCATTCTTACAAGGATGGCAGTGAAAGATTGGACAGTAGAGAAAGATCAATCGAGGTAGTCGATAAAGCCAAGAGGCACCATGAAGGGAAGGATTCTCATTCCCTTAAGGACAACTAAGAAAGGTCAACCGACATTGTTGATCGGGCTGGTAGGTCCCATGAAGGGAAATATTCTCCAGAATGCATTTAAAAGTAGCTAGGATTATTGTCTTGCTTCAATTGGCTTACCTAAACTTTTACCGGCAAAGCTGACATCACATAAAATCACATCTTCATCTTTCAATTGAACCTGAATAACATCTCTAACTTATTTGAGGTGTGGTCCTGTGGATAACGAGGAATATCACATGGAAGGTACCCAAAAATCCAAATTTTTGAAAGTATAGGTGAACTATCACTTATCAAAGAATGAAATGGAGAACAAAATGAGAACACGATACACTTAAGGATTCCCTGGTTCCATTTTTTATTGAAAATGATGCTCTCTCTTGATGAAACTAGTAAAATATCTTCTTGTATTATAAATGGAAATCCAGTGACAATTTCTGTGGGAAGAAAAGCATAGATACCTGTAGCTACCATATTTCCACCTGCAAATCGGTTTCCCATTGGAAAAGCTAACGTAATAGCCCATTTTGAAACGTCTTTCCTCTTCTCAACCCTATACTCATTTTCTAGAGGAAACCACTTCCTCCACATGTAATAGCTGCATCGTCTAGTCAAAAATCAGTCTTCTTCTGCTAACAAATGTAGAATCAAGGACTCGTTGCCATTTCCTCGAGAACATTCAAGGTCATTTTTGCATAAAACAAATATTGTATAAATTTTGTTAGGATAAAGATAGAAATCACAAAGGAGAAAAGAGGAAATTGGATGCCAAGATGGAGGAGGAACTTACAAATGAGCAAGCAGATCATGGGGCACCTTTTCTTGTTGTAGGTTATGGAAAGGTTCAAGTTTATTTTTCTGAAAGAAGAAGAGGTATAGTTTTGAAAAGAAATGGCCCAAGATTTTCACAGAAAAATGTACATTTCCAACATGTCTAATTTTGGTGCAAACACGTAAAATTAATTTCAGTGCCTCAACCACAAATCAGTGCTAATGTACAGATAACCGAACTGGTGCATTCTAGTTACTATGCACCGATGTGTTTTAGTTACTACGCACTGGTGCCATGTTACCAATGGACGCACTGGTGTGGTGTTATTAAGTGATGCACCAGTGATGAATAAACACAAATAAAAAAAGTACAACTCTATTTTCTTTAAGTAAAAAACGAAAGTGGAAAATTGAAAAATGGGTGTCAAAATATTTTCGAAAATCTAATTTCATGAAACAATTCTTTAAATACTAAACACTTTTCATTATTTCACTATTTTTGCTAAGATTTTTAGCCATAGATTTTCCAGAGACATACCTGGAGCAAGAGAGCACGAGAGCACTATGGAGCAGCGAAATACATTCGAACAGAAGTATTCAGACAATAAGCATCCAAACCTCTGGTGATTCAAACCCTGTAGCATAGAATTTTAAACGATCTTGTGATTAAATGTGATTATTTTTCTTACTTTTTTCTGCAGTTCTATCCATTTTTACCCTAAAACCTTCATTTGTTTTTCTGCCCTTCCTTCTCCCTATTTCTATGATTTCAAAATTAGTGTTTTTCATTTTAGATTGACATCCAACCCACAGGACGACTTACATAGTCGGATCCCAATCCATGTCCGCCCTTGCGTGAATTTTTGAAAAAAATGGATTTTTTTTATCGGTGTGCCTTGTGCAATAGAGCGCAGTGGTGCACTATATTATACAGCACACTGCGTAAGTACTGTGTAATAAAAAATTTTAAATCATTTTTTTTAAATTAGTGCACCATATCTAAAATAGGGCACCAGTGCTCTATGTTACGAGGATAGCACTGTACGGTCTATTACACTGTTTGTGTGGTGCGTTTATAATACCCCCACACACCGTACAGTCTATTATATTGTTCGTGTGGTGCATTTATAATACCCCACACACTGACGTTGGTGCGTACAACATGAAAGGTGCACCTGTTTCTTGAGATTTATTTTTTACCTGAAAAGTTAATAATCTATTTATAAATATATTAATGAATGATATGGTACAGTTTTAAGATTGATAAATAAATGTTTGACAAGATATAAAGTAACAAAAATACTGATAACACATCAAGCAAAGCAAAAAATGCAAGTTTTGTATAAATTCTTTACAAAAGTTATTATTTTCAAACTATATGTAAGTTTAACTAATATGTATTGTTATCTGTGTATCATGCAGAGACACAAAATGTTGAAGCTCGATAAGGTTATTTGTGATCTAGGACCAAAAGAGCTTAAAATCTTCATGGAAAAATTGCAAAAGGATGAATTAGGTGAATGAAAAAATACTATCGATCCAATATGAGTTTCTTTTTTTAATTTTCATTAATAATATACTTAAAATTATTAGATAACATTTGTCAAATAGTCTATTAATTCACATCGGTTTACTATTCTACAGGGACCATCAACTCAGAAAAGGAATTTTTTTCTAAGAAAATAAAACAATTGAACATGCAAATGAAAATCAATTTCTCCTTAGCTCATCTGGAGTGGTGCTAGAGGTTAATGAAATGGGGAAAAACTTTTACAAAAGTTTGAGGGATCTAGTGGAACGAATGTTTAGAGGTTCTTTCCAGTTACAATATAGAAACCAATCCAATGATTCCAAGAACCAAATTTTATCTAAACTACAGGAAGATTTTCCAGAGAATTGGCGAATGAGATATTTCAGAATTTTAATAGCAAAAAGGTACAACAAAAAAAAAGGACGAATGAAAAAGTAATATTCCTTTAAATCTTTGTGTAGAATTATTTATAAATATCACTTTTGTTATATTTACTTTTCATATATCAATATAAAAATTAAATAGTTTATTTTCATGTTACATTTTCAGGAAGACTATGAAAATCTCAAAAGATGAACATGCTGATATTAGAAATATGCCAGTAGGAATGTCCAAAAAGGTGTACAAGGAGATGGTCAAAGAAATGGACAAAATTGCATTGCAGGAGGGGCCATCTCAACAACAACATGCTTAAAATGCAATATGTAATCATTGAATTTTTCAATCATTAGGTACAAGAAATACAAAATTTAGCATTAAATATTAATTTTCAATAATTTTCTTGCAAGAAAGAAAAGAAAATGGAACCCATTCAACACATAAAACAGGATGACATGGAATAAAAGGGTTTATATCTAAGTTTGTGAGTAATTGTTACTTCCTTATAACAACTTAACTATATTTCATTGTTGTATTTTTTAAGTTGTTTTACAAAAATCATCATTGAAAGTCTTCAAACAAGTGTTAACATACAAAGAAGAACCATCAGACGAACTGATTAAAATTGAGTTAAATATGGGTTGTGAGTATATGTTGGCATATTAGAAATTAATTGTGGAATTTCTAAGCATCTATCAATATTGTTTTAATTAGCTCCGTCTATAATTAATAGAACAAAAAAAATATTTTATATTAAATATATGATTTGTTATGGTCTATAAAACTTGCAGTAAACAAAGTATGGAACTACGACAATAGGAAAGTTTTTGAAAGATGGCATGCTACATTGTTTTGAAATAATGTGTATAGTTTATGAGTCAATTGTTGCTATGGTACGTCATTTTTATTTTCGATTTAAATTTGTGTATATTATTTAATATTTCAATTTTCATTATTCTCACCAATGTATATAAACTCATTTCAGATTGTTTTTATGTTTGTAGATGGAAGGTGAAGAACAAGAAAACAATCAACACCGTGAACAAAACATTCCTGAAAATAACCCAAGTCATGGAAGTAGCTCTAGCAATGACAACAATTCAAGAAAAGAATGATGATCACTATGTTTGGATATCAAAGAAAGGCGTTGTATATTTTGAAATATCTGTCTGTGAAATCAGAAATTTTGTTTAATGTAATGGACATAGTGTTCCAATTGAGAGACAAAGGGATTGAATGACTGTCCTATTTGTATTATGATCGTTTTATATATATATATATATATATATATATATATATATATATATATATATATATATATATATATATATATATATATATATATATATGTTTTAATTTATTCTATTGTGTTCTCCATTGTCGTTCTCAAATGCACTAATCAAAAATTTAATTCATATGAATATTGTTATAAGATATATATGTGTCGAATTTTGATGAATAACGAATTTTAAAAAATCACAATAATTCTAATATGATATAACAAATTAATCTAAACATCACATTCAAATGCATTAAAAAAAAATAATTAATATGAATATTGTTATAAGATGTGTCAAATTTTGATGAATAATTAATTTATAAAAATGACAATAATTGCAGTGCCACGGGTCGATGATTCTAAAACATAAAAAATGAACACTGGTGCATTTGTATACTGCACCGCACCGGTGCATTTCTATGACCTATGGGCACCTCAAAAATACTAAAACCAATTAAAAATATTAGTGCGTTCATGCTATATTGTGTACCAGTGCTTTTATGTGAGACTACGCACTGGTGCATGTGTACGACATATGGGCACCGCACAAATACCAATACCAATTATAAATATCGATGCGTTTTTCTAATACTACGCACCAGTGCAATTGTATAAGTCTACATACCAGTGCATTGAGATGACCTATGGTCACCGCACAAATCCCAAGACCAATTGGTACGGCGTCGTGCAGTGTATCACCAACACTGCGCCTGGTGCAGTTTTATACCTTCATGGCTAGATATAGGAACCTTCAACTGCCCCAAGGCCACTATCTAGATGACATGCACCGGTGCGTTGAATCCTTAGTAGCGCACCGATGAAAAAAACATCCTTAATAACCTCCAACTCCCCAGTTTTTTTAGTTGTGTTGAATTTCTGTTAAAATCTCCACCAAAACCTCTGTAACCATTAACAGATGTTGTAGAAAATGTTTTTTTGACAATTTTGGACAATTTTATAACACTAAAACCCTCCTTTATAACCTCCACTAGAGGGTCTTTTCCTTGTAGTGCTAGGATTATATTGTGACCCCATCGACTCGTATATATAGAAAGGACGTTTTTCATTTGTATCATCCTATATTTGTTAATATATGTAATAGAAAGGAGGTTTCCACCTCGAAGTGGCTTATTTATAAGGCGTTGATCTCTCTTTTATTCTATTTTTTGAGTTAGTTTCATAACATTTGGTATCATAGCTTTCGATTCTAGGGTTTCACTGCTCCAAACAGGTCATCGTGGCATTGTCACTATAAATTTGTTTCTACGAATTTTCATGTGCAGCAATTTTTACCACGGAAGTTCGAAATCCAGAGGAACTTCATGTAAAAATTTCAGATCTTGGTTCGCAATATTTTCAGAGATATGATCTGTAAATTTTAGGGTATCTAAAGGCTCCTGAATTTCATCTAAAAGAGGTGACCTTGGGAAAATTGTCATAACTCTCTCTCTAAGCATAGGATTGGAATTATGTAAATATTAGCCGAAATTAAACGAAATTTAGTTTCTAAAGTACCAATTTCGGAGCCGAAGGAGGAAACAATGACATGCGACATGCCATACAAGTTCGCTCTAGTGAACCAATAAATAATTAGGTCATTGTGGGATATTGGGCATAAATTTGTCTTAAGGAATCCAAATCAGGTCAGACTTGTGGCATTCAAAATAAGATTCAGAGGGATACTAGAGGACCTAATTTCAGATATTGAAGATTTGAAATCATAGAGACAATTTAGTTTCAATATCGAGCTCCTTAAAATCTAGAAAACGATGTGTATTTGTTTTTTAAAATTGCATAACGTTTGTTTGAAAAGGATGTTTGAAGTGATTTCAAGGGAATATTGAAGAATTTTTTTTAGTATTGGGTTCTATAATGCCTCCCAAATATAATTACACATCCATTAAGCCCTAAGAAAGTTTTACTATGACACATGAAGGGGAATAATTGCAATATCAGATATCAAAATTATGGTACCAAGTGCAACAATTTTCGATGTTACAAAGAGAAATAAAAGATGACATAGATGGTTTAAAATAAAAAATGGAGGCTAAGATGGATGGTTTGAAGGATCAAATGAAAGCTAATATGGATGATAAAGTAGTGGAAGATCACATCGATAATCAACAAAAAGTTCTCCAATTCTCAAAGGATAATCTAACTTTTGTGTAAAATCAAATGAAACAATGTGAAGATAATCATCGCAGTGAAAGAAGTTCTGAAGCAGTCACACAAACAAGAACTTGACAACTACAAAATCGATCAATTTTAGAGTATCTCATCAAGTGGAAGAAATTACCTGTTGAAGATGCCACATGGGAGGACAAGAATTTTATACAGAAGCATCCATAAATAATCAAGTGTTAAGGACAACATTTTTTTGAAGGAGAGGGGCATGTTAGGTCCCTATAATACTATTGTCTCTACTTGTTGTTGTTAGTGTATCCTCTTTGTTGTTATTATTGTACCCCTGTAGCCCCCATATTGTTATTATTTTGCCCTTACATTATTATTGTTAGGTCATCTAGGATTGTATTGTGACCCCATGGAATCCTTAATATAGAAAGGAGGTTTTGTCATTTGTATCATCCAAGAATTGTTCATATATGTAATGTAAAGGAGGTTTCTCCCTTGGATTGGTTTATTTATAAGGCATTGATCTCCCTTTTCTTCTATTTTTGGAGCTGGTTTCATAACACATATGTTTATTCTAGATATTATCCATCACCATGGAAGCACTTGAAAAGTTATGTACAATGAAAATACCTTTAAAATTCTCATTTGTGTCCTCATAGTGTGATGAAAAGCCTATTTTTGAGGTCTTTATATTTTTCTTTGTCGTCGTAAATAATGTTGATTTAAGATCTTGGGGATTTTCAATATATCATTTTGAAACATTATAATGATGTGCATAGAATGCATACATTTTACAAGACACTTCTATAGAAGAGAAAAGGGAAAATGATGTAGGATTCAATGGACATGAACATTCTTCATTGTTTCTTGTTTCCACTGGTGCTATGAAGAGAACCAATACTAATAAAAAAATAAGTCAATGCCACAAGAAAAATCCATCTAAAGACGCTTCCAATATGGAACAACAAAGTAGGATAGTTACCTAAAATCCAAATTTCTTTTGTTAGAATGAATTCTTAACACAAGCGTACAAAAATATATCACTTTAGTTGCACATGAAAAACAACCCTAAAAACAAAGATGGTTTTCTAACTTCCTTATATCGTCAAGAGATAGTCGAAACAAATGCCACAAAAAGCCAGATCTATGCAGTAAAATTAGCTAAACAGTAAAATGAAATAATAGTTTCTCCAAATATCCAATAGAAAAGACAAGATCTATAAATAATTTTAAATGTATTAGAACCTAAGAAGGGAACAAAGAATGATGTTACTAGTCACTGTCAATGGGATGGGTTCCTGGATATCCTCAACGCTTTAGATCCATAATTCTCTCTCTAAATATTGGAGAAAACCCAAGACGTGTTGAACTCTATGGGAGGTTAAGAAGAAAAAATAATAAAAGTGATCAAAGGATGACACTGACAAAGGATAAAATTTTGACCATGATAAAAGTATCAAAGCTAAATAATGAATGGAAAACCCTACTATTTATAACAAAATATCGAGTTATCCTTGATAATGGTGCATAACAAAATATTATTAACCAATATCTAGACCTAACTGCTTGGAATATTTTATTATATTTTGTTGGAGGGAAGAGGAATTTAAATTGGTTAAGTCCCTTTATTTAGAAATAATAAATAAATAAGTGATTTATTTATTATTTCAAGGATGGGGTTAAGGAATAATTCAACAAATAATGATTTATTTTATTATTCCTAAATGATTTAGTCAAATTTAACAAGGAATATTAATTAAATAATGAATTAGTTAATTATTCCTAGAGAATAATAAGATAAATAATGATTTATCTAATTATTTCTAATTAATTGGGTTAAATATGACCACGAATATTATTTAAACAATGCATTAATTAATTATTCCTAGAGGAAAATCAAATAAATAAGGATTTATATATTTGTTCCTCATGGGGTTTCCTGTTTGAACCATAAATAAGTTAATAAAATATGGTTTATTAAATTATTTCTTATAGTGAGAGAAATTTTACTATGGTAAAATTGGTCTTACATGGTGTACTTAGATCCATATAATTGTAAATTGTTAGATGACCAAAAATTGGTGTAACATATTACCACCCAATATGAGAGAGTTAGAAGCTAATCGTACAACCGAAGTACGTTGTAAGAAAAGAATCACTACACATCGAAGGGGAGTCATAGAGAGAGAAATACATAGACGGAGTGAAGCGAGAGAGGACAATAAACTGAGGGGCCGAGACCTACAAATGTTATAAGTCTTATTTAATGTTTGGGTTGTTAGGATATTCCGACACATAGGAAATAGCTAAGAATAACTTAGTTTAGTGTAGAGTTAGGTAAAGTGTGTTTCTTTACCATGCACATTTGTAGCTTATAATCTAATGGTCACGATTTGTAGTGATCCGACAGTTCACTCTCTCCTCGGTATTAACGACACTTGATCCATGGATTAACACCCAATTGGTCCATAATCTCTATTTAAAGAGCATGGAGGGTCATTTTTCTAGTAACCATTTATGAGAGAAACATATGTAAATTTTATTTTTATATTAATAAATTGCCTAAAGTGGCTGCGTTGGCTCAGACTGTGGACTGTTTCCCTCTTCGACAATTTTAACCACGTCATAATACTAGTGTACTGATTTGCGATCTATTTGTGAGCAATGACATTTTCTTTTTGATCTATTGAACTTACCCTATAAATTCCTACATGGTATTAGAGCTATTTTGAGGGCTGGATCCGTTGTTGATCCAAATTTGAAGCTGGTTTGACTGCATGCGATTATCGTTTTCTATATCTACTATTTCTGAACATTTTTAGGCATGGAGAACTGCTTTGTTGTGTCTGGAGCGTCTGTTATAGTGAGGAACACCTTTCATTTCATGCGAAAAGGTTTATGGTTGCCCGAGTTATATCAGTTTAGATCTAGAGGTATAAAGTATCTGTTTTACAATTATATTTGTTAATAGTTCTTCTTATTTTGGTTCCCTCTGTTTATTTCAGTTTTTAGGTTTTATTTATTTGTCGGATCTATACCCTTTTCTTTGTGTATGCTCTTTTTTACAGTTATATTTGTTAATAGTTCTGCTTATTTCGGTTCCCTCTGTTTATTTTAGTTTTTAGGTTTTATTTATTTGTCGGATCTATACCCTCTTCTTTGTGTATGCTCTTTTCTCTGTGCTATGTGTGATCTCAGCAAATCAGAAACAGGAAGAAGGGATATTTTTGCTATGTATTCCCTTTCCCCACGTCGTTGTGCGATCTCAGGAAATCAGAAATAGTGAAAAAATAGATAGTTGACGGTATGGCTAACTGAAAATCTAACATTTTTCCATAAGGTCTACATTTTTTTTTTTTTGCTCGGATTTTTTTGTTTTTGTGAAGGAAAAAGCACGCACATCGAAGATTAAAAAAATAAAAATAAAAAATAAAAAAAAGCCCTTTCTCCTTTCAAACAATTACAAAATCCTATTACTATTGCACTTAGTGAGAAGTTAGTTTATGAGAATAGAGGTCTTGGGTTCAGGTGTCTTTCTCAAGCTTCTTTTTTTAAATATTTTTTGTTAAAGGGGTGGGATTTTTTTAATGTTGAACTTCATCATCAAATTTCAAACCGTTCCTGTATCTATTCGGCATCTACAACTCAGTTTCTTTCAAAAAGGCATAACTTCTTCATCCGGAAGCCGTTTTTCGAGCCATTTTTTTTAATCGGCCTATTTCTTTGATATATTTCCATTAAATTAGTTATTTTCAACTCTTTTCAGCTTCCATTTAAAAAAAAAATTGGAAAGTGCATGCCCGATTATTCTTAACAGGACCAATTTTTTCCAATGGCTACCTCACATGGTAGATATACTTACAAGTAAAGGGATTTATAGAATAGCCATAGGACTAGAAACTAAACCTTTGGATGATGATAAAGTCGCTAAATTGGAAAATAAACAAGATCAAGCACGAGGGTTGATAGGAATGTCCATTGCTCAAGATCTCGATTTCATATCCTTGACATTGACACCCCTGATGAAGCCCTAAAAAAGCTAAATACTCTTTTTGGCATTCAAAATCAAATCAGGGCCCACAAGCTTGAAAATGAGTTGCTTAAATTGGACCCTAATAATTTCTCCTCTATTGAAGACTTTTTGTCCAAATTCAAGACCCTTAGACTTCTTTTAGAAGGTTGTAAGGTCAAAAAGGAAGATGGTAGCCTCATCTATTCCATTCTTGGTAAGCTTGGCCCAACATACTCTATATTTGTTTCCGCCTTCCATTCTACTAGAGAATCCATCATTTCTTTAGGAACTGCCTCCAAGAATCCCTCTTTTGATGCCTTTTGCGATTCTTTGATTAGAGAACAAGAAAAACTCTTACACCTTGGTCTTATTACTTCTAGAAGCGCTTCTAATAAAGACTTAGCAACCCAACAACAACCATATCAAAATAATCCTAAGAAGATGTATCCTAAAAAGTATTTTCCTACACCAAAGAAGGGTCCTAAGCCATTTCAGTCGCAAACTGAAAAAGAAACTCACCAAAATGATAAAAATAAATAAAAACAAAGGGAAGAAGACAGATAAACATTGCAAATTTTGTAATCATGATGGCCATATAGAGTCCAAATGTTTTAAGAAGATGGAAGCCTTAGAAGCAACAATGGAGAAGCACAGAATCAATTTGGAGCACTCTTCACCTTCATCCTTAGGAACAGAACTTTCTGCTTGTGGATGTCAAGCATCAAGATCTGGTTATGCAGTAAATGTATCTTCCTCATCTCATTCTCATGAGTGGCTCATTGATTCTGGAGCTTCTTACCACATGGCCAAAAATAAAGCCATGTTTTCTTCTTTAAATGATTGTAACACCAAACATATTTATGTTGTCGATGATAGATCTCTTAGTGTTGTAGGTTCTATAACCATTCATCTGTATTTAATGGTCAGTTTAATGATGTACTATGTGTTCCTACCTTGTCATTAAACCTTCTATCTATTTATCAAATAACTCATTCAGGTGAAGGGAAAATAGTAGAATTTTCACCTCATGATGTTGTAATCAAGGACCTCAAAGATCCTAGACATATTTTAGCTACTGGCATTACTGATGATTCCACAAGGTTGTACAAGTTTGACAACTTAGGGTCATCATGTCTTCCCTCCAATTTTGTTGCTCATAATGATGAAGTGAGAAAACTTTGGCATGAGCGAGTTGGTCACTTAAACTATCTCTCTCTTCAAACTCTATTTAAAGAAAATATGGTGACAGGTATTCCTATGGTATCTTGCCAAGATGTTGTTTTCTCTGGATGTGTACTCGAAAAACATCATCGGGATAGTTTTGACAAGCGTTCCTTTTGGCTCACTTTAGCCCCTTTGCAACTTGTGCACAGTGATTTATGTGGTCCACTTCATGTTGTCTCTTTCTTTGGTTGCAAGTAATTCTTAACTTTCATTGATGACTTTTGCATATGCATTTGGGTATACTTCTTAAAACTCAAGAGTGAAGTTTTTAACATGTTCTTGGCATTTAAGGCCTTTGTTGAAAAATAATCTGGACATCAAATTCTCAAGTTAAGATCAGACAACGAAGGAGAACATGTTAACAACAAATTTATCAACTTTTGCACTAAGCATGGCATTGAATTGCAACATAATGTTCGATATACTACACAAAAAAATGGTGTAGCTGAAAGGAATAATCGTACCTTAAAATAAATGGCTAATTGTATGCTTCAACCTAAAGGACTTAGTCTCAATTTTTGGGTAGAAGAAATTAACTGTGCAAATTACAGAGTAAATCACACTCCTACTAAGGTTTTAAAGAATATAACTCCAAAATAAGCTTGGAGCTCAATCAAACAAGATGTAAGTTACTTTCCTATTTTTGGAAGTGATGCTTGGGCCCATAGTCCAGATGTGAAACATAAGGCCTTTGAACCTAAGAGTGAAAAATGATTTTTTGTTGGATATTCTAACGATGTCAAAGTATATAGACTTATTCAACCAAAATAAAAAAGTATAATCATTAGAAGAGATGTAAAATTTGATGAAAAAATATCGGCCTATGAGCCTAATTTGGAATTTGTGCCACCTGTCTCTCTCTCTTCTATTTTTAATAGCATTCCTTCTAGTTCAGATGATGACAGCGAGGACAAAAATCCTCCTCCACCTCTTGAAATTATTCCTCTTACTGCACATATTCCAATATGGGTACGCTCTACTTGCGATGCATCAGGTTCTCTTGCAGGTGATCCTACAGATCAACGACGTACACATTCTCAATTCAAAAGAGCCTCTTCCTTATTGGCTCAAGTTCAAGAGAATCCTGATCCAGAAAAATTTGAAGAATCTTCTAGTCATCTAGATTGGGATGAAGCTATGAATGAAGAATATCATTCCTTATTGGCAAACAATACTTTCAATCTTGTTCCTCTTCCAAAAGGAAGAGAACTTGTCAGATTCAAATGCGTTTAAAAAACAAAGTTTGGACTAGATGCAAAAGTGGATAGACATAAATATCATCTTGTCGCTAAAGGATTTTCACAAGTTGAAGGCATTTAATATACAAAAACCCTCTCCCCTGTTGCCAAAATGAATTCTATCCACCTTGTTCTTTCCCTTGCTACCTCCTTTATATGGGAAGTCGATCAGATGGATGTTGAATCTGCCTTCTTACATGGAGATTTTCATGAAAAAATATACATGGAACAACCGCCTAGCTTTATCGAAAATGACTCTAGATTTGTTTTTCACCTCAGGAAATATATATGGTAAAAAACAAGCTCCTTGGGACCAGTATGCCAAAATGGATAGATTTCTATTAGATAATGGCTTTTCTAGGTGTCATTCTGACAACACTGTCTACACCAAGAAAGTGGGTAAGTCCTTCACTGTCCTTGTTCTTTATGTTGATGATCTTATCATTAATGGTAGTGATCCCAACCATATAAACCATGTGAATTCTAGCCTCTAAAATAGGTTTGAAATGAAATACTTAGGACACATGCATTATTTCCTTGGTCTTCAAGTCTTGCAATCCAAAGGAGGTATTACCCTTTCTTAGTCCAAGTATGCCTATGATCTTCTCCACCATTTTCACATGGAAGATTCTAAGCCAAACCTTTCTCCCTTTCAGTCTGGAGTCAATATTTCAGTCACTTGTACTACCCCTGAAGTCGATGCTACCTTATACTGTCAACTTGTCGGTAAACTTATGTATCTAACCCATACTTGTCATGGCCTTTCCTTTTCCGTTGGTCTTGTTGCTCGGTTTATGCACCAACCTCATGAATGTCACTGGAAAGCAAATAAAAGAATACTTCGATATATTCGAGGTACAATTTAGTTCTAGATTCATTACAGTGCAAGGGCATCTCCATTGTTGATTGGTTTCACTAATTCTGATTGGGCCAGTGACCCTTATGATCAAAAGTCTACTCCAGGATATGTATTCACTCTTGTTTCAAGACCTATTACTTGGTATTGTAAGAAAAAATGTGCCATATCTCTTTCTTTGGCTGAAGAGGAGTATCGTGGTGCAGTTGAAGCCAACAAGGTAGCCATGTGGCTTCATCAGATCTTGTCTGAATTTGGTCTTCATCAGCAACATCCAACTACACTTTGGTGTGATAATCAGTGTGCCATTTAGCTATGTAAAGAGCCAGTTCAACATCAGTGTATGAAACAGATTGAGCTTCGCATATAATTCATCAGAAAGCTCATTCATGATCATGTTCTTGAAGTGCAGTATTTTCCAACCAATGATCAAGTAGTCGATATGTTTACAAAGGTTGTCACAGAAGCAAAGTTTACCAAAATTCGATCCATGCTTGGACTTCAAGAAAGATATCATTAAGGGGGGATATGCTCTAATGCCAACTTCCTTCTCCTATTATGTCAGCTTTTTAAATCCTTCAATCCTATATAATTTGTTCTTAAGGGGGGATGTTAGAGTATTTCGACACATAGGAAATAGGCTCCTTTTGTGTCACCTTTGTAAATCCTTCAATCCTATCCCAAGTTATTTTTAACGGGGGATGTTACGATATTTTGACACATAGGAAATAGTTAAGAATAAATTATTCTAGTGTAGAGTTAGGTAAAGTGTGTTTCTTTACTATGAAAATTTGTAACTTATAATCTGACAGTCACAATTTGTAGTGATCCGACGGTTCACTCTCTCCCCGGTATTAACGACATTTGATCCATGGCTTAACACCCGATTGGTACATGATATCAATTTAAAGAGCACGAAGGGGAATTTTTCCAGTAACTGTTTATGAGAGAAACATATGTAACCTTTCTTTTTATATTAATAAATTGCCTAAAATGGTGGCGTTGGCTTAGGCCATGGATTGTTTCCCCCTTCGAAGGTTTTAACCATGTGATAATACTGGTGTACTTATTTGTGATTTGTTTGTGAGCAGTGACCTTTGGCTTTTGATCTACGAAACTCACCCTGTAAATTCCTACATGGGTACCCATTCTCAATGAGGTGGGGGAGGCATTCCTATGTCCACTGAGATTACAAAGTATAAAGAATAATTGTGTGTCCAACAAATTGGGACTGAGCTATAAAGTACATTATATTCTAGCATAATATGGGCCAAACAAAAATATAATCGTCCCACATTCATATTTCTCCTAGGACAAGAACTAGGTCTGAATACAATAATATCTGATTACATGTGATATAATAACATCCAAAGAAGCCCTGATAAAAAGGAAAGGGCTTTGAAAATATGAATGGATCATCTGAGTGATACATGCCTACTATATGTGCTACAAACGGCTCGAACTGAACCCATCAAATCTGCGGAGCTGCATCTGAGGCTGTAGCATAAAATGAGGTCATCTAGGCATGTGGGTGGCTATCTGAAGGGCCACCCCCTCATGAGGTCTAAAACATATCACACACACCTCGGAATCATTTGAGGAATCTGTTGGATAACCGAATTTTCGATTATACTAATCTCGATCATGCTGAACTGGCACAAATGAGAAAAAACCAAGTCAGAGGGAAATGAGGAGACCCTTTGCCTGATTCGAGGCAACGAACAAGAATGGAAGCTGGAACTAAGGTACAATTCCCTCTATAGTTGTCTTCTGGAATGAATGTGCTAATGTTTATAGAAGGAGGTCTGCCATGGGTGAGGTAATGAGGAATCCTAAACTAAGGCACGAGAGCTCATAGTAGAGTGACTAATGGACTAACACCAGGGATGATGATGGAATTGAGGATGTCGAGTAGAAAACAGACAAATTCCCTTGTTAGAGAATATACAACATAGATGACCTGGTAGAGACTGACTCGATGCCGAAGGGGAAGGGGAACACTATGACTGGAGGCCAAAATTGGTTACACGAGAGAGAGGCAAGGAACAAATGGATGGAATACTATAACAGGAGGGAAAAGAGGACTCGAGAAAAACTCTATGAATGTGATGATGACTCAACTCAGATGCTCTGATCAAGGGTGACTCGATGATGCTGCCACACATAATTGGCCTGGTGCGGACCATAAAAACATGAGCAAAAGATGGTCACTCATGACGAAAATTTACACATGCATTGATAAGTATGAAGGCAAAGTGGTTCCGCAAGTACATGTGGCAGAAGTGCCAAAATTCAATTTTGAGAGGCAGTTAAGTTACCCTTATTGGAAAAAAGGCTTACAGCTAAAGTATCAAACCACCAAAAAAAAGGATACTGATTTTAGAGCTTCGTGAGATCTTTCCAACGGTGATGATGGTTCGTCAAGAAAATCTACAGTTTAGGCGCAATTGGCGAAAGCAAAAGTAGGGTTTCTCTTTCAATAGGGTGATTTCCCTCCAATTTGGTTCATTTTCTATTGGAGGTGTGCTGAACGTGGAGAGGAAAACACGGCCATAAATCTTGTGGCATTCGTAGCAGACAAATCAGCCTTTGGAATCGAGATCTATTAGCTGTAGGTAGGTGGCACAACCTTACTCTTCATTTTTAGTGTATTATAGTTTCATATTACCTACCAAGAGCCTGGGAATAGAACTCTTCCCTCCACACGGCCGAATCACACTCCTTCGGCCATGTTCTGCAAGATGGGTCACAGTTATAAGAGGGAAAAAATGCGACCTCATAGGTACAGGGCTAGGAAAATGCGAGCTGCCAAAAAGTAGGGTTTTGTCATGTTTTATGGTTGGGAACTGGGGCTTGATGGTTTTGATACATTTTTTCTTCTTCTGACTGAAAAATATGTTGGGTTTGTCCAGCTATGGAAAATTCAGAGATCAACTGGATAGATATATATTTGGATGTGCTTCATTTAAATATCCAGGGGGATCAGGTGGTTAGAGGCGCACTGTTGAGGTACGGGGTTATCAAGTTGGTTGAGCGCTCATTGACGAGGGAAGGGGAGCCCTTGATATCCATGATATTCAAATAATGGGACCTAGACCTAGAGGTATTTATAGTGCAGGGGCACCAAATCGAGCTGAATATTCACGAAATCTATTTTGTGACCAGCCTCCGGCCACTAGGGGTGGTGGGGAATATCTAGCCAGCATTGTCGCAAGGGAGGAATATATAAGAGTTTGTGGAATGCCATTTCTGACCATATGTTCATGTCAAGGCAATGACTATACCGATCATAGATCTAGAGAGACTAGAGACTCAGGCTGGCACCACAATAGTACTATAGATCTTGGTCAACTAGGCGTTCCACCACATCACCAGAGGGAAGATGATGCGGGTTGAGAGTTTGTTGAGTGGGACCTACTATGGGTGGGCCCAAATGATGTTGGCATTGTTGAAATGATAGTTGTCACTATGCAAGCAAAAATTTAACCATGAATGTGATTTTGGTAAAATTTTGTGTTCATTCTTCTTTGAGAAGATCCCTACACTTTGGCCTCATGTACAAATCTAGGATGGGGGTCCACAGGAGCCCAGTATGCACCGCTGGGGGTAGCTACTATGGAGAGGAGGAGGCAAGGAAGTTAGATGAGTGTTTCGACATGAGTTCTTTTCACATTGGGATGAGATTTTGATGTATATAGATGACTATCCATACCTCGGGATGAACTATTAGTGGGAACCGAACTTGGCACTTATGCCTGGTCAAACATGGAGACCAAATGGTAAGTGAAAAGTTGTTATATTGTATGGTGAATTTAAAGTTTTTACAATTATGTATGTTGTAATGATTCATTGCTTTTGGTATGCAAATATTGAACCAGTTAAATAGATCGAGTATATGGGATGAATTGCAGCGCCAGGGGCTGTAGAGTCTAGCATAACTAGAGGAGTTGATAGAGCAGACTTAGAAGATCTCCTAGATGATGTCCACTGTAAATGAAATTTTTTGATGACTCAGATGTCGGAGCATGGCTGGAATGATCTGGATGACCATTACAATGAGAAACGTGTCAGATTAACCTCGTAGTGGCGAGGTGTCATGCGGTACATGGTGATGGCGAGGCAAGGTATGTGGGATTTGCAGGTTCCTGAAGCCAAGCCATTGGCTCAAGACCCTCCAAATAGTGATTAGATGTAGGGGCATGGGGTACCCCCAGGTTTTATTTTGTAACATGCTATGGGCATGTCATATGTATTAGAGTAGAGGACTCCAAAACATTTATGATTTTGCAGACACATATGATGGATATGCATCTTTTTATATATGAAGAGTATATTGTTCGTAATTTTTTTATGACTGTTTTATTTTCTTAAATGCATGTGATAAGTGCCAATCTAGAATATTGTTTGCAATTCTATCTACATAGTGATTCTAGGCTCTAGGTACATGACTGATTGTAATGGTTTCAAATTCACGTACTAAGAAATTCACCCGTAAATATATTATAAAAAGGACATGTTTATTCACACAATATATGCCATTCAATTGCATGAAAAGCAGTAGGTAATATAAAAATACATTAAGATGAAGGATGAAATGCTCGAGGGCATAGAATAACAAACCTATCACCGCGTCATATTAGGCATGATTATTGGTCGCAGATCCAATGCATACGCCATTGGAGAGGACTAACGAATGCATGGGGGTAAAAATGGTTCAGGCTGCCGAGGCTATATTCCACGAGTAGCGACTTGCACCATTGGCATAGCTGATATACGATGCGAATGAGGGAGACATATGAAAGGCACCACAAGATAATGATGAGATGATTATGAACGATGAAATAAACTTAAATGCATCGCAGAAATAAAATTCTCATCTTAATGGGGGATGCTATGGGTAAAATTTCCATGCCCCACACACTGATTAAAGAGATGGTAAATAAATGTTATGGGTAAGTTTTCTTTGGGAAAATATTTGGTTAGGTCACAAAAGTCCATAGAGACATGGATGGTGCCTGTTTTCTTGAGAATGGGATAGGTAAAATCAACATACTTGAGCTTTTCGATTTCGACTTTGATAACCTCTTTTCTGGAAGGATTAATTGTTCTCAACTTTCGATGAACATGAGTGGCATTAGGCCATGTATCGATATGGTGTTAGAAAATGGTGGGATCAAGTCTAGGCATCTTTGAATATGCCCACACAAAAACATGATTAAATACCTTGAATAACTTAGTGTAAGCCTCAATTTCTTCTAGGGTACAATGTGCCCCCAAGGAAATGTTTTCTTCTATCCCTGTTTTATCGGAAATGCTAATCTTAAGGGTAGGAGACATATTGGCCATATTTCCTTCTTCGAAAGCATCGAGTGAAGGACTAAGATTTCTAAACCAATCAACCTCATCGGAGATGAATTCTTTAGAATCCACAACATGCTCATCATGGAACTCCTGCGGAAGGATGTATGAATGGTGGTGCATATCAACCCAAGGAAATTCAGGGGTGGTCATTACTTCCATAATGTCTTCATCATAATGAAATATGGGGGGAGTCATGGAAGAAATATGACATGACACGGTTGGGCTACCTAACGCATCATCATGAGAGATATGGTTCACATAAGAATCACTATGGAGAGTAGATGAAGAGCCAGTCGATGAAACATTTACCGATGGTGAGCCGAAGGTGATTATTAAAGGAGGCTCATTAAAAACATATGGGAATGCCTCAGAGGGGTTTTCCACCATGGATATCGTGGATGATGATAGATAAAGGATATTGGCTGAAGGTTCGATCATCTCGACATCAGGGGAAGGTATCACAATGGGTGAAGAAATTTGCTCTGGTTATGCTAAAGAAAAACTCATGAGTAGAGGAGTAGAGGATCCACTACGTTTAACCTCGATTTAGTGGACAACCTCAAGGGTGTCATGGAAATCATCAAGATGAGGACAAAGGCGAGAATAATAGTCATAAAGATCACATCAAGCACAAGGGTGATTCGTGCACAACGATTTGATTTTCTTAGATGAATCGAGTAAGGTAACATGGACCTATGATATATCAGACTTAGGAAATGCCTCGTTGACCACAGGATTGAGATGAGGAAGCTCAGGAAAATTTCTAGTAGCATGCCCAAAAACATCACACAAATCACATGGAGGTGACCACTTCAGAGGCTTAGGAGGAGCAGGAATTATTTTGGAAGCCTTATCCTTAGGCTCCTTGTTTTTGGCTTTTCTCCCCTCAGCAATGGATTTCGTAACAGGAGTAGATTCTTGTTAAGGTGGCTAAGGCACTGAAGAAGAGCGAGGGGTCATAGCGACCAGTTGGATTTGGGTCAAAATGGTATAAGGTTTAAGATGACTAGGTGGAGTGTTAGTTGGGGCATAAATGTACGAGACTGAGATCCCCGAGGTAAAATCGGGAAGGCTCAATGTAGCCATAACAGACACTGAAAATACTCCAGAGGTGGGAGCTAGAAATGGTATCTGATCGAAGGGGTAATGGCCTGGTGGAATGGCTCCCAAATGGTTAAAGCTAGGAGGAACTGTTCTTTCTTGAAAAGAGGTGGAAGAGACACTAGGAGAGGGAGAAGTTCTATCAAAATAAGGTCCTGAAGTCTCCAGCAAATGACTACCAACAAGTTGCAGAGGCATAGGTTGTTGGCTGGTCAAACCATACCACTTGTGGCTAGACCAACACGATTGCATCATGCAAACATTCGACAAGCTGGGGTCAGCAGTAAGAGGGGGTAGACCAGGGAGTGCACCATGTAAGGTGGAATATTTAACGACTCGAGGTGAAACAATGGTAAGAGGTGTGACTACATGTTTATCAGCCACCAAATATATGATAGACTCAAGGGAGGTCTGAGACTTCGATTCATAATTTTTCAAATGATCGATGGTGAAGATATTTCCATTGTGAGGAAATAAAATCTTACAGTGAATCGTAGATGCGACATTAGACATCACATAGGTATAGCTACGACCCAAAAGGATATTTTAATCCAAGGGGGAGTCAATGAATTCAATGTAAATACAAAAAATATTTCCCCCAAGAGTGACAAGGAAATTGTGGTACATGTCGAGGGGCTTAGAGGGGTGACCATCCCACACACGCAAATTTATGGTGGATGGGGCTAAGTCGGGTGATCCAAGTTTATTCCAAGTAAAGGAGAACATCATGTAGGTGGATGCACCCTTGTCAATGATACATAGTGATACATGGGCTTTACGAATCCTGACTCATATTTGTAAGGGAAAGGGTGAAGGTAAGGGGGATATTCTAACTTGTCCACATCATAGATGATCAAACAATCATCTAAAGGATCCACTGTGCCCATAGCAGATAATAGAGATTTACGTTGTGAGGGGCATGACTGGAGGACTTCCAATGTTGACATGGCAACAGCAGATTGTGCCAAGTCATCTACTATGATGTAAGTGTGGGAAACTTTTGAAGAAGTAGAATTTTGGCATAATGGCCCTTTCTAGGTTGTTGTCGCTCCTCGGGATAGCCTAGAGTTATGATAGACCAGTGCCTAGGACATCTTAGCATAGCAAGGAGCATATAATATAATGTATGAAGTTGTCAAATTCAGCTCACATGCTCTCCTGTAAACAGGGAAATAAACTAGTATGGGACCAAGACCCTTAGAAACTGACATAGAGAAAGGGATACTATAGAGGAAAAGTGCACAAATCTAATATGAAAGAAATAGACAATTCAGAGACAATTTACTACAAAGCCGGCCGATTCAGAAATACTTCACAGACATAAGTTATCAGAAGGTGTATGTAGTGAATGAAATGTAGAGGGGATATTAGTTAACCTTGAGCTGATACCCAGATATACAATACCACCATGCATGGGCTTACCAATATAAGAATCCATACATGATAATATCATTTTAAACAAAGAAACTAATATAGCAGAAATACGATTTAGCTGAATAATGGAACAAAATATCATTCATGAGCCATATTTAAAGTGCTTGACTGATCCAAGCATGGGCATCAACTAGATGAATCCATACTAGAAATCAGTGAGCCACTTGCATTTGAAAACATGATACAAGAAATATGGATGAAATGAAATGATCTATTAATATAACACATAAGACAAGAGGTTACACACTGTGAAATACCAAAGACCAGAATCCTCTTTAACAGATAGAACTCCTCCTCACTGAGACCCTATGGGCTCTGAGCCTCCATACAAGAGCTTTGCAAAATGTATACAAAAATCCTTTCACTACATATGTTTCTGATAAAATCTAGAATGCTAAACTATCTGTTCTTCGTGAGCTTTATAGGAGAACAAGAGAGCTCCAATAATGGAGTAGGTGGTAAACATTTAACTGTCTCATTAAAGAAAAATGGTGAAAAAGTGCCTGCCAGTACTGCTTGACGGCTCTATAGGGCTGCAAGTACTCTGCTGCCTGCTTTCTGAAGTAAATGCACTAGGTAAAAATATCTTCAAGAGCACGGTATAGAATTAAAATCACATGGACATCCCGTCCTTTCTTGGAGAGAAAACTCCTGCTGAAATAAAACTTGGAGGGTATTGTTTCTTGTGCACAAATATTTGGAGTGATTTGCAAGATCTTCAATCTGGTACTACACCTTGAAAAGGTTAGATCAAAGCCCTAAAATCTTCAATTATATGTTTTCAATTCCGTATCTTTCACTGATATTCTCTACCTACTCCATTAATGTTTCCATCTACAAAATCTGCGTATTTTAATAACTCTAGGGGGTTTTACAGATTTTCACCCCTGCTTCTTTAATGAAAGCCATGTCGTAACAGCTTCTCAGATTTCCCTCATAAACTCTGCCTCTGAAAGATGGTCCTTTGATGCGTTCTCGACTTCTGAAACAGAGGCTGTGAATTATGGAAAATTTCCGCCCCTGTAACCCTGAAAAATCCACAAACTTTGTTAAAGAAAAACATGCATGGGAAGGTGAATGTGATGGTGAATAATGAGAAATGATAGTGCGGCATGGTGGGCTGGTGGAAAAATGTAGGGCAATGGTAGGAAATGCAGCGTAACAGTGTGGGATGGCCATGGAGAAAGATAGTGGAATGCGAAAATGATCGTGAAAATATGAAAGAAACAAAGGAATGAACCAAATATAGGTCCGGGGTGATGAAGAGCACGTGGGGAACAACTTGAGGACATGTGGCGTGATACTAAGGCAATGGGAAATGGATGACGTGGAATGCTGATAGTGGGACCGGTCAATGACGGGGATGATGAAATCTTGACCGTCCAATCTTAGGAGGAGATCATCGGTTGATAAATCGTCGGAGGCAATGGGCAGTGGGCCAGGGGTGTATTTGTCGTGGACTAAAACCCGTGCAGCTTCGATGCATGACGACCGTTAGATGAAGATCTACAGATCCGATGGCTGACAGCGATATTGCTGTGCATATTTTTCCGAACAATAGCGTGCGATGAACGACAGTTTTGGAGTCGTACACAGGGACACACGATAGATGGTGTATGGAATCACTAGCCAAACGAGAATTACTGCCCACTGCCAGAGGGCGGTGCGATAGATACCACCTATTTTTGGAGTATCACGTTGCTGGGACCACTGGGCCAAGGGAGATACGGACTGTCGGATTTATGGGTGAAAGGACGGCTAAGATGCATTTTGGGCGATGAATGGAGTGGGCCACGGGCGTAGTGGAGTATTGCGAATGTCGTTCGATCTGTACAGATCAATGGCCGAGGGCGCCCCCGATATTTATATGCGATAAACGCCTAATATTTTTGCGCCTGGTTCCAGCACTGGGTTACGTGAAGGAAATGATTGAGGGGCTAGGGCTGAGAGGGGATAAGCGTTAAATATTTTCAAATGTATATTTTCGGCCCTTTTATGAAATTTTGAGGTGGGAAAAGGGCAACGATATGCAGCAAGAGGATTACTTAGGCTATCAAAAGAATTTTGAAGGGTTCAAATGGAATGGCCTGCCAAAAATTTAATAGGAGTTTGACATGTTCAACAGGGATCTTGGGAAGAACCTCAGCCCACAGCTTCGGGATCTATAAGGCAGCATTGGGTGTCGAACTGGAGTCTGTGGAAACTTTGGTTTGGGGCTCAATTGTCAACGAAGCAGGTGGCTGGCCATATTGGCACAATTGAGTCTGAAGGTTGACATCAGTGATATTAACCTCTTCAAAATTCATCATGAGAATCCGGTATTCAGGGGTACTAGTTTGTGAAGATTCAGGGGTGCCCTGACCTTGATGGGGTTGGGAAGCTACATATCCTTGCTGAGGGAAAGTATTAGTGAAAACAACTGGTTGAACTAGTGCACTATTCAGAGGAGCCAAAGCAATGGCTTCTTGTCGTCTGGATGCTGCTTGTGCTTCCCACAACTATCGCATCTAGGGTAGAGAGGGACAAGCATGAGTATAATGGCCATGGACATCACAACAATAACAAGGCTTGTGCATACAAAGAGGCATGTTCTTCTTGGGTTTATCGCCCTATTGCTAGTTGTTAGTTTTAGGCTGGTTCCCATGGGGTGCATTCAGTTGGTTAGCTTGGTGCCCTTAATTACCTTGCGCTAGTTAATTTTGGTTTCCTTTCCTCTTATTCTTTGAATTAGGAGGATTAGTCGCACTCTGTTGTGCATACACTTGACGCTGATGGGGAGGTGGCTAATGCAGTGGAGGTTGATAAGGAAATAGAGTTTGGGGTGGTGATGCGAGAGGGGCTATATAAATAGGCTATGGATAAGGATAGAAAGGAGGTTGAGCAACATTGGGGTAAACAGGTTGAGCAATAGCTCACCCTGGCATCAGTTGACAGAATGGGGAAAATGCATAAGGTGTGCTTTATCCTGGATACATGCGTTTGGGATGGGGATAAGTGCTAAAGGAGTTGGCCCCTCCCTGAGGAAAACCATAACCCATGGGAGGATGAGTATACAGATGTGAAAGATATCCAACGATACCATCAGTGCTGTGAGATGCCCCCCGTACATTGGCACAACTAGGTCTAGGAAGATCTAGTAAAACGGTATAAACATAACTAGATTGGGCATAGATCAATTCATATTTCAACGCGACTTGGAGAGATTAGTCCTTGATATGAGGAAATTGAGACGCGAAATATTTACTAATAGAAGGAAAAAGCATTATGAGAAACCAATCCATATAGACATGATCGTTGAATGTAACATCTGGACACAAGCTCCTCCTTCTACACCATTCTTGGACATGGTCAGAAAGGTGGGTGGCAGAATTTTGACGGAATGTAGTCAACAACTTGGTGCTTGTATCATATTGGAGAGGTAGCTAGAAATAGGACAGAAATGCTTTAGCAAGAGTCACAAAAGAGTAATGTGAGGAAGCGGTCTGTTTGACATACCCCTTTGTAGCTTCTTTAGTGAGCGTATGTTGGAATAACTACGGACGAATGGAGTCATTAGTAATAGAATTAGAAGAAAAACACATTTGAATGGAGAAAACGCTATGATTAGGCTCCTCTATAGTGTTTCCTTTGATCTTAGGGATGTATGAAGGAAGCTTAGTTGGCATAACAGGACAAGCTGGATTGTTGAGTATAGGGTCATCAATTATCTGGCTAAAATCAGGGAAGCTTAAGCCTGCCATAAGAGGTAGAAAAGCAGTATCCGAAACGGTTATCATAGTGGTTACAAGACTAGAAGCTCTAGAATTAGGGCTGGGGCTACCACTAGCTTGAGGACCAGCACTTGCATTGGCGCCTAACATAGTGACAAAATGAGGTGGAGGACAAATGGGTTTGGAATCGTAGAGAGGGCCTGATGGACCAGAATCATAGTCGGTATGGGTACTCGGCGGAGGGATAACTCAGAATATACGCTTTGGAGTAAGTCTTCCTAATGGAAACTGAGGATGAAGGCTTAGGAGTCTCTAGGATAAGTGCCTTGGGGGCACTGTCATGGCAAGACATAGATACCCAAAATATGGAAGTGTAATAAACAAAGGTTCATAGGGACAGATAAATTAATTATGATTTTTATGTCTTGGCTTGGTGGTGTAAACCAAGCGCTCTTTGCTTTAGGTGTGTGTGTCTGCAAGCCGTGTGTTAATTTTAATTAAGCCTAGATAGTTGTGTATAAAGAAAAAGAAAAAAAATTGAATAAATGTAAATGAAATTGAAACGACAGTAAAATAAACAACTAATTTTCATAAATTCAACCCAAAAGAAGGATTCCCAAACGAATTTTATAAGAGGCAGGAGAAATTGACTCAAAACGCAAAAGACGGCCAAAATATCTAAGGTCTAAGGGACATGGATATAATGACTCAGATATGCTGGAAAAGGTGGATAAAACAACAAGAAACCATAGGGAAAATGACTGCAAGATGGGAGGAAAAAGGCTAAAAACCAAAGGGAAACAAGGGGGACCCTAAGGGAGAGACCAAAAAAACATCAAGAGGGGGATTTGGATGGAATAATAACCAATCTAAAAGGATCTTGAATAGGGATAGATTAGACCCTAAACAATGGTTGAAAGCACTGAAAAATATCATACCACCTACTCAGCTAAACCACTCCTAAAAAGGTGGAAGCTTATTGAAACCATAAGGGGATTGTTCCTACATCAAGGAGACAAGCTGAGAATATCTAAGACTAAAATGGGCTGAAAAAGAGGTCAAACAACCTTGAACATTGCTTGCGCAAAACCGCGATATTCATAGAAAAAATCCCACAAAACATTGCACCTCGCAGGTACTGACCTGTTAGGGGTTGAAATCATAGTTTATGGCCCCACAAGTGTGACCTGAGCTTGAAATCATAGGTTGTGGGCTAAATATTGCGATATGAAGTTCTAGGATCCTCGGATGGTGGGTTTTGGAAAAAATTGTCGGCTCTGGCGTAGCTGATACATGTTACCTGCGAAAAACAACCAGAAACACCCGAAAGTTAGAATTTTAACTATTTTATTGTATAGAAGGTAGAAAACAACATTAAGAGACTAAAAATAGCTAAAAAACCCCTAGTTAATGAAGTAACTGGTCACGTGCAAATCTTAATAAAACCTAGTGGAGTCTCCAATTGTTAGAATGAATTCTTAACGCAAGTGTACGAAAAGAGATCACTTTAGCTACACGTGACAAACAAACCTAACAACAAATATGTTTTTCTAACTTCCTTAGATCTGCAATAGATAGGTGAAACAAATGCAATGGAAACCATTAGTAGGTTACATCAAAATTATGCACGAGCAACTTCTATCCTGGATCAGAGCGGCATGGAAACCACTAGTAGGTTATACTTTGATTGTGAGTATATTGGTTAACAAATGGATCCACTTTCACTTTCTGTCATAGGATGATCTTGAAATAATCCTCTGTAATCCCAAAGATATTGGCAGAGGATCATTGTGACTATAACAATGAAATCTTGCATTCTGTCTAAGCATTGAAAAACAACCGAAAAATCAAATTTGGGTTACTTTTTCGAGCTTACCTATTAAGCTATGGTTAGAGGAGGTACTCATCAAGGTGGAAATTCACTGGGAAGGTTCATTTCCCCCGATGAAACTTCTCTCTTCATGGCACATAAATGTATGGCATGGGTCCTGGTCGAGATGGAGACTGGAAGGATTACCAAGGTTTCTAAAATTTCTTTGGGCCGAAAAGGAGATCACCCAGTCGGTATACTACTGGAAGATACCCTTTAGATGTATTAACTACATAGATGTGGTCCACCTAGAAAGCTATTGTGTGGCTCCTCTGTGTCAGGGTTTTAATACCCATATCCATTATAAAACCCTGATGAGGTCGGATCTACACTCGATTCCTATAAATTATAATCCTCATACACCTTTTCATGTTGCAAAAGGAAATGTCAGAGCCAGCCTTGGAGGAGGTAAAGAAGTTTATTTTCAACAAGGTGTCACACCAAAAACTGGGCCTTGATTACTCAAGGGGAATGAACGTTCTGATAGATGACCATGTGCAAGGATATATAAAAGAAATGATACCCAAGGACAGTGCAGACGTTACCTCATACAGTCGGGAAAATGAGTTCTTTCCTGGGAACGGTTACTCTTGCTATATGAATCAAGATGGTAAGTCTTTCCTTGACCAAATCTCTCTTATTCAAGGTTTCTATATTGAAGATTAACTTCTTATAGATCAAATTGAACTAAATTCCCTTAATTCATTTAAAAACCAATACTTTCATTAAAGAAAAATAATAGATCCTTTGAAACATATAACCTCTTCCATATTCTTTGACAACCATGATAAGACACATCAACAATTGACACATATTAATTCGACCCTCAAATTTAATGGATTTCCTTCGAATTCCTTATTCAAATTTGGGATTTCTGATTCAAAACAAGAGCACTCTAGTGCTCCTACCTAAATTTCTATCCTAAACACTCCATTTATGCACCTATGCTCTCATATAAATAAGCTCTGAATATTTCATCCATCTCCACATTCACATGCGTTGCTCTTGTTGACATATATTAGACAGAGCCTAGTTATCAGGAAGAAAAATAACAACAAGAAAGATCTGGAAAGAGAATCCAATCAGCCTAAGCCTATCCAGGTTGGAGTCATCCTCTCCCCACCAGATGAATTGGCTTTAAATTTAAGGGTCCTTCGAGAAGAAAGACCCTTTCCTACTCCAAAATAATCATAATTGTGTCTCTCAACATTCGAGGGGTTGGGGCTCCTTCCAAATTTTCCTCTCTCAAAATACTTATCAACACCCATCACTCATCCATCATCTTCCTTCTAGAAACTATGGCCCTGGGAGAAAAATCCAGAAAGTACTTAAATCATTTAACTCATATTTAACTCTAATAACCATTTAAATAATTTTAACTATATTTAACAGTTAAAGAACACTTTTTTTGTCAGATTCCATCCCATCCCATCCCGACCTTCCACACTACCTTCAGAATTTACTCAAACATTTTAGCCTATATCTCCTAAGATTTAGCACTATCAAAAGAGGACTTAGACTAGATCTTAGGCACTGATATTTAAGACTTTTCTACCTCCCAATATAGAGTCTCCACTACGTAGGAAAAGCCTACTCTCATGCACATTAATAGTTAATAATCCCTAGAAATATGATGTCTCGTGCATTCCTACTTGAATTGATGTGTGATCGTTCATGGAGTAATTATGATACAAGAATTACAAGTAATGGGAACTTATATAATGTACAAAAATTAACTAGACACTGATATTGGGCTTCAACTGTCCACCCAACCTTCGATTAACTGATCTGCAATATTTTTTGAGTCAACCACCCCCAAGCAATATTTAGAGCCTCATGAGGAGCGCTCAGGAGAAAATGACCAAACAGTCTACTGATTTAGTGAATCCAAATATTTCACCATCTCCACCCATTTAATATAGGCGACAATGCCTCTAGTGGCTCCACTATAAGCCGAGATTCTAGAGCTCTTTGAAAAAAAAATATTATCCCCATAATGAAGCATAAAAAATCACTAAGAACTATTCTACAACCAGGAATCCAAATGAAATAGGGTCCCCACCCAAGCTAAGAGAAGAAATAACCCATACTCCTTCACATGAACTATGCCTCCCACACTCTACTGCATGCAATCATAGTTTTATCTAGGCTTGTGGATCATTTTCCCTCTCCTGTGCTATAAGAGCATATTATGTGTGCTTCTAAGATGTTTTCCACCACACCTTTGTCTCTCAAAACTTATCTCTATGCTCAATATTGTCTCATGTTATTCCTCGAAAACATTTTACTTGTTTTAATTGATTTCCATGTTAATCACAATAGAGGGCCTCTTTGAGGCACTCTTCAACCTCTAATGTTTCCTACGCATCCTCCCTTGAACTCTGCATGCACCCCCCCGAAAGATGTCTCCCCTTTTCCTTGCTTGAAGCCTCCTCTCCAACTGCTACTCCCATTTGAGTATTGGCTTATCTCTTAGAATGTTGTCTCCTTCAAATTTTTCTGCCCCCCAATGCATACTCCCATGCCTCATATTCGAATTTCCCCTCTCTAGAATTGCAGCCCACTCCATCTCATTTTTATTTTGTTTGAAATGTCTTCCCTACCAGCATGATTTGTCTTTTAATGCTTAGTCCTTCTATGTTTTTGGACTTTCCCAAGAGGAGTATGGGCATTTCTTTTGTTGAGGAAGCCCATACAACTTCCTCCAACTCCATTAAATGAAAACCAGTGAGACCATGGATGTCATTAAATAATAATTTTCTCCAATTTCCTAATTAGTCCCTCCTCAAAGCTCTGAATATATGCCCCATTTCTCACAAGTTAATTTTGTTTACATTTCCACAATTTAATTACAAACAAAATATATAAATATTTACAAGAGGGATCAATGAAAGGGTTGTCACACAAGCATAATCCACCATGGTCAACCATGGACAACCATAGTTAATCATAATATATTATAATATACTATAGTGAGATGAGGACAACCATTGTTAAAATGAGTTAACTGTGTTTACATTTCCACAATTTTATTACAAACAAAATTTATAAATATTTATAAGATGGATTAACAAAAGGGTTGTCACACAAGAATAATCAACCATGGAAAACCATAGTTAATAATAATATATTATATTCTAGCATAGTGAGATGTGGACAACTATGGTAATCCATATTGAACTATTTGTTGAGAGTAATAAACCCTCAATCATAATTTCACCATAAGGTGTTCGCTCTAGGAAGAACTCCCCCAGATTCCACTTTGCACAATTTATGACCATCAGATCCATTATTAGATGATTGAACATTGGTCTATCCTTGGATTAAACAGTTAATAATTAAGTATTAAACATTAAAACATAAAAAAAATGAATGTTAATTAATAAAACAATTATAATATTCTTGACTTTAGATTTCCATAGGGATAATCATAATGTCGTAGAGAAATTCACGAGACTCGTGTGTTATGAATGAAGTTATAATATTCAACAATTTATTTGTAAGTTTAGGCAATGGTATGCACTCTCCAATTCTGATCCCGTCCAAAAATAATTATGTGAAATGATGCATACATATGTCTTCTTTATTTTGCAATCCTTGAGGTATGAATAGGGGATGGTATCCTTTTCAATATCAATTTCGATTGAAATTTAAAATTATATCAAACAAGCCCCTTTTAATGATTAATCATTAATCTATTATATCCCTGATTTATTTAGTGTTACGGGGATAGAATTGTTGAAGTTCCACATGAAATGTATGTTTTTGCCATTTTTGTTTTCAATAATGGATATCTAATTGTAAATGTTCTTTAAAATTCATAACTCTGTTAAATGACACCATAAATTTATTTTATTTTATGCATTTTAAGGGAATTCTCCAAACAAAACTCAGAACATCAAATAAAATTGGAAATGTGCTTTTAGTGACTCAATTTTATCCCTTCCTCTTGGATATAAATGATTGTAAAAGAAAATCCTTTTTCTAGAACAGTAGACTGATTCTAATACTTATTATCTAAATCTGTTGGTAGTTCTGATTGTGTGCTTACAAAATATTTCGTCAACCTATGGAATTTTACGATGTTATCACATGGATTTCACATGGGGCTTGTGGGGCACATATGTGTATGGTCGATATTGTTCCTAGTGAATCAATGATGATTTCAGCTTATGGTTTGGTGATTTTGGGTGACCATTCCTGTTGCCCTCATTTCGTTCTCATTTTCTTTTGTTGTGTGAACTTTGGCTTGAGACAAAAATTCCTTGGTGTACAATCCTGGCTTTGTGCATTTTCCCAACACAGGTAGTCTTGTCCTTTAAAACACTAACCCTCTCTTGTTTTAGGTCACTAGAATTAGATTTGGATTACAAAAGTATTCCCACACTAAAACTTTTTGGTGATGTATCGCTTAGATTTGTGATCATGTTTGCATTGAGACTTTTATCTCTCTCTATTTTTTAACTCATTTGTTTTTTGTCTTTGGTAGGTGACTCCTCTACACACCTAGTCAGAGGTCCATTGGTCATTACATTTCTAATTTCCTAATATTTGTTTCTTCGCTTAATTTTTAGATTTCAGTTTCATTATGGCCATAATGGCTTGTCTCATGAACTTTAGCATGAGAATAACGTTAACCCATTTCGAAGTGGTGAGTTATCCCATCATGTAGATGATAAATTCAATGATAGTGAACAATTGGACATAGAAAGCCCAATCTCTTCCATTTGACTAAGTGTCAACCCTCCATCTCCTTCCTTTTTTCCCTTTAATTCATCACATTGAATAATATAGCTTCCTTCTTGCTCAAATCTACCATGATGTTTAGCTCATTCCTATGCACTCCCAATTAGTGAGTCACTTCATCCCCTAATTAAATAGAAAGTTAAAAAAAATTCATTCATGTCTTTGCAAGAGTTTCTCAATCCATTTCCAAATTTATAAATGCCCTTAAATTGAGGCATTCCATACACATTAATATAGTGCCAATGATGTGTGTGGCCCAACCCATAATGAATATCTTCATGTACTATTTAGGTTGTGGTTGATTATTGCCACAGTTTTGGTGTGATGCACAGAGACTTGTCTCATGACATCGTGGTTCGTTAAAATGAAAAAATCATTGTAAAAATAGCAGATCTAGAGCTCGGTAAGCCTTTTATAATTCAATTCCTATCAAAATGGATATTCACCATGTGAGTGTTTTCATTGTATTTTTTCTTTTTCAAACATAAGATGGGGGCTGGTTATTGCCACAATTTTGGTGTGATGAATAGGGACTTGTCTCATGACAATATGGTGGGGAAAAAAACAAATAACTCTTTCATAATTCAATTCCCTTGAAAATTGATATTCACATGGTGAGTGTTTTCTTGTGTTTTTTTTCCAAATTTCCTTTTGTGTTTTTTCTGAACATTAGTTTTTCTCTTTCTCATAGGTTAGCTTTCCATTCAAAATTCTAAATTTGAATGCCTAAATATCCATTTATTTTCATTTATCAAATCATCAAATAAGTTCTTTATAATTCAATTCCTGTCAAAATGGATATTCACGAGGTGAGTGTTTTATTGTGTTTTATTTTTTCTTTTTCTTCAAATTTCCTTTTGCCTTTTTGCTGAACATTAGTTTTCTCTTTCTCAAGGTTAGTTTTCCACTAAAATTTTTAAATTTGAATGATTAAATTTCCATTTATTTTCATTTATAAAATATTCTTACTCAAAATTATACTAGAGAGCTTAACTTGCAGGAAGCTTGGCAAGATATGGTATGTGAGATCATTTTCTATTTCATTTATTTTAAGTTGCAAAATTCATTATAAATGGTTGAAAATTGATAAAAAGGATGATTTGAAAATTGATATAAGGATAATTATCCCTTATTTTTGTTTATTTTTCAAATATATTTTAATTTAATATCATTTCTTCATCTGCATTTCTTGAGGTATGAAAAGGCTATGGTCTCCTTTTCAGTATAAATCTCACTTGAAAATTAAAATCAGGCCGAACAAGCCCCCTTTTAAAAATTACAAGTAGCATAAATCCATCATATCCATGATTTAATTAGTTTTACAAGGATAGAATTGTTGCACCTGCACATTCAGTGTATGTTTTTCCCAACAATGAAGATTTACTTGTAATTATTTTTTAAAAAGAATAAATTTGTTAAATGACAACATAAATTTATTTTATTTTTTCCATTTTAAAGGAATTCTCCAAGTAAAACTAGAAGTATCAAATAAAACCGACAAGGTTCTTTTAGTAACTCAATCTTATCCCTTTCTCTTAGATATCAATTACTATAAAATTCTGTCCTTTTTCCAGAGCAACCTGTTGTATATCAATGATTGTAAAAGCTAGTCTTTTTGTGTGAATAATGGACTGATTATAATACTCATTATCTCAATCAATTGGTAGTTGTGATGGTGTGCTTACTATTGAGGAGGTAAATCCCCTCTGCCGACAGAGGCAATCCCTACTAGCCCAGATCGGGTCTAGCAACAATCAAACACGCTACAGTGAAGGTTCCTAATCGTAAAAAAACTAACTTGCGAGGAAGGCTTACCTGGACTCCAACGTTGTTGTTTGTAGAAGAGGTGGTGCTCCCGTTCCTTTGCCCTGGAAGATCACATTCCTCACGATCTTCGTGATTGGACACCTGCACATGCAAGAAACAACACAAACGCAAGCATAAAACCCAATACATACAACTATATGTCAGTCGAAGAGGACATAACTCATGAACATGATTAAGAAAAAGAGTGGAACCATAACCCATAGTCGCTTATCATTAATGAGTCAAAAAGAAGAATACAACCAAAGCTTCGACACCGAATTCTCCTTTGGCGGGTCGTCAGCAGAACATGTATCGATAGAGCCTGTCAAGGATGGGACAAGCCTCTCTCTCCGGATACTCGGCAATAGTCTCCTTGCTTGGATTTGGCCTTAAGGGAATCAAGAAGGATCTTGCAGTATAAGGATGTGAAAGCTCTTGGGAACTTGGAGATTAGCTTGCCATGGAGAAGAGCAAGCTTATATAGAAGGAGGAAGGGGAGTTGTGATCCCTATAATTATGGGATTGGCCCTATCATCAAGGAAGCTTCCATGAGAGGTGGCAAACCACTTCCTCTCTATGGAAAGCCGTAGCCAAACCTCCCAACTCAAGATAGATATTAGTCCAGGGATTCATTAGGATGAAACTTCCACCTTTAATTTAAAAAAAAACATCTTAATATGGTTAGCGTGGGTGCGACTCTATGACAGAGCGCCAATTGGCGCGCCCTCTTTGGAGGATTTGCCCCCTTGGCAGAGGGCTGAAGTATGGAACCGCGCCAATGAAAAAAGAGCTATTTTTAGGGTTTTTTGTAGGGAGATGTCTTCAGGGAAATTAAAGCTAATATTCAGAGGGATGCAATGAAAGTATTTTCAAGTCCTGTCTCTGCTCACAGGTCACGGAATGAGCCCTCCAATGTGCGGGATGGGGATTGCAGGGACGGTGAAAAATTGTTGTGTAACACTTACAAATGATTTTGTCAGCTGGAGGAGTTTTATAAGCTTATCCAAAATGTGATTTAAACTTAATTAACACATGTATTAATAGAACCACTGGGAGCTTATTTGACATATGTATTAATAGTACCACTTGCTAGATATGAAATTAAGCAAACTTATTCTTCTTCTATAGTGAAGCATTGTGTTTATGTTTTTCGTACACTATAGGCTAGCCTAGCCATCCCAACCGAGTGGACTGGATAATTTTTATTGTTTTGAACATATGGAGTAGAATGCTTATATTCATTGAGGAATGACAGGGAAATTTTGATGTGGTATCTATAATTGCAACATATCTTTACTATACTGGCATATGCTTAGCACATTCTTCAAATGGTTAGTCTTGCCTATATACAATTTTAACCTTAATATAGATTAGGACTCGATACTTTGTTAAACATAGCTTATACTTGAACTTCTTATGTACTATCCTCATTTTTTATGAAATGAGTGGATCTACCATGAAAGAGTGCTTGAATTCTTCATTGTATTTGTTTTAGTCATTTTTCTCAGCTAGTTCATTTATTTTTGTTGTCACCCAATCCACAATAATCAGGTCTCATGAAGAAAATTGTTTAGTATGTTTCATTGAGATTTGTGGAGATAAAGTTTTATGTAAATTCTAGGTGGTTAGTTAACTTTGTTATCAAATTAAGCCATTTAATTAAAATTACTACATAGTGACATCACATGAATGATATGAAGACATTGAATCACGTGAAAATATGGAGTGAATATACAAGGAAGGTGCTTATAAGAATGAATGCACGTTAATAAAAAAAACCATATAAACATGGTTTCTTCTTCTCTCTTCCTCTCATGGTGTATTATTGTATGGTTTCTTCTTGTGTTACAATGTGAAAAATGAGAGATGATCAACAATTGATAAGTAAGATTTTCCAATGGTGTGCACTCTCTATTCTGATCCCAAAGACAAGGAATTATGTGAAATGATGGCTATAGTTGACTTCTTTCTTCTGTAATTCTTGAGGTATGAAAAGTGTATTATCTCCTTTTCAGTATAAATTTCACTGGATATTTGAAATAAAACCAAACAAGCCCCCTTTTAAATATTACAAGTACCATAAATCCATTATATCCATGATTTATTTAGTGCTACAAGGATAGAATTGTTGTAACTGCACATTTAATGTATGTTTTTGCCCTTTTTTCGAAACAATTAAGATTTACATATAATCATTCTTTAAAAAGCATAACTCTGTTAAATAAGACCAAATCTTTGTTTACTTTTGTTCATTTTAAGGGAATTCTCCATGGAGTATGGCTCCCACTTGAGGTCCTTGGATAGTAGGTATAAATATCCCAAGTACGTACCCCTGCAAGAGTCATATACAATTCAAGATGATTTTATTAATCTAGAAAATCAAATACATATATTTGCGATATAGAGGGTCCTTCGATGGGAAATACCTACACTTTCATTTTTACATCAACGAATCATGAAATATCTTAAAATCCAAGCATTTAATAGTCGATATAAATACATTAACATTAATAGGTGTCCCCTCCTCGAATGGGTCTTAGGTACGGGTACTCCAATCAGGCCTAATAGAGTCATAGATACCTTTATTTTTGCACTTTTTAATCAGAACAATATGTCGGGGCCAACTACTCAGAGGAACTTTGGGCTGCTAAACCGAAATAGTTCAAAAGTATATGATGTAGATTTGAGTTGTGGTTGTTGTGCATCTCCTACTCCACCATATTCTCCTCCTGCAAGCCCATTGCCTAGTTCGATTATTTATTTAGTCGAAGTCTTTGTTGTTGAATCATTCTTTAAAAAGAATAACTCTATTAAATGAGACCAAAGATTTGTTCACTTTTTTTCATTTTAAGGAAATTCTCCATGGAGTATGGCTCTCACTTGATGTCCTTGGATAACAGGTATAAATATCCCAAGTACGTACCCCTGCAAGAGTAATATGCAATTTAGGAAGCTTTTATTAAGCTAGAAAATCAAATACATGTATTTTCACTATAGAGGGTCCTTTGATGGGAACTACCTACACTTTCATTTTTAAATCAAATAATCATGAAATATCTTAAAATACAAGTCTTTAATAGTTGATATAAATACATTAATATTGTTAAACACCATGTTGAAGCACACACATGGTGTATGAGGAAGATGAGCACACACACAAGAGACTAAACACACAATGAAAGATAAGCATGAGGCTTTCTTATTTTTCCATTATACATGATGTACATTTATAGTACAATGGTGTGACTCTTGGTTTCATATTCCAAGGTCACTTGGACTCCATTGTGACTTTTCATATTCCACACCTACCCATGTAGGATTAGGTGTTCCAACATCCCCCCTTAATCCGAAAGGGTATGTGTGAGTCCAAGAAAAGAGTTGTAATAGAAATATGCAAAGTATACATGGCAGCACTTGGGTTGAATCAACTCTCTGAAATGTTGGAAAAAAGAAGTGGTTTTAGGATGACCACAAACACTGGAATGCAATACATGTTGCAGTTCCCGGAACTCTTCCAAAACTGGCAAGAAGCTGAAGGCTTCTGCAAGAGGAATTGTCCCTCATAAAAAAAGGAGACATTCGACCTAAAAGAAGGGAGGTCTACTACTTGTGGTGGTTTTAGGTTGTCCACCAACCAAAGATGATGGTTTTAGGTTATCCACCAACCGAAAATGATGGTTTTAGGTTATCCAGCAACCAAAGATGATGGTTTTAGGTTATCCACCAACCGAAGGTATGCTCATGGGCATCTGTATCTCTGGCTACATCTCTTAATCCGGAATGATGAATTGTGGCTCAGGCTCGCTTGAACTGTTGGCTACAACTCGGAACATGGAATGAGAGATTGTGGCTCAGGCTCGCTTGATCTGATGTCGAAGCTTGTACATGACCACCATTTTCCCCACTGTCAGGGACAAGGTGAGATGATGGCGAAAACTCAACTGCAAGTTTGATCAATATCCATGAACAGGTTCTAACATGTGTCGTAAACATATTCTTGGCTGCTGATGCCCATTGCCAAGAAGCGATCCATCCAGGATGAATCTTTGTTCTTGCAGGAGGCTTTTTTCTGAAGCATCTGTCTGAAGAATGAGTGTGCCGACCACAGTGCTTACATGGATGAAGATCAAAACAATGATCTTTCATATGGCCAACTCGATCACAGTGTTGGCATTTCTCAATCTGTTGTGGAAGTGGAACAGGATCTGGAACAACTGTAGGTGAACTGTCATACATGAATCCGACACTTTGAAATATGATGGGCTTTGTGTAGTCCGGAATATGAAAGGACACATCCTTGTAATATCCAAGACCAGTTTGGTGCTTGTTGTGGACAAGCTCTTCCCAAGGTCTGATGATGGGCTTAGGAAGTGCAGGCTGAGTGGCTGCATCTACATGTAAATCTGCTCTAGTACAAGGAACTGAATGGGAATCAACTGGAACTTTACTGACTTGCTGCTGATGGGAGTCTTTCACAATGTTCTGAACATAAATAGGTTCAGAATGGTGACTCTTTTGCTGAAGTTCTTCTTGTTGGAGCTGAGATTCCAACTGCAAAAACTCAATCTTCTCATGTGCATCTAGCAAACAATTGTGAATTTTACAAAGAGCATCCTTGCTCATTTTTATCATGTCATCAACATTGGAATGAATGAGGTTACTCAACAACACTAATGCCTCATTGATTTTAGCCATTTTCAACAACTTAGGCTCAAAAAATGAAAGGGTGTCGGCTTCAACCGAAAATGCACCCGTTTACAATGTGATGCAACAAGAAATACAAATGACTCAAAACAATTTCCAACTATGGAAATCTCAAGTACAAAATCTGCTCCTCAAATGATGGAGGGCAATCAATAATTTTTCAACAACTCAAATACTAATTATGAATGAAGAAGCAATATGATGTCAATACAATATTTCTGCAAAAATGTGCAGCAAAAACAATGCGCAAGAAGCCTTGGGGCAGTTGATTTCTCTTCTTCAAATAGTTGTTTTAAATGATGAAAAACTTGTCTTCAAATGTGAAATTCTTCAAAAAAATCACCCTTCAATGCCACAAATCACAAAATGCAAATCTGCAATGTATTCAATCTATCTGCTCCTCATATGCCATTTTCTTCATTATTTTTGCTGTTCATACTCTCTCTTTCCTCTCTCTCTCTGCTGGTTTTTTTTTTTTTTTTTTAATTAAAAATTAATTAAAAAAAAATCAAATAGGGAGGGAATTTAAAAAAGAGATGGGGGAATTAATTAAAAATGGGAGAAGGGGAATTAAAAAGGAGAGGGATTAAAAATTATTAAAATGGAGGGTATTAATTTAAAATGGGGAAAGGGATTAAAAATTATTAAAATGGAGGGTATTAATTTAAAATGGGGGGAAAGGGATTAAAAATTATGGGAATAAAGTGAAATTATACATAAATGAGAATGGGAAAAAAAATGGAAGGGAAATTTTAATGGGAAGGGAGTTCTAAAAAAGAGAATGAGAAATATTATTAAAATATAAAAATGGGAAGGTGGGAATCGAATTAATTTAAAAATCGAATGGTGTGAAGGGAGTATGGTGAGTGGTATTAAAATTATAAAAGGTCGAAATTTGTTTGGGGAGGGAGAGTAAGCGTTGGGTATGGAGAAGGCCGTAGTGCCGTTTGAGGGAAGGGATGAGTGTGGAGTAGAGCTTGGGAGCGGAGAGCGTATGGGCAGGGGAGGGTAGTTAAGGTCGATTGTGAGGGAGCGGCAGGGAGGGTCGGGTGTGAGGGGAGAGACGTCATTGCAGAGGGAAGAAAGGGCGAAGGGTTGAGTTGCAGTTGGGGTCGGTTGCAGAGGGGAGCGCATGAGTGTTAAAAAAAAATGCAGATGCAGATTGCAGGGGGGGTAAGGATGGAGCAAAGAGCGACCATGAGGTGTAGCGGTGTAGATTTGGAGCGAGTGCTGTAGTGAGTGAAGAGTGTATAGTTGAGAGCTGAGGTAAAGGAGTCCGTGTAGTGTGAGAGGGGGTGGTGTTCACCAGAGAGGGCCAAAGGCCAAATTTTTTTTATTTTTTATTTTTTAAATGTTAAAAACAACAGAGTAGAATAGCAGAGGAATTTCCTTCCAGTAGCAGAATATCAGAAATTGCAGAGAAAACTCAGAAATTTTTACTTCAAAAACTCAGAAATTTGCAGAAGGCCATATAGCAATAGAAAAACTCAGAATTCTCATAAATTTCCAGCAGCTCAAAAATGCAGAGATGAAGAATTTTCCAGCAGAAAAAACTCAGATTTCTTTTGCAATAAAAACCAGAAACTTCTTCTTCTTCAGAAACTCAAATTAAACACTTTTCCAGCAGCTCCAAAATGGTGCAGAAATTTAAAATGCAGAGATTGCAGAGAAAAATTAGAATGAAAACCTTCATATGGGCAGTGCTGCCTTTCTTCAAAACCAATGCTGCTCTTCTTCAAAACAAATTCTGAATGCTGCTCTTTCTTCTGAATGCTACTCCTTCTTCTGAATGCTGCTCCTTCTCCAAAACCACTTTCTGAATGTGGCAAAAAGACTGCTACAAACACTTGAGTGCTGCAAAAAAACCAACAATTTTTGTAGATATGCATAGGCCATAAACACAAATGGCTAACTCAAAGTGGAGCAGGGCTAGCAATCGCCCGCTCTGATACCATGTTAAACACCATGTTGAAGCACACACATGGTGTATGAGGAAGATGAGCACACACATAAGAGACTAAACACACAATGAAAGATAAGCGTGAGGCTTTCTTATTTTTCCATTATACATGATGTACATTTATAGTATAATGGTGTGACTCTTGGTTTCATATTCCAAGGTCACTTGGACTCCATTGTGACTTTTCGCATTCCACACCTACCCATGTAGGATTAGGTGTTCCAATAAATATCAATAGGTGTCACCTCCTAGAATGGGTTTTAGGTGTGGGTACTCCAATCAGGCCTAATACAGTCATAGATACCTTTATTTTTGTGCTTTTTAGTCAGAACAATATGTCGGGGCCAACTACTCAGAGGAACTTTGGGCTGCTAAACCCAGATAGTTAAAAAGTATATGATGTATATTTGTGTTGTGGTTGTTGTGCATCTCCTACTCCACAATATTCTCCTCCTGCAAGCCAATCGCCTAGCTCGATTATTTATTTAGTCGAAGTCTTTGTTGCTGAATCACTGTACATTGGTGAAAATTTTTAGTTGATTTTTTATATATATCATCTATGTTTGACCATATTTTTCCCGAGAATGTTAAATCTTGTGTTTGCTGGATTTTTTGATCAATGGTGGACGTAAGGTCCAATATTTATTCAATATTTTCTTGATCGACGTTGCCTAATTGTTTTAGGAAGAGTGGAATATATGGTTTGACCAAATTTTCATTAAATATTGAATGTAACCCGTGTGGTGTTTAATTGATAAAAAATGCATATCACTACACTTTTTTTGTAAATTGCAATGTAAGGTCTGTTGTCCTTTGAGATGATGTTGGTCAATAATCATGACAAATAATCTAAAATGTTTTTTTGTGTTTTTAAAATATTTTGGGGGACCAATGTATAAGATTGATTTTAATCAAACAGTTAAGGTTTTAAATCTTACTAATAATATCAATAATTTAAAGTAAGGGTTTCTTGTTCATCTCATACAGTAATTATGATTTCATGATTTTGATAATCTGGAATAAGAAGATATAATTATTAAACATTCAAATTAAAGTATTCAATAAATCGTAAGTTGGAAAAATTTTAAACCCTGTTTAAAATTTCAGCAAAATATGTTTAACATCACCAAAAGATTGACAATTTATTTATAAAAGGGATTTACATTAACAGATTGTGAAGAAAATCATTCTTTATAATAATTATAACCTCAGGAGGAATTATAAGGTTCTTGAAACACATTAAACCTCATATAATTATTTTGATGATAATTAAACGTATGAAGAAACAGAATGAGAGAAAATTGGAAAACTCACAAGGAAGACATATTTGTAAGAGATGAGTTCAAAATCCTGCTTTGTATTATTGATGATCAACAAAACTTAGTAAAACTTCTATTTACAAAAATCTCTTTATCCAAGGGGGGAACTCCTAGTAACTCGTGAAGAGAGTTATTTATACTAACTTACAAAACTTTTGAAATATTTTAACTGATCTTACACTAATAGAATAATGAGAATAAAAGAAGGAGACAGATTGATGAAGTGTCTCTATTATTTTGGAGGTTGTTGATGATTCGACCAATTTTGATGAAAAATGTTGCTGACTTGTTTTTTTTCGCTGGAAGCTGTTGCTAACTTGACTCTAGAGAATTGGGTGCGTTGGCATGCTGTAAAATTAATTTTCACTAGATAGTTTCACAAAACTTATCCCACTGTTCTTCGCTCGGAATTTCATAATTCATAATTTTCCTGAAAACTTCATCCAGTTCAGTAAATCTGTCAAAAGTTGGTTTTTGGATGTAAAACTATTTGATTTGATGCAAAATAATCAATTCAAACTGTAGAGCTTCGAGAAAAGATCTGCCTGTGATGTTACCTTTAAGACTTGCAAATTTCATTTTTTCTATTGCAATTGTATGAAATTTTTTGCAATAATCCTCTAACTTGACTAATTAATTATCTAATCCAACTAAACCTGGCAGACCTTTCTTATTTGAAATATTAAATTTAGTATGAAACCTTTTGACAATAATATTTAAGGCTTCACACTTGGTCTGCAACTGATTAATCAAGTTCGTCTTCTAAAAAACTTTATTTATCTCCAGAATAGTTGCAGTCCTGTCTGAGATATCGATTTCTTCCAAATCCTCATTTTTCTTTGAATTAATAAATTTAATCATATCTGAAGCTTCACTTTTTTTCTCTTGGATTTGATACTTCCATTCCTGAATTGTTGTTGTGCATCTATTGATGAGTTCCTTTTGCTCGAAAATTATCTGAATGGATGGCCATATTTTAGTAATGGAGTCACTGATTTTTTCCTAGATGCTCTGCTTAGCTTCTCATAAAGTTGATGCCATTAGAGTTTTACTTTTGAGTTATTTAATTCTAAGTCCTAACTGATATACTATCTTCTTCATTTCTTCCAGATAAAAAGTATCATGTTTAATATTTTGAGACTGAAGTAGTTTAAACCTCTGATTTAGATTTTCATGTTCTTGCTTCTGAGTGACTAATTCTTGAGCAAATTGTATTGGAGCAGTCATGTCGAAGGCTGCTAAGGTTTCTATACCTGCAGAAGATGTTTGAGCTATTTGAGTAGAATCAATAATCACCTAGAGTGCCATTTTCTCTTTCAGCAGTTCTTCAATCTATTCTTCCTTTTTTTTTATCTGCAAATTTTGGTCAATGATTAGCTTAAACATTTCCTATTTATCAAAATCATTTTGTGACATCTCTTTGGTCTATGGTTCTTCAGTCGAAGGAAGCTTAAGTTGCTTTCCTAGGGCAACAATATATGCATTTTTCTTCTTGATGATTTCTTCAGTTGCTTTGCAGTTAGCAGGATGATGTCCTACTTTTACTACCAGTTCTTCCAATGTCTTTATCATGTTTTCTTTAGCCAAACAAGAGATTTTCTCAATCTTTAACTAGGATTTCATATTTGACAGTGCCACTTTTGATTTTTAAAGAGACATAGTTGTTGTATTCATGGTTGAGAATAAAATTTCTCCTCACTTCCTATGCATATCCATCTCGTCAATTGGATGTATATGTCTTGCATCAATGAGAGGACAATCTTCTTGTAGTCTGCATGAGTTTTCGGAAATGGCACTGTTGCTTGCAGGAAGGCCATTTTCATTTTTCCCTTCTCACTGTCAAAAGAGGTGAGAATTATGTGTTGTGACGTAGATGTGTGTTTTCAAAACTTGATGTAAACATATGACTTCAGTTCTTCATTATTTTTTTTGATTTCTAGAAATTTGGAGAAGATATTATGCTCTTCTGAAGATTTTGCATCTGTATTTTGCATGATTTCTAAGGTCTCTCTTGCTGGTAATATTGATGAAGAAGTTTGAGGAATATTTGTAGAAGTGGAGACTTCAATTTCTCCCAAATATATTATCTTTGGCTGTTTATCCTCTGAAATCAAGGAAGAATCAAGCCTTGGTTTCTTATGTTGTAAGATAAATTCTTTCATAAGCTCCTTGGAATGTGGTGAAATTCATGAATTGTTCATGTATAACATCAACCAAGAAATGAATTAGAAAATCAACCATTTTAAAATAAGTATTGACCAGGGGAGTGAGGTCGAGGTTGATTTATGGAGCTGGAGGAATGTCTTCTGCAATGGATTTGGTGGCTTCAGGAAGGACCTTGGCAACTGGATGAGCGACCTGTGGAGTGACCTTTGGTGTGACCTCTGCAACACTATCGAAATTCGAGATTTCTTCTATCATAATTTTCTTACCTTTACTTTTCGGATTGGTTTAATACTTTGTTTTTGCCTTAGGTGCCATGCCTCTCTGTAATAAAATGGTATAGGGATTTACAGCTTTAAGTTACAGAAACAATGATAGGGTTTTTGGGAATATGAAGGGAAATTACAAAAGATAATTGAATGTGAAATAAATATGGAGGATGAAGGTGAATTGGATATTGAATTAAGGTATCGAGCGGGAAACTGTGGGAAATTTTTTAGATTGTGGTTCGGGTTCAACGGTTATGGCCAACAATCAAGCGAATTTACTGCCAACGGTAAGATTAATGGGTAATTGGAGTGAATTTATTGGCTACAGGAATATTAACATGTATGATGGAGGATTAGGGACAACGGATAGGCGATGTGAAATGATGTGAGTGATTATCGGATGGACGGTTTATGCCACAGGCAAATGGTAGTTGAAATGGAAAACCGAAGGTGGATTTCTTTTGGGGGGGTACCCTCTGGTTTCTCGTTTTAGGTAGAGGGGGTGCGAAGTCACCTCATGCTACTAGCTTGTAAAAATAAGCAGCGATTAAAACCTTATTTCACACCCCCCTGCCCCTCATTAAGAAGAAACATGTGGAGGGGGTGCAAAGTCATTCTTCACTGTAGATCTGAGGGAAGCTCAAGATATACCTTCGGAATCTGTGAACACTTTAATTCCTTTTGATTTGACTGCTTGTTGTTTGCAGACTTTACCAGAAAATCAATATGCGCACATGTATATTAATTTAATTAATGAATATACAAAACCCTTTTTCGAAGGTTTTAAGCATAAATGAATTAAATTTTACATTTTGAAATCGTGGCACATTTAAACATGCGGCCATTACAATTTTGATCACTAAAGCATTGAAATTTCTATTTTATGCTTTCCCTAGCATTTTTTTATGTTCCTTCGTTATTTGAAGAAAAATATCCTATCATTTTTCTAACATCGATGTAATAAATATATGTTTCCTAAGATTTTTTCAATTTTTTTTTCATCCATGTTCTAACTTAGCATTTTATATTTTTATTTTTTAAAACTACCATGATAAATCATCAAAAAAAAATAATGTTACAACATTGGCTCCAGCTGGGGACTGCTTCTCCCTATGGGATGCAGAGAACATGAAGTTCCATGTGGCTTTTCCTTGGGTTATGGATCATTTGTTGTAGAAAACACACTGACTTAAAATTATAAAGAAAATTATTATGTACAATGATGATGTGAGATTTTTTTAAATACTGGATGTAGTGTTTCAAAAATCTACCATTGACAGGTAGTGTTGAAAATTGTCTTTCAATATTCTGCAGAAAAATGTGTTGTTTACTTTCACTTCTACAATACTGAGTGGCCCAAACCATAAATTGTCAAACTTTACATATTTTCCTTTATCTTCTCTCCTAGCATCCCATCTTAGGACTAAATCCCCTTCTCTAAAATCTGTTTCCCTTTCTTTTCAGTCAAAGAGTCTCTTCATTTTATTTTGGTATTTCTTTAGTTTGTATTGTATCTCATCCCTATTCTAATTAAACTCAATGATATGATTAATCCTTGTAGAGAATTCATCAGGTTCATCAGTGGATTCTTGTAAAAATTTGAGTACAGGAAAAGATAAATTTGTAGGAAAAACAAAATCTTTTCCATAAAATAATTGGAATGGGGATTTACCTGTTGAAGTTTTTGGGGAAATTACATTTTCCTAGACTACATAAATGAAATGATTGTCCCAGTTCTTCTTGTGGTCTTTTAAAGTTTTCTTGATTACTTTCACTAAACTCTTATTTGATGATTCAACAAGATCGTTTCCTTCTGGATAATAGGGATTTGAGTGATACGGTAGAATTTGATATTTCTAGTTTAATTCTATAATTTTTATGCTACTGAATGTTGTGGCATTATTAGTGACTATTTGATGTGGGAAACCAAATATAGATAGAATATTTTCTTCAATGAAATTTTGTACAACAAAATCTGTAGCATTTATTACTAGAATGGCTTCCACCAACTTGGTGAAATATTCAGTTGTAGTCAAGATCCATATGTGTTGAATACTGGAGGTTGGATTAATTTCTCCTATAAAGTCTAATCCCCACTAAAGAAATTTTGCTCAAACAACTACTGGAACTAATGGAAGAGCTGCCATTTTTTTCTTACCAGCAAACATCTGACATGGAAAATGGAATCTGAATTTTGATCCTACTTGTGAAAACAAGGTAGGCCAATAAAATCCCGCTCTCAATATATTGTATGTTGTTTCTCTCCAAGAATAATGTCCCACACAAATTGTTGCATGAAATTTATCAATGATTCCTTCAGTTTCTGATTATGTTAGGCAAAGTAGTAAAATATTAGGAGGATATTTCCAGTATAAGTTTCCATTGATAATACAGTACTTGATAGATCTCAAATTGAGTTTTTTTCACTGGTTCTTTCAAAACTGATTTGGATATTCAAAATGAATCAAAAAGTGAACAATGTCTACATACCAATCTGATGTAACAAATTTCTCATCAATATGAATTGGGATTGTTTGATATGAAGGAGAAGGTTCTTGTGTATTCTTTCCTTGTACTCCTTGGGAAGGTTCTTGTGGAATCTCCCCTTCTACATTCAAGGAAGGTTCTTATGTATTATCCACTTCAAAATTCAAAGACGGTTCTCGTGGTTTCTTCTATGAAACTTCAAAAAATGAGTTTATGCCCAAGACTTTACTATTGGATTGAAATAAAAACTTGGCTAAACCCTGCCCCTTCACTAACTTGGTAGTTTTGATCGTAAGATCAAACTCAAGAATTTGAGTTTTCCATCTATCCCTTCTACCATCAGTGTCTAGCTGTGTGAGGATTGTTTTGACAATGTTATTGGGCACATAGAAAATGATAGTTGAATGAGGAATATTCATTCTAAAAGAATTGAGAGATTGAACTAATGCATAAGATTGTTTTTCAATAATATCATATCTTATTTCAGCATCTCTCATGACTTTAATAAAGAATGCTATAGGTTGATCATGGAAATCCTCATTTTTTTGCAAAAGAACAGCTGCAAGGGTAGATTCTGAGGCAAAAGAGAACATGTTGAAAGGTTCTGAGTAGTTTGGACTGCCTAAGGTTGGGGCTTTGGAGATGGATTTCTTTATCTGGTCAAAAGAAAATCTTTCAGAAACAATACATTTAACTTCGTGGTTATTTTGAAGCATGTTTGTTATATCATTCATTATCTTTGCATAATTTGGTATAAATCTTCTAAAAAAATTAATTCTGCTTAAGAAAGCTCGAATTTCCTTTTTATTTCTAGGTAATGATAATGAATAACAAAGACCCTTTTGGGATAAATAACTACTCCATCTTTAGCAATAATACAAACTACAAATTTACCTTATTTAATGGCAAATAATGATTTTTTTGGATTCAAGGAAATTCCAAACTTCTTGCATATTTCAAAAACTTAAGTCAAATGCTTAAGATGTTTAGGATATGATTCAGAGAAAACAATTAAATAATCAAGATAAATAACAATGAGTTTATTTACCTTCCTGACAAAAGCCAATTCCATGGCTCTTTCAAATGTTTCTCCTGCGTTTGATAGACCAAATGGCTTCTGGGCATATGTGAATGTACCACAAGGTGTGGTAAAAGATGTCTTCTCCCTGTCTTCTGAATTCACCAATATTTGATTATAACCAGAAAATCCATCTAACATATAGAGAATGTTAGTTCCTAACACTTTTTGAACTAATTGATCCATCTTTGGAAGTGGATAATTACCTTTCAAGGATGCTTTATTAAGGTTCTTGAAATCTACACAGCGTCTTATTTCACCATTCTTTTTCCTCACATGGAATAAATTTGCAACCAAACTACAGTATCTTAATGGGAGAATAATTTGGGCATCTAAAAGTTTCTTCTGTTAATTTTATATGGTGGGAAGAAGAACTGGGTTCATCCTTCTTAACTTATAGTGGTAAGGCTTTACATCTGGCTTCAGAGGAATTTTATGGTCAATTAAATATGTATCATAAATTTGAGATCAGCATAAGACCATGCAAATACATCTCTATAATTTTTAATAAGTTTGACATATTCAAATTTATGTTTTGGGGTTAATATTGCACAAAGTTTGATGTTTCTAATTTCATCATCAGCGCCAATATTTGTGTCTTCTATGTCATATTCTAGTAAAATAGAGAACGGGTTTTTAGGAACATCGTTTTGACCAAACAATTTTTCTAATGGAACAAGTCCCTTAGGGATAAAATTATTTGATAATTGAATTATGTCATGATAAACTACCTTTGATTTTAGTTTTTAATTTTCTTTATCTTGGGTAGCTTCTTTACTGTTTGAATTATCCTCTTCTATCTGTAATATGGAAAATTCGTGAATGACTTGCAGGGTGGATTTTATTTGTTCATCATCCTCAAATATCTCGCAATGTTTAGTATTGTCTAGGATTGAAGGCCTATATTTGATTTGTATATGATATTCAATATGAAAATGATATGGAATCTTGAAGGTAGTAGCTGAAACAACTAATGAATTGCCATGTAAGTTTTCATCTCTCGGAATAAAGGTGATCTTAAAAGCATCAAAGGTATTTTAAATTGTGTCCCAAATATCATTTCTATAATATCTAAGGCTAGGGTGCTTTTTTTGGAAAAGAATCCTAACTTCTCTTACTATCAGTTCTGAGTCGATGAAAACAATCAAGCTTTTTACCTTCAAAATTCTAGCTAGTTGTAATCCTTGGATAAAATCTTTGTATTCTGCGACATTGTTTGTGACCTCAAAGTCTAATTTACATAATTGTGTAATATTTTCCTTTTCAGGTGAAATAAAAAAAATCCTACTGCAGCTCCATCTTTGGGGCAGGATCCACCAAAAAATAATTTCCAAATTTCAGTATGACCTGATTTAGAGGTGTAAACTATATCCTCAATTTTGAATTGAGAATCCTATGAAGTGTCTGATGATAGTTGAATAACTAAATTCTTGATCTACTGCATAAATTGGGTGATTCCTAGCCTGATTAGCAATACAAACAGTGTTTAGGAATCTCACTTCTCTATATAATACAAGGCTCTCTCCACCATATATTGGGATAGTGGAAAAGGCATGTCCATTTGGAGACTTACTCTCAATTTTGAACAACATGCTCTAGATAGTAGCATTCCAAATTTGGGAGGAATGTCAGTAACGACTATGTCTAATACTACACTCTTAATCGGTATTTGATGTAAAGTGACTACTATGTCTTTAATCAATCCTAAACATTGTACCCTCATGATAAGTCTAAGTGATATCTAGATTTAGTTTTTCCATCATGACTTTAGGCATTAAATTGTGCAAAGCACCAGAATCAAGCATACAGTTGTATAATAGAGAATCATGCACCTTTAAAGTCAGACAGAAGGGTGGTATAGATTCATCAATAATGTCAGAAATAGGACGAAAAGTTATAGCTACTCTTTCATTTTGTAGACTGATTATATCTCCTTCAATGTCCATACTAGAATTTTGGATCCACTTCGTTACTTGACTTTTACATTGGATTCTTAGAGAGTTCAAAAAGTGGAATTGGAATTTTGACTCTTTCTAATTCTTTCTCAACATTAAAGGAAGTCAAAATTGTTTTATCAATCTGAGTAGAATCAGTTCACTGATTTAAAGGTTGAGGAGGAGTAGTTTGAGTTTTAGTTGATTTCAGTTCAGGTTCAATTATTACAGGGTTCTTGGGAGGTCTTCCAGGACCATCTCTAGGTCTTACGTCATATCTTCGATTGAGTTCTACAATTAAAAACTCAAAAAAATATTTATACTTAGAAACCTGAGAAGTATCTTGGTTTTTTTGAGGGATTTGGTGTTGGGAAACAGGGACAATGGCATTTTGAAAGGAAGTTTGACCTACAATATTAATGTCTTTAGTAATGGAAAAAGTATTGTCGTCAGGTTGTTGATCATCAATCAACAATGGGGTAGGGACTTGTTGTTCATTATGAGGCATTTGGAGAATTTGCAGTGGAGTAGCTTTCTTGTACTGACCTTGGGCTTGTGTTTGTTGTCTGGAAATAGTTTGTTGGACTGTTCTTGGTTGAGTCTCAATTTTTTAAATTCTATTGGATAGATTTCTAAGTAGTGCTACGATTTCATCAATCTTTGAATCTTCATTTTTCGACTTAGAGGAAGATGCTTCCTAATTTTTCAATTTTCTTTCGGGTTTCTCTTCTTTAGCTCTAATTTTACTAGAAGATGACTTATTGGCTTCTACCTCAATAGAATTAGTTTGCATATATTTTAATGTATTATAAAATATATCTGTCAACATGACTGCAAAGTCATCATCTAATGTCGTTAGAAATCTAACCTTTGCAGCATCTACTGGAGGTTTGCAATCAACAGGCATCTTGTGGTAGAGTTTATTAAATCGTTTGATAAATTCAGCTACAGGTTCACCCGGATTTCTTTTTAACTCTTCAAATTTATTAAGTATGTAAACAACATATTTCTTTACCCCCCATTGGTTTTTAAAGATAGTTATGACTTCATTCCAGCTATGAATATAATCTTCTCTAAGTTGTCTAAACGAGATCCTTCCATGACCTTCTAAGAATTGTAAAAATAATCTCATATAAACATCTTCATGCTCAATTTTCATATTTTTATAAAAATATCAAAAGGAAGCTATATGATCTCTGTTGAAGGGCCTCACTCTCCATTAAATCTTGGTAAATGTTTGAGATATATGTCAGGGAAATTTCCCAAGACATTAGGGAGAACCAGAGCATTATATCTAGCCTGAATAATGGGTTGAAAAGCCATGAATGATGAAGTTGATGTTGATGATGATGAATATTATGATGAAGATTAGGTGAATGAGTGTGAGAGGGTGGAGGATAATGTGGAGGAGGAGGAAGTAAAGAAGATCTCAAAGGGATTTTAACAATTATTTTTTGAGCTGATGGGGTTAAATATTCTTCCTTATATTCGAATAATGGATTCAAATAGATAGAAACTGTCTCTTCTGGTTGATTAGACTCTAATGGAATAGGATGATAGACTGGAGTTACAAAATAAATGGGCTTAAAATCATGCAAATGTATTCCCAATTATGTCTCATATGTAGGTGAATCTACAAGGAAGGATGGGACTTGATATGACTCAAGTGAGGCTGCCAAGGAAGCTGATTGAAGATCTACTCCTTATGAATAAAGTTAAACTACTATAGGAGGTAACTGAGTCAACTCGGGTTGGGATGATAATACTAAATAGGGGTCTATGGATGAGCTTTCTTCACGGTGTAAGGATGAAGAGGAAGAAGAAAAAATGGTTTGTTTTCTTCTCCAAGAGGTTTCTCTAACAAGTCTTTCTGGATCTAGTAAACGGTTAACAATCTCAGATTCAGATCTAGATCTAGTGTGCTTAAAAGGAGCCAGTTTGAAACAGTGGAATTGCCAGGTGAAAGGTTTTGACGTATATATTTATCCTTTATTCACCATAAAGGAAAAGAGGAAAATTAATTGTCCCAAAAATATTTATTTTTTTACTCTACGTCTCCCCAGCAACGACGCCAATCTGATGTTGTCCTTTGAGATGATTTTGGTCAATAATCATGCAAAAGAATTTAAAATTTTTGTTTCTGTTTTTAAAATATTCTTGAGGAACAAGCTATAATATTGATTTTAATCAAATGGTTAAGGTTTTAAATCTTATTGATAATATGAATAATTTAAAGTACATGCTTCTTGTTCATCTCATACAGTAATTAGGACTTCATGATTTCAATTAAGTAGAATAAGAATATATGATTATTAAAATTTCAAATTGAACTATTCAATAAACCATAAGCTCGAAAACTTTTAAACCGTGTTTAAAAGTTCAACAAAATATATTTAACATTACCAAAATACTAACAATTTATTGATAAAAGGGATTTACATTAACAAATTGTCAAGCAAATCATTCTTTATAATACTTATAACTTCAGGAGGAATTATAAGGTTGCTAAAACATAGTCAAATTCACCTAATTATTTTGATGATAATTAAACATATGAAGAAACATAATGACAGAAAACAGGAAAAATCATAGGGAAGACAGAGTTGTACGAGATGAGTTTAGAATCCTGCTTTGTATTATTGATGATAAAAAAAACTTAGTACAATTTCTGTTTACAAAAATATCCTTATCCAAGGGTGCAACCCTTGATAACTCATGTAGAGAATTATTTATACTAACTTAAAAAACTTTGGAAATATTTTAACTGATCTTACAATAATATAATAATGAGAATATTTTAACTGATCTTCGTTGGAAGCTATTGCTAAATTGGATATACAAAATTGGGTGTGTTGGCATGCTATAAAATTAATTTTCACTGGATAGTTTCACAGAACTTATCCCACTATTCTTCACTCGGAATTTCATAATTCATCATTTTCCTGAAAACTTCATCCACTTCAGTAAATCTGTCAAAATTTGGTTTTTGGATGAAAAACTCTTTGATTTGATGTTGAATAATAAACTCAAGTTGTAGAGCTTCAAGAAATGCTCTCCCTATGATTTGACCTTTAATACCCGCAAATTTTGTTTTGTCTATTCCAATTGTATATAGCTTTTTTCAATAATCTTCTAACTTGACACATTTATAATCTAATCCAACTAAACCTGGCAGACCTTTTTGATTTAAAATATTAAATTTAGTATCAAACCTTTCGACAATAACATTTAAGGAATCACACTTGGTCTGCAACTAATTGATCAAGTTCCTCTTTTGCAAAACTTTCTTTATCTCCAGAATAGTTGCATTCCTATCTGAGATATTGATTATTCCAACTCTTGCTTGTTCCTTTAATTAAGAACTTTAATCATATCTGAAGCTTCACATGGTTTCTCTTGGAGTTGATCCTTCCCTTCCTAAATTTCTATTGTGCATCTGTTGATGATTTCCTACTGCTCCAGGACGATCTGAATGTATGACCATATTTTACTAATGGAGTCACTGATGTTTTCCCAGATGCTCTACTTATTTTCTCCTAAAGTTGATCCCATTAGAGTTTCACTTTCCAATTCTTTAATTCTATGTCCCAACTAATGTGTCTTATGCATTTCTTCCGGATACAAAGTATCATTTTTAATATTTTGAGACTGAAGCAGCTGAAACTTTTGATTTTTCTTTTCATGTGATTCCTTTTGAGTGACTAATTCTTCAGAAAGTTGTGCTGGATCAGTCATGTCTAAGGCTGTTGAGGTTTCTGCACCTGCAAAATATGTTTGAGATGTTCTAGTAGGGTCAACAATCACCTGGAGTGATTATTTCTCTTTCAGTAGTTCTTCAATTTGTTCTTCCATTTTTCTGATGGCAGATTATGGTAAATGATTAGTTTAAGCATTTCCTCTTTTTCAGATTCATTATGTTCCATCTCTTTGGTCTATGGGTCTTCAGTCGAAGGAAGCTTAAGTTTCTTTCGCAGGGAAGCAATGTCTGCATTTTTCTTCTTGATGATTTCTTCAGCTTCTTTTCAGTTAGCAGGATCATATCCTACTTTTACTACTAGTTCTTCCAATGTATTTATCCTTTTTTCTTTATCCAAACAAGAGAGTTTCTCAATCTTCAACTGGGATTGTATATTTCACAGTGGTTTTGATTTCCAAAGAGACATAGTTTTTGTAGTCATGGTTGAGAATAAAATTTCTCCTCACTGCCTATTCATATCAATCTGGTAAATTGGATGTATGTGTCTTTCATCAAATGAGAGGACAGTCTTCTTGTAGCCTGCATGAGTTTTCGGAAATGGCACTGTTGCTTGCAGGAAGGCCATTTTCATTATGCCCTTCTCACTATCAAAAGCAGTGAGAAGCCTATGTTGTGATGTAGAGGTCTGTTTCCAAAATTGGTTGTAAACATTTGAATTTAGTGCTTTGTTCTTTTTTTTGAATTCTATAAATTTGGAGAAGATATTCCTCTCTTATGAAGAACTGACATATGTGTGTTGGATGATCTCTAAGGGCTCTCTTGCACGTGATTGATGAAGAATTTTGAGGAATATTTGTAGAAGTGGAGACTTTAGTTTCTCCCAAATCTATGATCTCTGGTTGTTTATCCTTTGAAATCAAGGAAGAATCAAGCCTTGGTTTCTTATGTTGTAAGGGGAATTCTTTCATAATATCCTTGGAATGTGATGAAAATCATGAATTTTTCATGTATAACATCAACCAAAAAATGACTGTAATTGTACATAAACAACGGTGGTTTGTCAAGGCTGAAGATGGATAAGAAACCTAGGATGAGTTCATCAACAGTTTCATCGTTGGGACATCCTAAAAGATAAGAAAGGAGAGAAATATATTGTTTGGAAGCAATAGGGAAGATGGAGGATGCATATGGGGGATTTCTCTTGGGTAAATCTGCATCCTCTGGTAGAAATATTTCAAATATCTGAGCTCTCTATGGGAAGGATAATGTGTGATAAAGGTCCATGAGGGAAGCAGGGGAAAAATGAGATAAGGAGTCATAATAAGGGATGAGAAGCATTTTATTAATGGTTTTAGGAGATATGGTTATCAAAACATTTTTGTTTTGAGTTACCACTGACTTGGTTATAGGGTGATACTTCTTTTGACACCAGACAATTAAATCAGGGAATATGTGAGTTTGAGGGAATGCAAATAGAGGTAACATGGACTCCCAAAACCTGATAGGGTATTCTTTATCTAGGTTTTTCTGTTTGAGCCATAGGTGTAGCTTGTAGAATTCAAATTCACTGTGACAATCAATAATTTTAAAATAAGTATCTACCAGGGGAGTGAGGTCGAAGTTGATTTGTGGAGCGACAGGAACGTCTTTTATAACGACTTTGGTGGCTTCAAGAACGACCTCGAGAGTTGGATGAGCGACCTCTACAACACTGTCAACATTCGATATTTCTTCTGTCATAATTTTCTTACCTTTACGTTTCAGAGTGGTTTTCTTCTTCTTTTTGGCCTTAGATGCCATGCTTGTCTATAATAAAATGGTAGAGGGATTTACAGCTTTCAATTACATAAATAATGATAGGGTTTTTGGGAATATGAAGGGAAATTACAGAAGATAATTGAGTGTGAAACAAAGATGGAGGATGAAGGTGAATTTTAGATGGAAGTAAAGTATCGAGCAAGATACTATCCGAAATTTTATAGATTTTGGTTCAGGTTCAACGGTCATGGCTAATAGTCAAGCGAATTTACTGCCAACGGTAAGATTAATGGGTAATTGGAGTGAATTTATTGGCTAATGGGAAGATTAATGGTTATGATGGAGGATTAGGGATAACATATAGGTGACGTGGAAGGATTTGAGTGATATTTAGATGGATGGTTTATGGTGCGGGCGAACAGTAGTGGAAATGGAAAACTGGATGTGGATTTCGGGAGGGGGGGATACCCTCTAGTTTCTGGTTTTAGGCAGAGGGGGTGTGAAGTCACCTCATGTTGCCACGTCGCAAAAATAGGTGGTCATTAAAACTGGATTTCGCACCCCCCCCACTTGCGTTAACAAGAAACACGTGGAGGGGGTGCAAAGTCATTCTCCATCGTAAATTTGAGGGAAGCTCAAGATCTACTGTCAGAATCTGCGAACACTTTAATTCCTTTTGATTTGACCGCTTGTCATTTACCAAATTTACCATAAAATAAATATTCGTACATGTATATTAATTTAATTAATGAATATACAAAACCCTTTTTCGAAGGTTTTAGGCATACATGAATTGAATTTTACGTTTTTAAATTGTGGCGCATTTAAACAGACAACCATTATCATTTTGATCACTAAAGCATTCACATTTTTATTGTATGTTTTCTCTAACATTTTTTTATGTTCCTTCTTTATTTAGGGCAAACTATCGTATCTTTTTTCTAACATGGATGTAATAATTATATTTTTCCTAACATTTTTTCAATTTCTTTTTCATCCATGTTCTAACTTAGTATTTTATATTTATATTTTTTAAAACTACCATGTTAAGTTATCAAAAAAAAATAATGTCACAACAAGGTCCATACTAAGGTCACTGGATTATCCATTGTGGGTCTTTGATTAATGCATTTTTCAAGTTTAATTGAACAATACCTTTAAGTTTAACTAATGTGTGAAGTGGTGGAAGTTTTGATTACTATTTATACATTTCTAATTGTTAATTGGACCTATTGGTTGGGTGATGGGATCTATTGGATGAATTATTTATCATGCTATGTCAATTATTATGCTAATACTATGGCTTAATGATATTTTCCTTGTTTGAGTTGCCAACGGAGATGGTTCTTGAAAGACAATGTTATGCAAATTGGGATTAGAAACCCAAACATATTTGGAAAGAATTGAGCCATGGTGCATTGTGGATAGCCCTTTATGTATTGGGGTGTGCATGGTTGTACATTTACCATATGCATCGTTGTACACATGTGTGATATATGGACAATTCTTGATCAATTTTGATTTTCCATATGATTGGGTATGAAGCACATATGAGAATTTTTCCATAAGTGATTCATTCTCGGATTTCCACCTAATCTACATTTATAACTAACTTGAATTCTAATAAATGTGAGGAAAACTCCAGCAATACATAATTACGTATGTAAAATAGAAGTACACAGTAGCATTCATTAGATAATGTCATGAGAGTATAAAAGCAAGATATATTATTCTTAGTAAGAGATTCAATGTAGATAATGCAATGGTGTTGTTTGTTGCCCAATGTTGTCTCTTGACACCAGCGTTGAGTAGAGGCCAATTTTAGTGATTCTAGAAAAGATAGAAACCACTCCTAATGAAATGTCAGTGCCCTATTACACTCAGAAATGAGACATGAAATGCCAATGCCCTATTACACTAACAAATGAGGGATTTTGTATCTCTGTCACAAATAATATTTCGAAAGAATTATCTTGCTTCATCTCCATATCAACTAATCTTTATCTTCGTGTGGTATATCTTCTAATTTGGGTGGAGACTTAGCTAAATACCATGTTGTAAACTCACCTTAAACGTATCCAATGAAATTTTTATTAAGCTTAGTTAATTATTTTACTTTCACTTTTCCACTATTTTCAAGTGGTCCTCATGTGGTATATCTTCTAATTTTGGGCAACACTTAGCTAAATACCTTGTTTTAAACCCACCTTAAACTTATCCCATCAACAAAGCTCTCCCGAAACATAAAAAACCATTGGTTTTGCAGTTGATTGTAGCACATCTCAATCTCCTCTTTATCTTCTCAATGGAGCTACGGATAACTCATTTCAAACTTTTTCAAAAAAAACTAATAAATAAATAAATTGCATAAAATTTTCTTTTCTATTTTCTCTGTCACTCTTTCCTATGCTCCAACCTTAAGGCGCTCTGTTTGAAATATTTTATACAATTACTACTTTAAACATTTCTAATCATAATAAGTGATAATCATCCATAATCTACTAATCTCAATTGACTCATTTTTCACCCAATTAATATATATTAACTACATTTACTAATATAATTATACTAATATAATAAATTATTATAATCTATTTTCCATCTGAAACTTATCTTAATATAATACCCCACACAGATATTTACTCCTGAAATTTATCAAATCCTACCATGCCTGGTACCAATTGATTATTTCTTAATCATGCCATTACGGTTTCCTTTCAGTAAATTGTAGAACACTCAACAGTAGTCGATCTTTCTTTCGAAACACCTATCAACACGTATCGAATCAAATCAAATCAGACCAAACAATTCTCCCATCAAATCAAATCAGACCAAATAATTCTCCTATCGAATCGAATTTCATTTGGTTGAATTTTAAATTCAACAAATACAATCGGATTGACATTTCGAATTTCATTTTTTAACAACGAAGTCATCCCGTAGTTATCATTTGTTGATTGATATCTATCTAAATAGATTGGTAGGGTTAAAGAAAGCACTAGTCTACTTGTTAGATTTGATTTTCATTTTTTATTTTTTAAATTATATAATATAATGTTTTATAAAACGATAAATTTTAATGGTTTAAGATGAATTTTGATTTTGATTTTCATCTCAAGACAATATAGCATCTTGCATCTTGATAAAGCCACAGTCGAAGCTGCAAAGTAGCATCTTTACCTTTGTCGGTTAAGCAAGATAATTTAAGTCACCGCACGGCACCGCACGGCACCGCTTGCATTGCATAATTATAACTGGTCACGCCACAACCAGAGCTATAAATATACCCTCCCTCTTTTATTCCAATCACTTTCAACATATCATCTCATTTCACCTGGAGCTTTTACTACATTCTCATCTGTCAAATTGTTTATTGATATATATACCTGCTTCTAGTGCTTTATCATATATACCTGTTCTTAGTGCTTTATCATGGCTCAAAATGTAGCACCCGTTCGGGCTGGTGGTGTTCAGGAGAACCAGGATCGTGGCCACACCCATAGTCACACTCAGGCAGGCCAGACTCAAACTGCGCATTCTAATCCGAATCAGAAGACGGGGCTGTTGGATAAAATCAAACAGAAGATTCCCGGAGGCCAGACTCAGACGGGTCATTCTACTTCATCTCAGAAGCCGGGGCTGGTGGATAAAATCAAAGCAAAGATTCCCGGAGGGCAGAGCAAGTAATGGGGAAGGTGAAGGGCCAGAGGAATAGCAGAAGGAAAAGACTTATCTAAAATGGAAGAATCAATATATACTGCCTACGTAAATTAGTATATACTGCCTTAGTGTATTAATGATGAAGCTATAGCTTCAAAAAAAAATATTGGTTCTCTTGTCTTTTCTTATCCCTACTTTGCCAATTGACAGAAAATAAGCATTATGATATAGTTTGTATGTAGGAAATTTGTAATTTGCAAATTTCAAAATGTTTTATCAATAGCGACGTATGTTTGGTTTCATTTTTGTTCAATTGTATAATTTTGTGTATTCATAATTAGATGTTTTACAATTAAATAGATTTTTTACAAGATTTGAAGTCAATATAGCAATATTTATAGTTATAATGACGTTACAATAATAATATTATCAAAATATTATTAATTTACGATATTATTAGCATTACAATATAATATTTATAAAAGCATTATAAATCTTTAATATTCTTATCATGGTTTTGAATCTAGATAAATGATGAGATAGTTTAATCATTTTGTCTAACCAATAGAAACAATCTCAGTTAACATTGACATTTTTTTTTTAAATATTCATGTTAAGCTTATATATTTACACTTTTTATAATTAATAGTAATAATAATAATAATACTCATAATAATAATTTAAAATAAAACTATAATTTTTATGTTTTTTTTTTTAATTATAAAGTGTTTTGATGCTTATCATAAATTAATTTTTATTCATATTTATTAGCAATTTAATTTATATAACTACACTATTTATAATAAATTTTAATATTTAAATTTCACTTCAATATATGTATATATATATTTTTATATATATGTTTCATAACCATTTAAATTTAAATTTTAAAGTGTTTTAGTGCTTATTATAAATTTATGATTATTTGAATATTTATTATCAATTTAATTTATTTAACTGCACTATTTATAATATATTTTGATATTTAAATTTAACAATTCAAACCTTCACTTTTATGAGAAAATCCTTAGCATTTATCAAGAAAATGGAAAGAATCTCTAGTATCAAAATTTCCACATTATGAAAAGATTGAAATTAAAATTTCCATGAGTAATATTCTGTCTTTCCTAAGTTTCATATTTTAGGCACCTTCAAAATAAATTTCATCCTTCCCTGATCGGGGTGCCAAGTGTGTTGAGGGAGGTGTGAGGTGGAAAAAATCCATGCGAGGCACACATTGTAATGGAGTTGACATGCATTGGAAGTAGTGGGTGGCTCAACCTATGCCGAATAAAGCCGACACTTAATGTGGGCGGGAGACAACAAGGAATGTCAGGAAGTTTTTGGGAAATACACCAGAGTTGGAGGGAGAAAAGGTTGGGGAGAGGGTTTCTTTGAGTTAATGTGCTTACAACTATGGAGTAGCTAGCGAAGGAATTTGGTAGAGGAGGGTGTTTGCAGCCATTGCAAATTGGTTACTCAGGTATGTTCTCTTATATTGTCTTTTTCTGAGTATGCAAGTCACTATGATAAGAGGGGGACTTATGTTGTATGGTTTGAATACTTGTTTGGTAATTGGAATGGATGCGTACCACCCTCGTTTTCTCATGATGTTCATTTGGGAGTATGCTTTGTCTGGTAGGGTTTCCATAATGTTTTCCAAGGTTGATAGACCTTACTAGTATCGTCTTTGTTTTTTCATTTCTATTGGAGAGTCTGCTTTGGTATTCCTTCATGATTCCCTCAACATCTGTTACATTGTTGGCCGTGTTGATTTCAGAATGCAGAATGGTAGCCTATGTACCTCGGGCATCAAGATTGCAGGAGAGGTGGTGGGCGAGGCTGTTGGGAAAAGTATGATAGCTCCTTCCCCTCAATTGCCTCAGGAAACCCTACAACCTAACTCCTTTTCTTGTAATATTTTCCTTGATAACCCTGCATGTCAATTCTAGAGCTCTGAATGTCAAATTTATAGTTCTGCAAACCAATTCTATGAAGTTGCATGTATGTCTTACAATAACTATCTGGGGGTTAGGGGTTCTGTTAATTTCGCCAATAGGGTGAGGGGTGATTTTTCTATGTTGGGTTCCAAGTTATTGTGTGTTGGGGGCATCGATTCCGTAACAATGGATAAGTTTTTGTATTTTTTCTTTGGATTCAAAGGATTAGTCGACCAATTCTCTGGTTTCAATAATTGTATAGGCTCTGTTTCATTTTCTATAGTGAGTGGAAATACATGGCTCCTGTATGTTAAGTCTTTAAACTGTGTCAAAATTGAGAAGTGGAAATATTATAAAATTTTGAATACAAAGGCATGAGGCCCTCATTAGACATGACAATATTCTATGTAGACTGAATAAATCGAATGGTGTTACTATGTTTCCTTGTACAAGACCTCCTAGCATCTTTCACCCTCAAGTCTTTTCACGTCGGGGGAGAACCCCGGTGTGGATTTGGGTGAACATACAACTGTTGGGAGACTGACAAAAAACAAAAATGGTGAAAGTGTAGGAAGGAAAAGGAAATGGTGGAAAAAGAGAAGGCAATGACAAAGGAACAAAAATAGTGGGAACCAGTAAAGGGGGAAGAAAACCTGGAAAGGTAATTATGCAGAACCTATTGCATGCCTATGTAGTGGGGACACCCGGTCAAGTGAAATACTTGATTTCTAGATGGGAGCATGACCTTAAAACTAAAGTTGAGGAAGATATTTCTCATGAAGAAATGGATATTATGTCGTCTAATCTTGTGAATACTAGAGGAAGGATGTCCTTTTCTAAGTAGTTTATTCATATTTATTGGATAATGAAGTGTTTAATGGCAAAGGCCATTACATTTATTCAAGAGGTAGGAGGAGACCTGAAGGCAACCTCCATATAGGTAGAATTACGCAGATATATTCAGGAAATTCACCTCTACCAATATCACTAGAAGGTATGCCTTGGTCGAATGGAATGATAACTCCAATGTATGAATCAAGTTGATATGCCTCGGTTAATTTTTAAGGATCCAACACCCATTGAATCATAAAATGAATGATTTTAGAGGTCTAATGTATTTTTTTAAATATGCAAAGGGCCGATAGAATTTACTTTGTTTATAAGTCAATAGATATAGTAAATAATAGACCTCATAAGGTACCTAGAGGCAAATATAAACTGTTCCATTTTTGGTTGGCTTATAACTCTTTGAGGTGGCCAACACACTTGATTTCTACGGGGAGGTTGAGGCTCCCAAGTATATACTCTGTTAATGTAACCTACTATTCTGATTATATGATTTAATAGAGATGTACTATCTAATTTACAAAAATAAATAAATAAATAAATTTCATCATGCAACATAAATTCAACATCTTTAAAAATCCATGTGATACCTAATTATGAAATATATTAAATTTGTACTATATTTGAATTATATATATTATTAATTTGTATTTCTATAATTTCATCAAGAAAAGTCTACGTTAACAATATCAAGCATGCTATTCATTCCTATATTGAATTTCTTCGAAAGTGAACAGTTTTTGGACTATATAATCATTTCACTTTATATCGATTTAAATTGTTAATTTATATTTCTATAATTTCACCAAACAAACTCTATGTTAAGAATAACATGAAATTTATTAATTCATATAGAATGTGATGAAAAAAATTAGATAGAAATTTAATGACGGAGGGTTTGTGCATCATGACAGAGGCTATGGTTTGTGTGTCATAGTTGTTGGAAAAACCCTAATGGAGACTAGGGTTTTTATTAAGGCTTTGATTTCAGCGCCCTAAACCCTAATTCGTTCTCTTATTATCACATATCTGTGGTCTCTTCAAGTTCCTCCACCTACTTTTGTTCTGAACCGGTCATCTGAATGGATCCTCCATAAATCAAAGAGAATCCTTCGTACCTCACACCATGACAAAAATTGTGGACCGATTTCCCCAATGGTCAAAATGTGGTGCTCATTATCTAAGAGAGACTCCCACCATTCAACGGAAAAGAAGTGTCTCTCTAACTTTGTTAATGAAGAACAACTCGATCGAGGTTTCTCAGAGGTTCGAGGAGTAGGAGGAGAATGGTTACTTCTAAAATATGGTAATGGAAAGCAAAAGCAGAAAAGAGTCCAAACAATGTAAAGGCACTAACAGCGATGAAAGAACTAACCCTACGGGCAGACATCAACTTGGATAGAGTGGAATCCTTGTAAAGGAGATCTTTAGTCAATAAATTAAGTTACATCAAAATGGCACATGAGCATCTTATATCCTAGATAAGAGTTACATGGAAACCACTAGTAGGTTATACTCTGATTGTGAGTATATCGGTTAAAAAAAGGATCCACATTCACTTTATGTCATAGGATGATCTTGAAATAATCCTTTGTAATCCCTAGGATATAGGTAGGGACTCATTGTGGCTGCAACAATGGCATCTAGCATTACGTCTGAGCACTCAAAAATAACCACGAAAGCACCTTTGAGTTATGTTTTCAACTTTCCCTCTTGAGATATGGTCAAAGGAGGTATTCATCAAGGTGGAAAAATCACTCATGATGTTCATTTACCTAGATGAAGCTTCTCGCCTGGCAGCACATAAATGTATGGCATGGGTCATGTTCGAGATGGAGTCTATAGAAGGCTTACCAAGGTTTCTAAAATTCCTTTCAGGTGAGAAGGAGATTATATAATCTCTATACTACTGCAAGACCCCCTTTAGTGTTGTAATTTCTGAACAATTCCGAACACACCGAGGAAAATAACAATTCCTCTTCTACAACACAGAGATTAAATAAAAATTGCGGACATAGAGAGATGAGTATAACACTGTTATTTCATTAAAAAGAAAAACTATGTTACAAAAGTGAAATCCCTTCTTAAGAATGATGTTTTGGGTTCACAAAACAAATCTTCTGTTAGCTGCTACAAACGCAGTGCTACAATTTTTCTTCTCTATATCTCTATCTTTTTTTCTTTCACCCTTTGTGATTTTTCACACAATACACTGTCAATAATAAAATGCACTCACGATATGTATATATAAAACATTACAATACGTATATGTATTATAAATATTTCATATTTATAATATATATATATATATATATATATATATATATATATATATTTATATATCAAAATATATTACCAAAGATAAAACATAAAGTACTATGGTAAATAAAATTAACCCAACGTAAAACTTTTAAAACATAATGTGGCAAATAAAAAACATTACAATAAAAAACTTTATCCATTCACTCCATCTTCCGTGGGGTTATAAATCTATGCCAAAGGTCTTTTCCTTACCCCCCTGAAACTGTTCTCATTGGTGAAGAGGAGGATGATGTCACCTCCTCCGGGGGGTTGCCTTCCTCCTTCTCGACTCACTTTGAATGCCCATCGAAATGTTGCTACTGCGCGATAAATGAAGTTGGTGGGTGTTGAATGTGGTAGGTGTTGGAGATAGGTTCGTGGTTGCGTGAAGATCAGATCTAGAGATTGTTGTTGTTGTCCTTCAAAAATCTCACATCAGACTTAAATTCTCATTTTTGTTCATTGTCTTTCAATCCCATCACCATTAAGTTGTCGTCCTGCCGCTATGTGCGGGCAATTGGAATTAATATTCCAACACTCCCCCTTAATTACAACTGTTTTTTTCTTTCATACACAGGTATTTCCTAAGATAGTTAAAACTCTTCTGTGTCAATGTCTTTTTTAGTATATCAGCAAACTGCTCCTCTATCTTGCAATGTTGTAAAACAATCTCGCCATTATTAAGCAGTTCTTTTATAAAATGAAATTTTGCGTCAATATGATTTTTTCTCTTATGGAAGACAAAATTCTTTGATAAAGCTATTGCTGAGTTGTCATCACAATAAATTATTGTTCCTTTGTCCTGTTCATGGCATAAATCTCTAAGCATCCTTCTCATCCATACTACTTGGCATGCTGCTGCTATTGCTGCCACATAGTCTGTCTCTGTTGTTGATAAAGAAAATATTGGTTGCTTCTTCGAAGCCCATGAAATGGCTCCCGATCCCAAATTAAACACATATCCAGATGTGCTCTTCCTGTCATCTACATTTCCATCCCAATCACTGTCAATGTAACCAATCAATTTAAAATTTTCAAATGAGGAGTATAAAATACCATACCCCTTCGTTCCATTCACATACCTAAGAATCCTCTTGGCTGCCTGCCAATGAGTCCCTTTTAGTGTTTCCATGAACCTGTAAATTAAAATTACAGCGTACATAGTATTCGGCCTAGTTGCATTCAAATATATAAGGCTTCCAACTATGCTCTTATACAATGTCAGATCGACATTCTTGCTACGATCTTCTTTGCTCAATTTCAACCCCATGACAGTTGGAGTTACAAATTCCTTGTTGATCTGCATGTTGAATATTTTCAACACTTCTTCAACATATTTTTCTTGGGAATTAAAAATCCCACTTTCATTTTGCTATACTTCTATTACAAGAAAATATCTCAAAAAACCCAAATTATTCATTTCAAATTCACTCTTCGTGATTGCTTTAAAATCAGCAATGAGAGAAACTTCATTGTTAGTAAAGATTAAATCATCTACATATAAAACAACAATAAGAATCTTACCATCATTTTATTCTATGTAGAGTGTGGGTTCTCCATCACATTTCTAAAATCCATTTTCAATCAGGTAAGCATCTATCCTGCTGTACCATTCTCTCGGTGCTTGCTTCAACCCATAAAGAGATTCTTTCAGCTTGTATACTTTATGCTCTTGGCCTTCAATCTCATAGCCTGGAGGTTGTTCAACATATAACTCTTATTTCAACACTCCATTCAGGAATGCATATTTTACATCCATTTGATAAAACTTCCATTTGCATTATGATGTTATGGACAGCACTGCTCTTACTGCTTCCATCCTTGCAAATGATGCAAAGGTTTCTTCATAATCTCTTCCTTGTTGCTGCTTGTAGCCTTTGACAACAAGTCTTGCTTTGTGCCTTTCAATCTTTCCTTCAGCATTGCTCTTGGCCTTATAGACCCATTTTACTCCAATGAATTCTTTACCTTCATGGAGGTCCACTAACTCCCATGTATTACTCTTTTCTATTGCACCAATCTCTTCGTTCATTGATTCAATCCATTTTTCCTCTTTTACAACTTCTTCAAATGAATTGGGTCATCAAAATTACAATACAAAGAAAATAAAGAGTTTAGACCAGCATTATCATTTACCTCTCCTTATTCATAAATCTCACTCAGATTTCTGAATCTCAGTCTTCTTGCTGTACTAGGAGTTCCACTTGAACTCAAGGGAGTTGCAATTCCCTGTGGTGTGCTTGGAGAAGCACTTCCTTAATTTCTCAAGGATGTTCTATTTCCAGCTTGTGGTGTGGTTTTTTGTGCTTGCGGTGGTGGAGGAGGAGCCACCAAGGAGGGATTATTTGTTACTGTCCCTTCCTCTTCTTCTTTGTGAGACACACATGTCTTCACGTTCACTGTTTTCTCTAAGGTTCCATCCCAAGATTCTTCTTCAAAGAACTGCACATCTCTGGTTATTATTAATTTCTTGGTGGATGGATTATACAGTTTGTATGCATTAGACTCATCACTATATCCAACAACGATACACTTCTCCCCCTTGTTGTCCAACGTCTTCCTTATCTGATCCAGAATGTGTGCATAAACCACACAACCGAATACTCTCATGTGGGTGACATATTGCTTTATGCCGCTCCACTCTTCTTCCAGAATTCTATTCATGACAACTTTGGTTGGGCATCTATTCAAGATATACACTGCACAATTAATAGTTTCAACCCAATACTCATTTGGAAAATATTTTTCCTTCAACATACTTCTGACCATGTCCATGACAGTCCTATTCTTCCTTTCTGCAATACCATTTTGCTGAGTTGTGTATCTTGTGGTAAACTGCTTATGTATACCATTCTCCCTACAGAAACATAAGAAATCTTTGGAGATGTATTCTCCACCTCTGTCAGTTTTTAGCACTTTGATGTAGTTTCCACTCTACTTCTCAACATGAGCTTTGAAGTGGAAAAATTGTTCAAAAAATTCACTCTTCTGTTTCAAGAAATACACCCATGTATTTCTGGTGTAATCATCTATGAATGTCAAAACATATTTTCTACCAGCTAAAGATGGTGTTTTCATTGGTCCACATAAAGCTGAGTGAACAATTTCTAAGGGTGTCTTTTCCCTTATACTCTTCCCTGCTGGAAATATTTCTCTATGTTGTTCACCCTAGATGCAGCCTTCACAAAGGCTGTCCAGTTTCTCAATGAGCGGTCATCCTTTTACCATTCCCTTTCTGTGCAACAAGTTCAGGCCTCTGAAATTGAGATGTCCAAACCTCAAGGGCCATAACAAATTTTCATCTTTCGTTTCTTCTTGAAAGACCTCTTGTGTTACAACTGCTACATTTCTTCTTTCCTTCAATTCTGTTCTGATCTTGAGAGGAAACATCCTATTGGTTGTCACTTGCAGCTCTGGAATTACTTTCTTGCTCGGAGGTATGTCCATGATTGTGCACACATCATATTTAAAGAATACATTGTAGCCCTTGTTTATGAGCCATCTAATACTCAAAAGATTACATTTAAAGCTAGGTACATAATATACATTTGGCACAAACTTCTATTCTCCTTTTCTTGTCAGGATACTTACTCTTCCTTTTCCCTCGATAGAGATCTTACTATCAGTTCCTGTTTTTACTTCAGATTTAACATTTTCATCAATATTGGCAAACATTGCTGTGTTTCCAGTCATGTGGTTACTGCATCCTGAATCTAAGAACCATACATCATATTTTTTATCTTTTGCTACATTACATGTTAACAACACATTCTTCTGGTTCTTTTCTTCTTTTGTGAGATTAGCATTCTACTTACTATTCATGTCATTTTTCTTTTTCCTACATTCATTGGCATAGTGCCCATATTTCTTGCAATAATGACACTGGACTTGGGATTTATCATACCTTTGTCCATGAGCTTGATGTTTTCTTGAGCCTTTATTCTGGTTCGGATTGCTACCCATTCCACTCGAACTTGTAGGGATGTTTCTTCCTCTATTTTGGCTTCTACCTCTTCCTCTGTTATTTTCTCTGCCTTGACCTCTACCTCGGCCAAAAGACATTTGAGTCTTGAAACCTTGTTGCAATGAGGAATATGTTCCCTTTTTCAGTCCGTGTTCATGAGACATCAGGGATGCACTAAGCTCATCCACTATAAATAGTGAGAGATCCTTTGTCTCTTCTATTTCCACTATTATGTCATCAAATCTTGAGGGTATACTTCTCAATATTTTCTCCACTATCCTTCTTTCTTCAAGTGTCTCTCCATGAGACTTTATCTGGGTAACAAACCCAATAAAATGAGTGAAAAATGAGTCTATAGTGTCAGACTCTTTCATAAAGACAGTTTCAAAATCTCTCCTCAACATTTTCAACTTTGTTGTCTTCACCTTCTCCATGCCTTGATAGGCTGTTTTGAGAATATCATACGCCTCCTTAGACTTTGTTACTACTGTAATCCTTGGTAAAATACTCTCGTGCACTGATTGAAATATATAGAAGAGGGATTTGGAGTCCTTATTCTTATTGTATCTTAAAAAATCCCTTTTTGTTGATGTCGAGGCAGCCACCGCTACTACATCATATGGTTCTCGGTAGCCGTTATCAACTAACTCCCATAGGTGCTGTGAAGAAAAAAATGATCTCATCATGATTGCCAAATATTCATGTTTCTTCCTGTTAAACTGTGGAAGTTGGGGATTCGTCAGACTAGTGCCTTCTGCTACCATCGTAACTGAGTAAACTGGATCATTTCCTTGACTTCGTTAAAAAAGAAACGGAACAATCAAATTTTTTTTTGACTATGTAAGCAAACAAAAGCTTTCTCTGTTGGAGAAATCCACATCAAAAACCTTCTTACAGCTTCTGTAGTGAAGAGTGATCTCTGCTTCGTTCACGGAGCACCTAGACTAGCTCTGATACCATGTTGTAATTTCTAAACAATTCTGAACACACAGAGGGAAATAACCATTCCTCTTCTACAACACAGAGATTAAATAAAAATTGTGGACATAGAGAGATGAGGTATAACACTTCTATTTAGCTAAAAAGAAAAACTTTGTTGCAAAAGTGAAATTCTTTCTTCAGAATGAAGTTCTAGGTTCACAAAACAAATTTTCTGTTGGCTGCTACAAATGCAGTGCTACAATTTTTCTTCTCTATCTCTTTCTCTTTTTTTCTTTAACCCTTTGGGCTTTTTCACACAATACACCGTCAATAATACAATGCACTCACGACATATATATATATAAAACATTACAATACGTATATATATTATAAATATTTCATATTTATAATATATATATATATATATATATATATATATATCAAAATATATTACCAAAGTTAAAATATAAAGTACCGTGGTAAATAAAATTTACCCAATGTTAAAAATTTTAAAACATAATGCGACAAATAGAAAACATTACAATAAAAAACTTTATGCATTCACTCCATATACCATGGGGTTATAAAACTATGCCAAAGGTATTTTTCTTAACCCCACCCCGAATTGCTCTCATTGGTGAAGAGGAGGATAATGTCACCTCCTTCGGGGTGTTGCCTTCCCCTCCTGTGCTCACTTTGGATGCCCCCAAGAATGTTGCTGCTACACGATAAATGAAGTTGGTGGGTGTTCAATGTGGTAGGTGCTGGAGATAAGTTCATGGTTGCGTGAATATTAGATCTAGACATTGCTGCTAGCATCTTTCAAAAAACTCACATCAGACTTAAATTCTCGCTGTTGTTCACTGTCTTTCAATCCCATCACCATTAAGCTGTCGTCCTGATGATATGTGCGAGTAGTTGGAATTAATATTCCAACTTTTAGATGTATTAACTACAATTATGTTGGCCACCTATAAATCTCTTTTGTGGCTCCTCTGCATCATGGTTTTGGTACCCATATCCATTAGAAAACCCTAACGATGTCGGCTCTATAGTTGATTCCTCAAAATTCGACTCCTCATACACCTTTCCAGATCTCAAAAGTAAGGTCGGAGTCTGAATTTGAGGAGGTAAAGGATTTTATTTTAAACAAGGTGTCACACCAACAACTAGCCCTTGATTACTCAAGGGGAATGAGCCTTCCGATAGATGACCATGTACAAGGTTCTATAAAAGGAACGATACTCGAGGACAATGTAGACGAAACCTGTGAAAATATCGCTAATAAAGTAGGGGAAGACATCTCATATAGTCGAGCACATGATATTTCTCCTAGGAAAAGTTAATCTTGCGATACAAATTAAGCTTGTAAGTCTCTCCTTGACCAAAGCTCTCTTATTTAATATAGGTCTGTTGAAGATTCCCTTATAGATCATATTGAACTGAATTCTCTTAACTCTATTAGCAACCAATATTTTTCACAAATCACAAGAATAGATTCCTTGAAACATATAACCTCCTCCATATTCTCCGAAAACCACGATAAGCCACATCAAAAATTGTCACATATTAATCCAACCCTAAAATTTAAAGGATGTCCTTCTACTTCCTTATTCAAATCTGATATTTTTGATTCAACACGAGAGCACTCCACTACGCCTACTTCCATTTCTATACCAAACACTCATTTTATGTGCCTGTGCTCTCATATAAAGAACCTCCGAATATTCCTCCCATATCCACATTCACATGGGTTACTGTTGTTGACAACTATTAGACAGGGCCTAGTTACTCTTTTCAAAACATCACTATCAGGAAGAAAAATAACAACAAAAATCCACTCGAAAGAGAAGTTAATCAACCTGAGCCTATCTAAGGTGGAATCAGTATCTCCCCACCAGACGAATTGGATTTAAATTTAACTGTCCTTAGAGCACAGACACCCTCTCCTACTCCTAAATAATGATAATTATGTCTCTCAACATTCGAGGGGATGGGGGTCCTTCCAAATTTTCCTCCCTCAAAATACTTATCAACACCCATCGCTCATCCATGATCTGCCTTCAAGAAACTATGGTCTTGGGAGAAAAATCTAGAAAGTACTTATGAAAGGTTTGACCAGGTTGGTTTTCATGTCATAATTTAAGTCTTCCTCCAAAGGCCACCGCACTGGAATGCAAAAAAGAGAGACAACTTGGCACACAACAACTAGAGCTATAATTATACCCTCCTTCTTTTATTGGAATCCCCTTTCAATATATCATCTCACTTCATCTGGAACTTTTACTACATTCTCATCTCCCCAATTGTTTAATGACATATATAACTCATTCTAGTGCTTTATCATATATACCTTCTTTTAGTGCTTTATCATGGCTCAAAATTTAGCACCCGTTCAGGCTAGTGGTGCTCAAGAGCATCAGGAACGTCGCCACACCCATAGTCACACCCAGGCATAACAGACTGAAAACGTGCATTTTAATCTGAATCAGAAGATGGGAATACTAGATAAAATCAAACAAAATATTCCCAGAGGCGAGACTCAGACAGGTCATTCTACGTCATCTCTAAAGTCGGGGCTGGTGGATAAAATCAAAGTGAATATTCCCAGAGGGAAGAGCAGGTAATGGGGAAGGTGAAGGGTCAGAGGAATAGTAGAAGGCAAAGACTTATCTAAAATTGAAGAATCAACATAGATTAGTATATACTGTCTTAATGCATTAATGAAACTATAGCTTCAAAAAAAAAAATATTGGTTCCGTTGTCTTCTCTTATTCTTACTTTGTCGATTGACAAAAAATAAGCATCATGATATAGTTTGTATTAGAATAGCTAACACCCATACCATGTAGGAAATTTTTAATTTGTAAATTTCAAAATGTTTTAGTAATAGCCAGTAATATATGTTTGGTTTCATTTTTGTTTAATTGTATATTTTTGTGTAGTCATAACTATATGTTTCACAATTAAATGGATTTTTCACAAGGCTTGAAGTCAATATAACAATATTTATAGTTATAATGACGTTACAATAATAATATTTATCAAAGTATTATTAATTTACCATTTTATTAGTATTACAATTATAATATTTATAAAAGCATTATAAATTTTTAATATCGTTATGGTGAATTTGAATCTAGATAAATGGTGAGATAGTTTAATCATTTTTTGCCTAACCAATAGAAGAAATCTCAATTAGCATTGACATTATTTTTTAAAATATATATGTTAAGCTCATATATTTACTCTTTTTATAAGTAATAATAATAATAATAATAATAATTTTTTAAAATAAAACTATATTTTTTATGTTTTTTTTTTTTTTTTAATTTTAATGTGTTTTTATGCTTATCATCAATTGATTTTTATTAATATTTATTAGCAATTTAATTTATTTAACTACACTTTCGCTCTGCTAGGGTTTCGCGTTTCCTCTGCTAGGGTCTGTCGCCGCCCCTGGCTCTGAGCCGACTACCTCTGCATCCTTCTGCACATCTTCCACTGCCGCTCTGCTTATGCGTGGTTTGAGGAAGGACTTCAAGCAATGACGGGCCCCACGGGGGGGGGGGGGGGGCACACCGTCTTCCCCCTCAGGACTTAATCTCTCTGCTACAGCAGGAACTTCTATGACAAATGCTCTGGATCCGGAGGCTTCGAATGTCCAGGACAAAAGGACACAGGATAAACCAAAAGACACAAACGACAAAACTACAGAAGAACAGGCGGGGAAAGCATGTCAAAACGAAATCCCTACGGTGAAGTCGGCGACCTGTAGACCAATAGCAATGGATAGACTGAAAATAGAGCTCCCAAGCCACAGAATAAATGGATGCATACAGTTCATGAAATATCACACGCTAATTGGAAAATTTATCGGAATCTGGCCAACAGAAAAGGTGCTGCAAAGCTGGATAATTGCAAAATGGAAACCAAAAGGAGACATCACCCTTCAGCTTGGAGCAAAGGGATTCTTCACGGTGATCTTCATATGCATTGAGGATCGAAATAGGGTACTCGATGGAGGACCTTACTTCCTCAACTCTGCGGGTCTATATCTGAGAGATTGGGTGGAGAGGTTCAATCCGGATAATGAAGCCCTAAGCTGGGCACCAGTCTGGATACGATTGTACTCGCTACCGCTGGAGTACTGAGATGAAGAATCCCTGCAGGACATTGGCAGCGGACTCGGAGAGTTTATAAAAATAGCGGAGGAAACAAAGATGAGACGATACACTTCGTACGCCCGCATCTGCGTCTACATGCGTCTGGACCAAGCTCTTCCTGACTCGGTAAGCATCTTTCACGATGACTATGAATGGATTCAACCCCTAGATTTCGAGCATGTACCATTCCGATGTCGTAGGTGCCACCTTCATGGACACCTCTGCAGAGACTGCCCGCTCAATGCCTCCATAAAAAATAAGGATAGCCCTGCTTCGTCTTCTCTTGATGGTTTCACAAAGGTGACTAGTCGTAGAAGATCCAACAAGAAGACACCTCAGGGGAGAAAACCCACTTCTACTGTCAACCCCACTCCCCCCTCTAGCAACAGCTTCGAAGTCCTCAACACCATCCCGGATCAAACACCTCAAGCGGAATCCACCACTACCCCTGCAGACAGCACCACCATCCCTTCATTTCTAAGGTTTCCAAATCAACGCCTCTGGCTGAAAATATACAGTTTGGATTAGTGGAAGATCCCTTCAACACTGGAGAAGGGAAAACTATTGGCATGGAAGTGGACGGCCATCAGGATCATCCGGAGGCAGGCAGAAGTCAAGTACAGCTCATGGATGAAGAGCCAGAAAGCATAGATCTGGAAGGGCTTGACTTATTAGAGCTTGAAAGAGCATGCAGAAGAAAAGAATTTGATAAGATACAAGCACATCAGCTAGAAACACTGGAGGTGATTATAGCAAGAGCCTTCCAACAGAAAGAGCTGGGGATCCAACCAGGCAGTAAATGGGATGGCAACACAATCCAGAAAGACTCCAAGAAAAGAGGACGGAAAACAGATCTGGAGAGAACCATCACAGTTGGCAAAATACTGGTTGATTCTGGAAGATATGCTAAGTTGACAAAGTTTTATAAGCCCCTCCCAAACAGTGAATCATGAAGCTCACATCATGGAACACTCGAGGACTCAACTGTCCTGGGAAACACAGAATGATAAAGAACATGATAAAGCAGGAGAAGCCTCAGATATTCTTCATGCAAGAAACAAAATGCAATAGCAGTGCAATTGGAAACATTCTTTCCAAAGCTTGGCCCGGCTGTCAAACAGTAGCGGTTGATGCATAGGGGGCATCAGGGGGACTCGCAATAGCTTGGAACCCTCAAACTATTTCCCTTTCAGACTTTCACGCCTCTCACCATCTCATTCAGGCCAATTTTCATATTGTGGGTACCAATATTCATGGCCATCTCACCAACGTCTACTTTCCTCAGGACGCGATGAGTAAATCTGCTCTGCTAAATACTATAGCAAGTCTCAACCAGAATAGGATACACCCCATATGGCTCATTGGGGGTGATTTCAATATGATCACTAGGCTGGAGGAAAAGAGGGGAGGAAGACCCAAACTGGAAATAGAAAGCAGCTTGGTTAAAAATTTCATACAAAACCAACAGTTAATAGACTTGCAATTCTGCAATGGCTCGTTCACATGGAGTAATCGTCGTACAGGAAGATAGAACATTGCCTCCAAGCTGGATAGATTCCTAATATCAGACAATGTAATTCACATAGGGGGTGATCTCTCTGCCGCTATCCTCCCTCTACAGGGGTCTGACCATTGGCCAATTTCTCTTCAATGGCTAAGAATGGGTCAAACTTCGCGTCGCCCCTTCAGATTTGAAGCCTTTTGGTTAAATCATCATGCATTCAAGGACCTCATCACCTCAACATGGAAAAGCTTTGTCTCGCCTGAAGGGTCGCAAATGTTCAAATTCCAAGAAAAACTAAAACACCTGAAAGGTCATATCAAGCTATGGAACCATTCCACCTTCGGTAATATCTTTCAAGCTCAGAAGCAGCTTCACCAAGAGATGGCCGACCTCCAGCAACAAATTATTCTGGAAGGATGCACAGATCAATACCTGGAAAAAGAACAACAACTTAGAATGTAGATGGAGGAAAGAGCTAAGCAGGAGGAAATCCTATGGAGGCAGAAATCACGCATTCGATGGTTGAAAGAGGGAGAGAGAAACACTAAATTTTTCGACAGATCAACCATTCAAAGGCGCATGAATAACAACATCACTTTCATCAAGAATACAGAAGGGGAGCAGGTGGAAGAACATGAGCAGATAGAACAGGTTCTCCTCAATCATTTCCAAGCAATGCATCAAGAACCCCTACAGGACAGATCACAGGCCATTGAAAATATCACTAAGAATATCCCTAAGCTTATTACTGAAGAGCACAATCAACTCCTGCTCAGCCCTGTTAAACACTTGGAGGTCGACACGACAGTTAAAAAACTCAAAGAAGGGAAGGCTCCGGGGCCAGATGGCTTCACCACCACTTTCTTTCACAAATTTTGGGATCTGATAAGGGAAGAGGTCTGGATGGTTGTGGAAGAATCGCGCTCGATGCATTGGCTCCTCCCATCGCTGAATGCCACCTTTATAGCTTTAATACCAAAAGAGGAGGATTCTTGCACGCCGGACAAATTCCGACCTATAGCTTTATGCAACATAATATACAAGATTATCTCCAAAGTTATAGCCAACAGACTCAAACCGCTCTTGCCTCTCCTCATCTCGCATGAGCAAGCTGGATACGTGGAAGGACGACAGATTCTAGACATCATTATCCTTACGCATGAAGTCATACACTCCCTGAAAACGACTAAACAAGCAGGTATGATTCTTAAGATTGACCTATCAAAAGCTTTTGATAGATTAAGTTGGACGTACATCCAGAAAGTGCTATTTGCGTTTGGTTTTTCTCCAACCTGGATCAGATGGGTTCATAATCTTATCTCTTCAGCTTTTTTCTCCATTCTCATCAATGGATTCCCCTCTCGTCCTTTCTCTCCCACTAGGGGTATCAGAAGAGGGGACCCCTTGTCTCCCTTCCTTTTTGTCTTAATGGCAGAAGGCTTGCGGCGCCACCTCAAAAGCGCCCTTCACTCCCACCATCTTCAGGGCCTCTCTGTTCACCACTCCCCTGCTATCACACACCAACAATTTGTTGATGACAATATGGTCTTTGGATATCCTTCTGTGCAAGAAGCCACTCGCCTTAAAGCTCTTCTGCTCGACTTCTCGGATGCTTCAGGAGCTTGCATAAACTTTGCCAAATCCCAACTTTTCTTCTTCAATACACCTCCCTACACTCAAAAAGCTATTGCCCGAATCCTTGGATTTTCCATAGCCTCTTTGCCTTCGAAATACCTTGGTGCGCCCCTCATAGACTCAGCCTTAAAACATTCCTCTTGGTGTGATCTTCTTGACAAAATCGATGCCCGCCTCTCCTCTTGGACCTACAGAACTCTTAACACTGCAAGTAGAATTATTCTTATAAAATCTGTGCTACAAGCCCTACCTCTGTATCTCTTCTCTATCTTGGCTGCTCCCAAGTGGGTACTAAAACGAATCAAAACTCTGCAAAGGCATTTTTTATGGGGATCCAATGGTTCTCATAACAAATGGGCTCTAGTCAAATGGTCTCTGGTTTGCAAGCCTAAAGTGCAAGGAGGCTTAGGATTAAGAGATCCGGCCCACAGCAATGAGATTATGGGAGCGAAAATCTGGTGGAATTGGCTAAAGTCCCCCAGTAAACCTTGGGCCACTATCTGGACAGCAAAATATGCTAACCATAGACCTCCGGAGGAACTAATACGGCTCACACCCACGGAGAAAGGTTCACTAATATGGATGGCAGCTAAACAACACTTTCATTTGATCCAGAGGCACAGCTTCTAGGAATTGAGAAATGGGAAACATGCAAGATTCTGGAAAGATGCTTGGGATCAATTCCCAAAGATTATTAACACTTACAGCCCCCCCCCAGGACCGGATTGGGACAGACAGCAAACAGAAACGGTTCACCAATATTGGGAAGCTAATGAAATACAGGATATCGACAATGGAAACTGGCGGATCACATTGTGGGACACATTGAGGAACAGGATCAGGCAGCTCTTAATGAAGAGCTCAAACGACGATGCACCAGAGTTTCTCTTTATCAGGACATTTTAAGATGGGGATACATGCCCAGAGGCACCTTCTCCTCACAAGAAGCTTACAGGCTAATAACACATGATCCAGGACCCAAAGATCCTATATGGGATAAAATTTGGAAACCTTGGATATGGCCAAAAGTTTCAGTTTTCCTATGGCTTCTCGGGCATCACAAAATTCTTACATGGGATAACCTTATCAAAAGAGGTTTTCAAGGCCCATCTATTTGTCTCAATTGTTGGGCCCAAGCGGAAACGCAGAAACATCTATTGAACGAATGCCCTTTAGTAAGGCAATTATGGGAAAAAGCCAGTTTTAGATGCCAACGCAGCTGCAGACCCTCAGAAGATCTAATCAAGACCATAAGAGACTGGCATCAGCACACCAAAACCAATGATCTACTCAACCACCTTTGGAGCCTTATCCCGGGGCTACTTCTATGGTCCATCTGGAAGGAGAGAAATAAATGAATTTTCAGAGACCAAAGCACACCTCTGGAAGCTATATGGAGGACCTTCTGTCACAACTTAGAAGAATCCCTCAACTTGCGCTCCTGGGATATAAGTGATCTTCCCACCACGGCCAAGGAAAAAACCATCTGGGCCAATTGGGGATTTAACCTACACTATTCAAAGCCAAGGAGTAAAACACATCAAGATGAAAAAAGCAAGAGAATATGGATTCCCCCTCAGGAGCACGCCTTCAAACTCAATTTTGATGGAGCCTCCAAAGGTAATCCAGGCAAAGCAGGGTTCAGAGGCATTATCAGAGATCACAAAGGTACTCCCTCAGTCATATATTTGGGCAAGATCGGTTGGGACACAAACAACTCGACAGAGATCGAAGGTCTCTATCAGGGTCTCATTCTGTCTCAACAATCAAACCTTCATCCTCTAGAGATTGAAGGGGATTCTCAAATCCTCATTAACATGGCCAAACAGCTTCTCAACGGAGCCCCTGCGCAGAAAATTGCCCAAAGTTGGAGATTGGAAACACGTTTGAAGAACATTGAGGATTGGATCCTCAATAACAGGGCTATCACTTTCATGCATACCAGAAGGGAAGGGAACAGAGTTTCCGATCTGCTAGCCAATGCTGGAGTTGACAGTGAACACAACCTTATCACAGGCACACCTGAGATTCTTCAAAATGAGGAACAACGACAGGAATACTACTCACTGCTCCATCGTGATGCAAAAAACCCGGATGCGGGTGATTAATTCTGGAACAAGTTGGTGGCCAGACGGCACTACGGCAAGTAGTTGGCCTCATGGCACTGCAACTGTCCAATGGAGACTGTACTCCGGCGTGAGGCATTTATGTCAAACCATAATGGGCGCGGTTCACAACTCTACAAACGAAATTCGAGATCATTCTCCACAAGTTAAACAAGATCTGATCACTACTCCTTTAATGGCGAGGTTAATGCGGTGGGACAGCAATAGATTCGAGGTCTTTGAATACAGAATGGAGAATGAGCATGCCAACAGCTGCTTCCCTCGGCCTTCAGTGGTGTATTTCTCGCCCACAGTGAGGCTCTCCTTCGAGGGCACTGTCACAGGCAAGCGTACCAGGCTTCATGGTTACCTTGAACTTGGCGACAATCTTCATTTCTCCATTGCAGGTAATTGTATGCGTCAGTCCGGGATTTGGTCTGAGAATCTGTTCAGCGATCACATCGCTTCTCCGCTCTCTCACTTGACCAACGTTCAGCTTGGGTCTCAGCATCCCTTCAGCTTTCCTGCTACGATTGACAGCATGCCTCGTTTAAGGCACAGAATGAGGTGCCGTCGTGGCTATTCCAGGAGGGTGAACAGGCGCTCCTCCCCGTCCTCTAGTACCTCTGCTGCGGACTTTCTTGGCTCTGCCAGAACCTCTCATGCTGCTCGTGGTCGAATTCTTCGGTCTGAGAACTGGAACACCAACTGCCAGAACGCTCCGGCACACTCTCAAACCAGGCAATTATTTTTTCAAAGTGCGTTGATTCGCCCTTGCATTACAGCCACAGTAACCATTGTGTTCCGTGAATCCCCTAACAAAGAGGCTCTCGTTGCTGAAGGACGGGTTGGTCTAGATGGGCCGAATGATGAAGATATGCCCGAACAGAACAGAGCCAGCACCGAGGAAGTTGATAGACATGGCAATGGCATGAATGTTGATATTGAGATGATACAGGAAGAGCAGCAAAGTGCAATTCAAGACCGGGATAATGCAAACGCTCAGCACCAGCAACATCTGGGCGATGGACAGCGCACCCCTGCTGCAGAAAAGGTCATTCACTCAACTGCGGACCTCTACAATTCTGATGGCGAACCAGATGAGTTTTGGTGCAGGGCCGAGGAAGAGGAACTGGATGGGTGATCCTCCTTAGTTCCAGGTTTTTTGCTATGGCACTGTCTTCAGTATGCAAAATGTCAATGTGTGTTTTTTCTGGTTTTGGCAAAAGGTCTATAGGCTTTTACTAGATTTAGACATTGCCCCTCTGTGGGTCTTTTTGAAGGATATTTGTATGCACTGGTTTCCCTCTGCGGGCAGTGCTAAGTTTTTGAATTTCTGCTCTATAGGCCTCCTCAGGCCCAGACCTGGTTAACTCCTGATGTACATATTTGTTTCTGACTATCAATAGATTAAACTTATTTAGAAAAAAAAAAATTTATTTAACTACACTATTTATAATGAATTTATATATTTAAATTTAAGACTTCAAAATATAATTTTTAAATATTTAATTATATATATTTAATATATATATATATATATAATTCATAACTATTTAAATCCTAATTTTAAAGAGTATTGATGCTTATTATAAATTAATGTTTATTCATATTTATTATCAATTTAATTTATATAACTACACTATTTATAATATATTTTAATATTTAATTTTAAAACTTCAGAGCATCGCATTTATAAAAAAATGGAAAGAAGCTCGAGTATCAAAATTTCCAGATTATGAAAAGATTGAAATTAAAATTTCCATGATTAATATTGTGACTTTCCTAAATGTCATATTTTAGGCACATTCAAAATAAATTGTATTGTTCCTCAACCGGGGTGTCAAGTGTGCCGAGGGAGGTGTGAGGTGGCAGGAATCCATGCGGGGCACACGTTGTAATGGAGTTGACATGCACTGTAAGTAGTGGGCCGGTCGACCCACAATAAATAAAGCCGACACTTAATGCAGGCAGAAGAAATCAAGGAATGTCACGAAGTTTTTGGGAAATACGCCAAATTTGGAGGGAGAAAAGGTCTGGGAGAAGCTCGGTTTCAGTTACTATGGTTACAATTTCGGAGGAGCTAGCAAAGGATGTTTGGCAGAGGAGGGAATTTTCAACCATTGCGCATTGGTTCCTTGGGTATGTTCTCTTATATTATATTTTTCTGAGTATTATATTCACTAAGAGAAGGTGGAATTATCTCGTATGGTTTGAATCCTTGTTTGGTAATTGGAATGGATGTCTACTACCATGACATTTTCATGATGTTCATTTTGGAGTATGATTTTTCTGGGATGGTTTCCAAAATGTTTTCCAAGGTTTATAGACCTTGCCACTATTGTATTTTTTTTTTAAATTTCTATTTGAGAGTCTTCTTTCGTATTCTTTCACGATTCCCTCAACGTCTCTGTTACTCTGTTGGGTGTGTTGATTTCCAAACGCAGAATGGTAGCCTATGTACCTCAGGCATGAGGATTGTAGGAGAGGTGGTGGGAGAGGGTACTAGGGAAAGTATGATAACGTCTTCCCCTCAATTGCCTCAGGAAATCCTACAACCTGACTCCTTCTGTTATAATATTTTTCTTGATAACCTTCCATGTCAATTCTACAACTCTCCATGTCAAAGTTATACTTCTGCAAGAAAATTATATGAGCTTGCATGCATGTCTTACAATGACTATTTGGGGGTTAGGGGTTCTATAAATTTCATTAATAGGGCCAGGGGTAATTTTTCTATGACAGGTTCTGGGTTTTTTTCTATTATGGGCATCGATTCTATAACCATGCATAAGTTTCAGTCTATTTTCTTGGGATTCACGGGATTAGTCGACAAGTTCTTTGGTTTCAGTCATTGTATGGGCTTTGTTTCATTGCCTGTTGTGAGTGGGAATACATAGCTCCTGTATGTTAAGTCTTTAATCTGCGTCCACATTAAAAAGTGGAAATATTATAAAATTACGAATACAGAGGCATGTTCGCAATGCCCTATTTTCTGGATTGTTGTGTATGAGAAATGTATAATGCTATCATATCAGTTTATGAGGGTGTCACCGGTTGAAAAGAGAAATAATTCCCAAGATACAGAAATATGGATAAAATATAAAGATAATATATATATGGTTGAGGTGGAGAGCCTCATTAGACAAGACAATATTTTATGTAGACTCACTAAATCCAATGGTGTTGCTATGTTTCCTTATATAGGTCCTCCTAGCATCTTTCACCCATAAGTCTTTGCACATCGGGGGAGAACCTTGGTGTGGATTCGGGTGAACGTACAACTATTGGGAGACTGAAAAAGAGAAGGAAAAGACAAAGGAAAGGAAAAAGTGGGACCTAGTAAAAGGGGAAGAAAACCTAGAAAGGAAATTATGCAGAACCTATTCCATGGATATTCAGTGGGGACACTAGGTTAACTAAAATGTTTGATTTTTGGATGGAAGCATGACCTTAAAACTAAAGGGGAGTAGGATATTCCTGATGAAGAGATCGATCTTATGATGTCTGATCTTGGGAATACTAGAGGAGGATTGTCCTTGTTTAAGAAATATATTCATCTTTATTGGACGATGAAGTATTTAATGGCAAAGGCCATTCTAGTTGTTCAAGAGGTTGGAGGAGACTCGAAGGCAACCTCCATATTGGCATAAATGCAGAGAGATATTTAGGAGATTCACCTCTAGCAACATCACCAGAATGTACACCTTGATCGAATGGAACAACAATTCCAAAGTATGAATCAAGTTGATATGCCTGGGTTAAGTGTTAAGGATCCAACACCCATTGAATTGTCAGATGGATTATTTGAGAGGTCTAATGTTTTTTGTTTTATATGCAAAGGGAAGATAGAATTTACGTTGTTTATATGTCAATAGATATAGTAGATAATAGAAATGATAAGGTATCTAGAGGTAGATTTAGATGGCTCCAATTTTCATCAAGAAAATTCTATGTTAATAATGTCACGCGAGCTAGTCATTCATATATTGAATTTCTTCGAAAGCAAACAATTTTTGGACTATATAATTGTTTCACTTTATATCACTTTAAATTATTAATTTATATCTCTATAATTTCATCAAAAAAAATCTATGTTAATAATATCATGTAATTTATTCATTCATACGGAATCTTACGAAAAAAATTAGATAGACATTCAATGGCAGAGGATTTGCGCGTCCTGACAGAGGCTATGTTTTACACATCATAGTTGCTGGAAAAGCCCTAGTGGAGGCTAAGGTTTTTATTCATGCTTTGATTTCAGCGTCATAAACTCTAATTATTCTCTTATCACCACATATCTTTTCTCTCTACATGTTCCTCCACCTACCTATGGTCTATACCATTCATCTTAATGGATCCTCGAAAAATCACAGAGAATCCTTCGTACCTACCTCACACTACGACAAAACATTCACTACAAGGAAAAGATCCTATAGCGGAGGTTATAAAGGAGGTTTTTAGTGTTATAAAATTGGCCAAAATTGTCAAAACAACATTTTCTACAACATCCTTTTATGGTTATAGAGGTTTTTGCGGAGCTTTTAACGGAAATTGAACACAACTAAAAAATCTGGGTAGTCGGAGGTTATTATGGATGTTTTTTTTAGTGGTGCGCTACAAAGGTTTCAATGCAATGGTGCATGGCATCTAGACGGTGGCTCCGGGGCGGTCAAAGGTTCCTGCACCAGCCATCAAGGTATAAAATGACACTGGGCACAGTGTTGGTGATACAATCCATGAGGCCGTACCAATTGGTCTTGGAATTTGTGCGGTGCCCACAGGTCGTCTCAACGCAATGATACGTAGACTTATAGAAATTTACCAGTACATCGTATCAGAAAAACACACTGATATTTATATTTTGTAGTGGGATTTGTGTGGTGTCCATATGTCGTACGAATGCACCAGTGCGTAGTATCACATAAATGCACTGGTGTGTTGTATTGCACAAAACGCACCAAGATTTTTAACTGGTTTTGGTATTTGTGCAGTGTCCATAGATCGTAGAAATGCATCGGTGTGTTGCATCATACAAATGCACCGGTGTTCATTTTTTATTTCTTAGAAACATCGACCTATGACAGTGAAATTATTGTGATTTTTCTAAATTCATTATTTATCAAAAGTCGACACATATTTTAACAATGTGCATATGAATTAAATTTTTATTAGTGCATTTGAGAATGACAATGGAGAACACAATAGAATAAATTAAATCATATTTTATTAAATATATATATGAATAAGACAGTCTTTGCCATACAAAATGGGAAAGTTATTCGTATCCCTTTGTCTTTCAATTGGGACACTATGTCCATTACTTTAAACAAAATGTCTGATTTCATAGGATAATATTTCAAAAAATACAACGACTTGCTTTCATATCCAAACATAGTGATCATCATTCTTCGCTTGAACTGTTATCACTGCTAGAGCTACTTCCATGGCTTGGGTTATTTTCAGGAATGTTTTGTTCACAGTGTTGATTGTTTTATTCTTCTTCACCTTCCATATACAAACATCAAAATAAACTGTAATGAGTTTATATACGTTGGTGAGAATAATGAAAATTTCAATATTAAATAATATACATCAATGTAAATCGAAAAGAAATGACATACCATTGAAACAATTGACTCATAAACTATACACATTCTTTCAAAACCATGTAACATGCCATCTTTCAAGATTTCATCTGTTGGTGCAGTTCCATACTTTGTTTCCTGCAACTTTTATACCCCATAACAAATCATATATTTAATATAAAATATTTTTTTGTTCTATTAATTATAGACGGAGGTAAGTAAAAAAAGATCGATAGATGCTTACAAATTCCAAAATTAATTTCTGATATGCCAACATATACTCACAACCCATATTTAACCCAATTTCAATCAATTCGTCTCATGGTTCTTCTTTGTATGTTAGTACCTGTTTGAAGACATTCAATGATGAATTTGTTCAAACAACTTAAAAAATAAAAAAAATAAATCTAGTTAAGCTGTTATAAGGAAGTAACAATTACTCACAAACTTAGATATCAACCATTTTCTTCCTTCTCTTCCTATTTTATGTGTTGAATGGGTTCCATTTTCTTTTCTTTTCTGCAAGAAAATACTTGAAAATTAATATTTAATGATAAATTGTTTATTTATTGTACCTAATGATCGAAAAATTCAATTATTACATATTACATTTGAAGGACGTTGTTGTTGAGATGGCTCCTCGTGCGCTGCAATTTTGTCCATTTCCTTGACCATATCCTTGTACACCATTTTCTACATTCCTGCTGGCATATTTCTGATATCAACTCGTTCATCATTTGAGATCTTCATAATCTTCCTGAAAATGTAACATGACAATAAACTATTTAATTTTTATATTGATATATGAAAAGTAAATATAACAAAAGTGATATTTATAAATAGTTCTAGACAAACATTTAAAGGAATATTACTTTTTCATTCCTTCTTTTTTTTTGTTGTACATTTTTTCTACTAAAGTCTGACATGTCTCATTGACCAATTCTCTGGAAACGCTTCCTGCAGTTCAGATAAAATTTGGTTCTTCAAATCATTGGATTGATTTGTGTATTATAAGTGGAAAGAATGTCTATACATTCGTTCCACTAGATCCCTCAAACTTTTTTAAAAGCTTTTCCCCCTTTCGTTAACCTCCAACACCACTCCAGATGAGCTAAGGAGAAATTCATTTTCATTTGCATGTTCTATTTTTTTCTTTTCTTAGAACAACATTCCTTTTCTGAGTTGTTGGTCCCTGTAGAACATTAAACATATGTGAATTAATATATTGTTTGACACATGTTATCTAATAATTTTATGTATATTATTAATGAAAATTAAAAAAAAGAAACTCATATTGGATCGATAGTATTTTTTCATTCACCTAATTCATACTTTTGCATTTTTTCCATCAATCTTTTTCGCTATTCTGGTCCTCGATTAGAAATAATATTATCGAGCTTCATCAATTTTTGGCTCTTCATGATACACAATAAACAATAGATATTATTTAAACTCACATATAGTTCAAAAATAATATTTTTTTTAAATAATTTACAAAAAAATTTCCTTTTTTTCTTTTCTTGATGTGTTATCAATATTTTTGTTACTCGATCTATTGTCAGTCATTTACTTATCAATCTGAAACCTATACCATATCATTCATTAATATATTTATAAATAAATTTTCAACTTTTCAGGTAAAATATAAATCTCGAGAAACCGGTGCACCATTCATTATGTACGCACCAACATCGGTGCGTGGAGGTATTATCAATGCACCGCGAAAATAGTATAATAGACTGTACAGTGCTCTATGTCAACAAGGAGCATCGATGCATTACATGATAACCACTACGTCGATTAACACAGAGAAAATAATAAAAATCGTTGAGTGTTACTTTTTGTAGCATAAACCGGTGCCATATTTTACATATGGCGCACTGATAAAATTTAAAAAAAAAATAAGTTTTTATCACAATAATTTTTTTTAAACGAACTACACAAATAGTATAATACACTATATGGTGCTATTTTCATAACATAGTGCACCGGTTCCCTATTTTAGATATGGCACACTGATTAAAAAAAAAAAATGAATTTTTTATTACACAATAATTGCGTGGTGCGTTGGTATAATACAAGGCACTGGTGCAGTAGGTTACGCAGGGCACACCAATAAAAAAAATCCATTTTTTTCAAAAATTCATGCAAGGGCTGACATTGATTGGGATTTGACTATGCAAGTTGTCCCGTGAGTTGGATTTCAATCTAAAATGAAAATCCCTAATTCTGAAATCACAGAAACAAGGAGAAGAAAGGGTAGAAACAAAAAAAATGAAGGGTTTAGGGTAAAAATGGATTTTTTTTGTTTGTTTCTGAAAATGAAAAACAAATTGAAATTTTTTTCTTACTTCGTAAAAAAACTGCAGAAAAAGGTAAAAAAATAAAATAAAAATTTAATCACAAGATTGTTTGAAATTCTATGCTATAGGGTTTGAATCACCAGAGGTTTGGATTCTGATTGTGTGAATACTTTTGTTCGAATGTATTTTGATGCTCCACAGTGCTCTCGTGCTCTCTTGCTCTAGGTATATCTCCTGCAAATCTCTCACTAAATTTTTTAGCAAAAATAGTGAAATAATGAAAAGTTTTTAGTATGTAAAGAATTATTTTATGAAATTAGATTTTCGAAAATATTGTGCCACCCATTTTTAAATTTACCAATTTTTTTCACTTAAAGAAAATAGAACTATGATTTTTTTATTTGCGGATATTTATTACCAGTGTGTCACTTAATCAAACCACACTGGTGCATCCATTGGTAACACGGCACCAGTGTATAGTAACTAAAATGCACTCGTGCACAACAACTAAAATGCACCAGTGCGGTTATATGTACATTAGCACCGATTTGTGATTAAGGCACCCAAATTACTTTTAGCTGTGTACACCAAAATTTAGTGAACTCCAACCATAGAAATTGAGAATTAGATTTTTTTTAATTCTTGATGGAAATATGCAATTAGAATTTTAATTTCGTTTATCCTCGAGAATTAGAATTGGATAAATTCTTGAAGGAAATAACAATTTTTCCAATTCCTTTTGTTTATTGTAGGAGGTCCCCATTGATTATGTGTAGAAAATGCAATGTGGGGCGTGTGAAGATGCAATACTACAGGGCTCAAGTGGGAAATTTTTCCGTGTGAACCTGTGCTATGCTAAGACGTGGTCAATTTTCACAAATGTTTGGGAAAGTTTTGTTTCTGAGCAGTTTAATGAAGTTGGAGATATTTTAGTTTTTAGACATGTTGTAAATGTACATTTTTCTGTGAAAATATTTGGGCCATTTATTTTCAAAACTACACCTATTATTCTTTCAAAAAAATAAACTTGAACCTTTCCATAACATACAACAATAAAAGGTACTCCATGATATTCTTGCTAACCCATGATCTACTTGCTCATTTGTAAGTTCCTTCTCCATCTTGGCATCCAATTTCCTCTTTTCTTGATCTTAAAAAAATTTATACAATCTCTGTTTTACGAGAAACTGACCTTGAATCCTATGGGATGAATGACAACGACACCTTCATTCTTCATTTTCTAGCAGAAGAAGATCGATTTTGGACTAGAAAATGTAGTTATTACATGTGGAGTCAATGGTTTCCTGTAGAAAATGAGTATAGGGTTGAGCAGAGCAAAGACATTACAAAATGGGCTATTACGTTAGCTTTTCCAATGTGAAACCGATTTGCAGGTAGAAATATGGTAGCTGCAGGTATCTATGCTTTTCTTCCCATAGAAATGGTGACTAGATTTCCATATCCTTCCTTTTTTCCCTTTAATTCATCACATTGAATAATATAGCTTCCTTCTTGCTCAAATCTACCGTGATGTTTAGCTCATTCCTATACACTCCCAATTAGTGAGTCACTTCATCCCCTAATTAAATAGAAAGTTAAAAAAAAATTCATTCATATCTTTGCAAGATTTTCTCAATCCATTTCCAAATTTATAAATGCCCTTAAATTGAGGCATTCCATACACATTAATATAGTGCCAATGATGTGTGTGGCCCAACCCATAATTAATATCTTCATGTACTATTTAGGTTGTGGTTGATTATTGCCACAGTTTTGGTGTGATGCACAGAGACTTGTCTCATGACATCGTGGTTCGTTAAAATGAAAAAATCATGGTAAAAATAGCATATCTAGAGCTCGGTAAGCCTTTTATAATTCAATTCCTATCAAAATGGATATTCACCATGTGAGTGTTTTCATTGTATTTTTTCTTTTTCAAAGATAATATGGGGGCTGTTTATTGCCACTATTTTGGTGTGATGAATAGGGACTTGTCTCATGACAATATGGTGGGGAAAAAAACAAATAACTTTTTCATAATTCAATTCCCTTGAAAATTGATATTCACCTGGTGAGTGTTTTATTGTGTTTTTTTTCCAAATTTCCTTCTGTGTTTTTTCTGAACATTAGTTTTTCTCTTTCTCATAGGTTAGCTTTCCATTAAAAATTCTAAATTAGAATGCCTAAATATCCATTTATTTTCATTTATCAAATCACCAAATAAGTTCTTTATAATTCAATTCCTGTCAAAATGGATATTCACGAGGTGAGTGTTTTATTGTGTTTTATTTTTTCTTTTTCTTCAAATTTCATTTTGCCTTTTTGCTGAACATTAGTTTTCTCTTTCTCAAGGTTAGTTTTCCACTAAATTTTTTAAATTTGAATGATTAAATTTCCATTTATTTTCATTTATAAAATATTCTTACTCAAAATTATACTAGAGAGCTTAACTTGCAGGAAGCTTGGCAAGATATGGTATGTGAGATCATTTTCTATTTCATTTATTTTAAGTTGCAAAATTCATTATAAATGGTTGAAAATTGATAAAAAGGATGATTTGAAAATTGATATAAGGATAATTATCCCTTATTTTTTTTTTTTTTTCAAATATATTTTAATTTAATATCATTTCTTCATCTGCATTTCTTGAGGTATGAAAAGGCTATGGTCTCCTTTTCAGTATAAATCTCACTTGAAAATTAAAATCAGGCCAAACAAGCCCCCTTTTAAAAATTACAAGTACCATAAATCCATCATATCCATGATTTAATTAGTTTTACAAGGATAGAATTGTTGCACCTGCACATTCAGTGTATGTTTTTCCCAACAATGAAGATTTACTTGTAATTATTTTTTAAAAAGAATAAATTTGTTAAATGACAACATAAATTTATTTTATTTTTTCCATTTTAAAGGAATTCTCCAAGTAAAACTAGAAGTATCAAATAAAACTAACAAGGTTCTTTTAGTAACTCAATCTTATCCCTTTCTCTTAGATATCAATGACTATAAAATTCAGTCCTTTTTCCAGAACAACCTATTGTATATCAATGATTGTAAAAGCTAGTCTTTTTGTGTGAATAATGGACTAATTATAATACTCATTATCTCAATCAATTGGTATTTGTGATGGTGTGCTTACTGTTGAGGAGGTAAATCCCCTCTGCGGACAGAGGCGATCCCTACTAGCCCAAATCGAGTCTAGCAACAATCAAACACGCTACAGTGAAGGTTCCTAATCGTAAATAAACCGACTTGCGAGGAAGGCTTACCTGGAATTCAACGCTATTGTTTGTAGAAGAGGTGGTGCTCCCGTTCCTTTGCCCTGGCAGATCACAGTCCTCACGCTCTCCATGATCGGACACCTGCACATGCAAGAAACAACACAAACGCAAGCATAAAACCCAGTACATACAACTATATGTCAGTCGAAGAGGACATAACTCATGAACATGATTAAGAAAAAGAGTGGAACCATAACCAATAGTCGCTTATCATTAATGAGTCAAAAAGAAGAATACAACCACAGCTTTGACACCGAATTCTCCTTTGGCGGGTCGTCAGCAGAACATGTCTCGATAGAGCCTGTCAAGGATGGGACAAGCCTCTCTCTCTGGATACTCGGAAATAGTCTCCTTGCTTGGATTTGGCCTTAAGGGAATCAAGAAGGCTCTTGCAGCATAAGGATGTGAAAGCTCTTGGGAACTTGGAGATTAGCTTGCCATGGAGAAGAGCAAGCTTATATAGAAGAAGGAAGGGGAGTTGGGATCCCTATAATTATGGGATTGGCCCTATCATCAAGGAAGCTTCCATGAGAGGTGGCAAACCACTTCCTCTCTATGGAAAGCCGTAGCCAAACCTCCCGACTCAAGACAGATATCAGTCCAGGGATTTGTTAGGATGAAACTTCTGCCTTTTATTTAAAAAAAAAACATCTTAATATGGTTGGCGCGGGTGCGGCTCTATGACAGAGCGCCAATTGGCACACCCTCCTTGGAGGATTTGACCCCTTGGCGGAGCGCTGAACTATGGAACCACGCCAATTAAAAAAGAGTTATTTTTAGGGTTTTTTGCAGGGAAATGTCTTCAAGGAAATTAAAGCTCATCTTCAGAGGGATGCAATGAAAGTATTTTCAAGTCCTGTCTCTGCTCACAGGTCACGGAGTGAGCCCTCGAATGTGTGGGATGGGGATTGCAGGGACGGTGACAAATTGCCGTGTAACACTAACAAATGATTTTGTTAGATGGAGGAATTTTATAAGCTTATCCAAAATGTGATTTAAACTTAATCAACACATGTATTAATAGAACCACTGGGAGCTTATTTGACATATGTATTTATAGTACCACTTGCTAGATATGAAATTAAGAAAACTTATTCTTCTTCTATAGTGAAGCATTGTGTTTATCTTTTTCGTACACTATAGGCTAGCCTAGCCATCCCAACCGAGTGGACTGGATAATTTTTATTGTTTTGAACATATGGAGTAGAATGCTTATATTCATTGAGGAATGACAGGGAAATTTTGATGTGGTATCTATAATTGCAACATATCTTTACTATACTGGCATATGCTTAGCACATTCTTCAAATGGTTAGTCTTGCCTATATACAATTTTAACCTTAATATAGATTAGGACTTCGATACTTTGTTAAACATAGTGTATACTTGAACTTCTTATGTACTATCCTCATTTTTTATGAAATGAGTGGATCTACCATAAAAAAGTGCTTGAATTCTTCATTGTATTTGTTTTAGTCATTTTTCTCAGCTAGTTCATTTATTTTTGTTGTCACCCAATCCACAATAATCAGGTCTCATGAAGAAGATTGTTTAGTATGTTTCATTGATATTTGTGGAGATAAAGTTTTATGTAAATTCCAAGTGGTTAGTTAACTTTGTTATCAAATTAAGCCATTTAATTAAAATTACTTCATAGTGACATCACATGAATAATATGAAGACATTGAATCACGTGAAAATATGGAGTGAATATACACGGAAGGTGCTTATAAGAATGAATGCACGTTAATAAAAAAAACCATATAAACATGGTTTCTTCTTCTCTCTTCCTCTCATGGTGTATTATTGTATGGTTTCTTCTTGTGTTACAATGTGAAAAATGAGAGATGATCAACAATTGATAAGTAAGATTTTCCAATGGTGTGCACTCTCTATTCTGATCCCAAAGACAAGGAATTATGTGAAATGATGGCTATAGTTGAATTCTTTCTTCTGTAATTCTTGAGGTATGAAAAGTGTATTATCTCCTTTTCAGTATAAATTTCACTGGATATTTGAAATAAAACCAAACAAGCCCCCTTTTAAAGATTACAAGTACCATAAACCCATTATATCCATGATTTATTTAGTGCTACAAGGATAGAATTGTTGCAACTACACATTTAATGTATGTTTTTGCCCTTTTTTCCAAACAATTAAGATTTACCTATAACCATTCTTTAAAAAGCATAACTCTATTAAATGAGACCAAAGCTTTGTTCACTTTTTTTCATTTTAAGGAAATTCTCCATGGAGTATGGCTCCCACTTGATGTCCTTGGATAACAAGTATAAATATCCCAAGTACGTACCCCTGCAAGAGTAATATACAATTTAGGAAGCTTTTATTAAGCTAGAAAATCAAATACATGTATTTTCACTATAGAGGGTCCTTTGATGGGAACTACCTACACTTTCATTTTTAAATCAAATAATCATGAAATATCTTAAAATCCAAGCCTTTAATAGTTGATATAAATACATTAAGATCAATAGGTGTCACCTCCTAGAATGGGTTTTAGGTGTGGGTACTCCAATCAGGCCTAATAGAGTCATAGATACCTTTATTTTTGCACTTTTTAATCAGAACAATTAGTCGGGGCCAACTACTTCGAGGAAGTTTTGGTTGCTAAACCCAGATAGTTCAAAAGTATATGATGTAGATTTGAATTGTGGTTGTTGTGCATCTCCTACTCCACCATATTCTCCTCCTGCAAGCGCACCGCCTAGCTCGATCATTTATTTAGTCGAAGTCTTTGTTGCTGAATCACTGTACATTGGTGAAAATTTTTACTTGATTTTTTATATATATCATCTATATTTGACCATATTTTTCCCGAGAATGTTAAATCTTGTGTTTGCTGGATTTGTTGATCAATGGTGGATGCAAGGTGCAATATTTATTCAATATTTTCTTGATCGACGTTGCCTAATTGTTTTAGGAAGAGTGGAATATATGGTTTGACCAAATTTTCATTAAATATTGAATGTAACCCGTGTGGTGTTTAATTGATAAAAAATGCATATCATCACTCTTTTTTTTGTAAATTGCAATATAAGGTCTGTTGTCCTTTGAGATGATGTTGGTCAATAATCATGCCAAATCATCTAAAATGTTTGTTTGTGTTTTTAAAATATTTTTGGGGACCAATGTATAAGATTGATTTTAATCAAACAGTTAAGGTTTTAAATATTACTAATAATATCAATAATTTAAAGTAAGGGTTGCTTGTTCATCTCATACAGTAATTACGCTTTCATGATTTTGATAATCTGGAATAAAAAGATATAATTATTAAAAATTCAAATTAAAGTATTCAATAAACCATAAGTTGGAAAAATTTTAAACGGTGTTTAAAATTTCAGCAAAACATATTTAACATCACCAAAAGATTGACAATTTATTTATAAAAGGGATTTACATTAACATATTGTCAAGAAAATCATTCTTTATAATAATTATAACCTCAGGAGGAATTATAAGGTTCTTGAAACACATTAAACCTCACATAATTATTTTGATGATAATTAAACATATGAAGAAACATAATGAGAGAAAATTGGAAAACTCACAAGGAAGAAATATTTGTAAGTGATGAGTTCAAAATCTTGCTTTGTATTATTGATGATCAACAGAACATAGTAAAAGTTATATTTAAAAATATCTCCTTATCCAAGGGGGGAACTCCTGGTAACTCGTGAAGAGAGTTATTTATACTAACTTACAAAACTTTTGAAATATTTTAACTGATCTTAAACTAATAGAATAATGAGAATAAAAGAAGGAGACAGATTGATGAAGTGTCTCTGTTATTTTGGAGGTTGTTGATGATTCGGCCTATTTTGATGAAAAATGTTGCTGACTTGTCCTTTTTCGCTGGAAGCTGTTGCTGACTTGGCTCTAGAGAATTCGGTGCGTTGGCATGCTGTAAAATTAATTTTCATTGGATATTTCCACAAAACTTATCCCACTGTTCTTCGCTCGGAATTTCATAATTCATAATTTTCCTGAAAACTTCATCCACTTCAGTAAATCTGTCAAAATTTGGTTTTTGGATGTAAAACTATTTGATTTGACGCAAAATAATCAATTCAAACTGTAGAGCTTCGAGAAAAGATATGCCTGTGATGTTACCTTTAAGACTTGCAAATTTTGTTTTTTCGTCTTCTGAAAAACTTTATTTATCTCCAGAATAGTTGCAGTCCTGTCTGAGATAGTGATTTCTTCCAAATACTCATTTTTCTTTGAATTAAGAAATTTAATCATATCTGAAGCTTCACTTGGTTTCTCTTGGAGTTGATACTTCCGTTCTTGAATTGTTGTTGTGCATCTATTGATGAGTTCCTTTTGCTCTAAAATGATCTGAATGGATGACCATATTTTAGTAATGGAGTCACTAATTTTTTCCTTGATGCTCTGCTTAGATTCTCATAAAGTTGATGCCATTAGAGTTTCACTTTTGAGTTATTTAATTCTAAGTCCTAACTGATATACTATCTTCTTCATTTCTTCCAGATAAAAAGTATCATGCTTAATATTTTGACACTGAAGTAGTTTAAACTTCTGATTTACATTTTCATGTGCTTGCTTCTGAGTGACTAATTCTTGAGAAAATTGTATTGGATCAGTCATGTCGAAGGCTGCTGAGGTTTCTATACCTGCAGAAGATGTTTGAGCTGTTTGAGTAGAATCAATAATCACTTGGAGTGCCATTTTCTCTTTCAGCGGTTCTTCAATCTGTTCTTCCTTTTTTTTTTATCTGCAAATTTTGGTCAATGATTAGCTTAAAAATTTCCTATTTATCAAAATCATTTTGTGCCATCTCTTTGGTCTGTGGTTCTTCAGTCGAAGGAAGCTTAAGTTTCTTTCCTAGGGCAACAATATATGCATTTTTCTTCTTGATGATTTCTTCAGTTGCTTTGCAGTTAGCAGGATGATGTCCTACTTTTACTACCATTTCTTCCAATGTCTTTATCATGTTTTCTTTAGCCAAACAAAATATTTTCTCAATCTTTAACTAGGATTTCATATTTGACAGTGCCACTTTTGATTTTGAAAGAGACATAGTTGTTGTATTCATGGTTGAGAATAAAATTTCTCCTCACTTCCTATGCATATCCATCTCATCAATTGGATGTATATGTCTTGCATCAATGAGAGGACAATCTTCTTGTTGTCTGCATGAGTTTTCGGAAATGGCACTGTTGCTTGCAAGAAGGCCATTCTCATTTTTCCCTTCTCATTGTCAAAAGAAGTGAGAATTATGTGTTGTGACGTAGATGTGTGTTTTCAAAACTTGATGTAAACATATGACTTCAGTTCTTCATTATTTTGTTTGATTTCTAGAAATTTGGAGAAGATATTATGCTCTTCTAAAGAGTTCGCATCTGTATTATGGATGATTTCTAAGGTCTCTCTTACTGGTAATGTTGATGAAGAAGTTTGAGGAATATTTGTAGAAGTGGAGACTTCAATTTCTCCCAAATATATTATCTCTAGCTGTTTATCCTCTGAAATCAAGGAAGAATCAAGCCTTGGTTTCTTATGTTGGAAGATAACTTCTTTCATAAGCTCCTTGGAATGTGGTGAAATTCATGAATTGTGCATGTATAACATCAACCAAGAAATGACTTAGAAAATCAACCATTTTAAAATAAGTATTGACCAGGGGAGTGAGGTCGAGGTTGATTTATGGAGCTGCAGGAATGTCTTCTGTAATAGATTTGGTGGCTTCAGGAAGGACCTCGGCAACTGGATGAGCGACCTGTGGAGTGAACTTTGGTGTGACCTCTGCAACACTGTCGACATTCGAGATTTCTTCTATCATACTTTTCTTACCTTTACTTTTCGGATTGGTTTAATTCTTTGTTTTTGCCTTCGGTGCCATGCCTCTCTGTAATAAAATGGTATAGGGATTTACAGCTTTAAGTTACAGAAACAATGATAGGGTTTTTGGGAATATGAAGGGAAATTACAAAAGATAATTGAATGTGAAAAAAATATGGAGGATGAAGGTGAATTGGAGATTGAATTAAAGTATCAAGTGGGAAACTGTGGGAAATTTTTGAGATTGTGGTTCAGGTTCAACGGTTATAGCCAAAAATCAAGCGAATTTACTACGAACGGTAAGATTAATGGGTAATTGGAGTAAATTTATTGGCTACAAGAATATTAACATGTATGATGGAGGATTAGGGACAACAAATAGGTGATGTGGAATGATGTGAGTGATTATCGGATGGACGGTTTATGGCACAGGTGAATGGTAGTTGAAATGGAAAACCGAAGGTGGATTTATTTTTGGGGGGTACCCTCTGGTTTCTCGTTTTAGGTAGAGGGGGTGCGAAGTCACCTCATGCTTCTAGCTCATGAAAATAAGCAGCGATTAAAACCTGATTTCACACCCCCCTGCCCCTCATTAAGAAAAAACATGTGGAGGGGGTGCAAAGTCATTCTTCACTGTAGATCTGAGGGAAGCTCAAGATATACCTTTGGAATCTGTGAACACTTTAATTCCTTTTGATTTGGCTGCTTGTTGTTTGCAGACTTTACCAGAAAATCAATATGCGCACATGTATATTAATTTAATTAATGAATATAAAAAACCCTTTTTCGAAGGTTTTAAGCATAAATGAATTAAATTTTACATTTTGAAATTGTGGCACATTTAAACATGTGGCCATTACCATTTTGATCACTAAAGCATTGAAATTTATATTTTATGCTTTCCCTAGCGTTTTTTTATGTGCCTTCGTTATTTCAAGCAAACTATCCTATCATTTTTCTAACATGGATGTAATAAATATCTGTTTCCTAACATTTTTTCAATTTTTTTTTCATCCATGTTCTAACTTAGCATTTTATATTTTTATTTTTTAAAACTACCATGATAACTCATAAAAAAAAATAATGTTACAAAATCAGCTCCAGCTGGGGACTGCTTCTCCCTATGGGATGCAGAGAACATGAAGTTCCATGTGGCTTTTCCTTGGGTTACGGATCATTTTTTGTAGAAAACACAATGAATTAAAATTTTAAAGAAAATTATTATGTACAATGATGATGTGAGATTTTTTTAAATACTGGATGTAGTGTTTCAAAAATCTACCATTGACGGGTAGTGTTGAAAATTATCTTTCAAGATTCTGCAGAAAAATGTGTTGTTTCCTTTCACTTCTGCAATACTGAGTGGCCCAAACCATAAATTTTAAAACTTTACATGTTTTCCTTTATCTTCTCTCCTAGCATCCCATCTTAGGACTAAATCCCCTTCTCTAAAATCTCTTTCCCTTTCTTTTCAGTGAAAGAGTCTCTTAATTTTATTCTGGTATTTCTTTTGTTTGTATTGTATCTCATCCCTATTCTAATTAAACTCAATGATATGCTTAATCCTTTTAGAGAAATCATCAGGTTCATCAGTGGATTCTTGTAAAAATTTGAGTACAGGAAAAGATAAATTTGTAGTAAAAACAAAATCTTTTCCATAAAATAATTGGAATGGGGATTTACCTGTTGAACTTTTTGGGGAAATTACATTTTCCTAGACTACATAAATGAAATGATTGTCCCAATTCTTCTTGTAGTCTTTTAAAGTTTTCTTGATTACTTTCACTAAACTCTTATTTGATGATTCAACAAGATCGTTTCCTTGTGGATAATAGGGATTTGAGTGATACAGTAGAATTTGATATTTCTGGTCGAATTCTATGATTTTTATGCTACTGAATGTTGTGGCATTATTAGTGACTATTTGATGTGGGCAACCAAATATAGATAGAATATTCTCTTCAATGAAATTTTGTACAAAAAAATCTACAACATTTCTTACTAGAATTGCTTCCACCAACTTGGTGAAATATTCAGTTGTAGTCAAGATCCATATGTGTTGAATACTGGAGGTTGGATGAATTTCTCCTATAAAGTCTAATCCCCACTAAAGAAATTGTGCTGAAACAACTACTGGAACTAATGGAGGAGCTGCCAATTTTTTCTTACCAGCAAACATCTGAGATGGAAAATAGAATCTGAATTTTGATCCTACTTGTGAAAACAAGGTATGCCAATAAAATCCCGCTCTCAATATATTGTATGTTGTTGCTCTCCAAGAATAATGGCCTACACAAATTGTTGCATGAAATTTATCAATGATTCCTTCAGTTTTTTATTATGTTAGGAAAAGTAGTAAAATATTAGGAGGATCTTTCCAGTATAAGTTTGCACTGATAATACAGTACTTGATAGATCTCCAATTGAGTGTTTTTCACTGGTTCTTTCAAAACTGAGTTGGATATTCAAAATGAATCAAAAAGTGAACAATCTCTACATACCAATCTGGTGTAACAAATTTCTCATCAATATGAATTGGGATTGTGTGATATGAAGGAGAAGGTTCTTGTGTATTCTTTCCTTGTACTCCTTGGGAAGGTTCTTGTGGATTCTCCCCTTCTACATTCAAGGAAGCTTCTTATGTATTATCCCTTTCAAAATTCGAAGACGGTTCTCGTGGTTGCTTCTATGAAACTTCAAAAAATGAGTTTATGCCCAAGACTTTACAATTGGATTCAGATAAAAACTTGGCTAAACCCTGCCAAACTCAAGAATTTGAGTTTTCCATCTATCCCTTCTACCATCAGTGTCTAGCTGTGTGAGGATTTTTTTGACAATGTTATTGGGCACATAGCAAATGATAGTTGAATGAGGAATATACATTCTAAAAGACTTGAGAGCTTGAACTAATGGATAAGCTTGTTTTTCAATAATATCATATCTTATTTCGGCATCTCTCATGACTTTAATAAAGAATGATATAGGTTGATCATGGAAATCCTCATTTTTTTGCAAAAGAACAGCTGCAAGGGTAGATTCTGAGGCAAAAGAGAACATGTTGAAAGGTTCTGAGTAGTTTGGACTGCCTAAGGTTGGGCCTTCGGAGATGGATTTCTTTATCTGGTCAAAAGAAAATCTTTCAGAAACAATACATTTAACTTCGTGGTTATTTTGAAGCATGTTTGTTATATCATTCATTATTTCTGCATAATTTGGTATAAATCTTCTAAAAAAATTAATTCTTCTTAAGAAAGCTTGAATTTCCTTTTTATTTCTAGGTAATGATAATAATTGAATAACAGAGACCCTTTTGGGATAAATAACTACTCCATCTTTAGAAATAATACAAACTAAAAATCTACCTTATTTAATGGCAAATAATAATTTTTTGGGATTCAAGGAAATTCCAAACTTCCTGCATATTTCAAAAACTTTCGTCAAATGCTTAAGATGTTTAGGATATGATTCAGAGAAAACAATTAAATAATCAAGATAAATAACAATGAGTTTATTTACCTTCCTGAAAAAAGCCAATTCCATGGCTCTTTGAAATGTTTCTCCTATGTTTGATAGACCAAATGGCTTTTGGGCATATATGAATGTACCACAAGGTGTGGTAAAAGATGTCTTCTCCCTGTCTTCTAAATTCACCAATATTTGATTATAACCAGAAAATCCATCTAACATAGAGAGAATGTTAGTTCCTAACACTTTTTGAAGTAATTGATCCATCTTTGGAAGTGGATAATTATCTTTCAAGGATGCTTTATTAAGGTTCCTAAAATCTACACAGAGTCTTATTTCACCGTTCTTTTTCCTCACATGGAATAAATTTGCAACCAAACTACAGTATCTTAATGGGAGAATAATTTGGGCATCTAAAAGTTTCTTCAGTTAATTTTATATGGTGGGAAGAAGAATTGGGTTCATCCTTCTTAACTTATAGTGGTAAGGCTTTACATCTAGCTTCAGAGGAATTTTATGGTCAATTAAATATGTATCATAAATTTGAGATCAGAATAAGACCATGCAAAGACATCTCTATAATTTTTAATAAGTTTGACATATTGAAATTTATGTTTTGGGGTTAATATTGGACAAAGTTTGATGTTTCTAATTTCGTCATCAGTGCCAATATTTGTGTCTTCTATGTCATATTCTGGTAAAATAGAGAACGGGTTTTTAGGAACATCATTTTGACCAAACAATTTTTCTAAAGGAACAATTCCCTTAGGGATAAAATTATGTGATAATTGAATTATGTCATGATCAACTACCTTTGATTTTAGTTTTTAATTTTCTTTGTCTTGGGTAGCTTCTTTACAATTTGAATTATCCTCTTCTATCTGTAATACGGAAAATTCGTCAATGACTTGCAGGGTGGATTTTATTTGTTCATCATCCTCAAATATCTCGCAATGTTTAGTATTGTCTAGGATTGAAGGCCTATATTTGATTTGTATCTGATATTCAATATGAAAATGATATGGAATCTTGAAGGCAGTAGCTGAAACAACTAATGATTCTACATGTAAGTTTTCATCTCTAGGAATAAAGGTGATCTTAAAAGCATCAAAGGTATTTTCAATTGTGTCCCAAATATCATTTCTATAATATCTAAGACTAGGGTGCTTTGTTTGGAAAACACTCCTAACTTCTCTTACTATTAGTTCTGAGTCGATGAAAACAATCAAGTTTTTTACCTTCAAAATTCTATCTAGTTGTAATCCTCGGATAAAATCTTCGTATTCTGCGACATTTTTTGTGACCTCAAAGTCTAATTTACATGATTGTGTAATATTTTCCTTTTCAGGTGAAATAAAAAAACTCCTACTGCAACTCCATCTTTGGGGCAGGATCCACCAAAAAATAATTTCTAAATTTCAGTATGACTTGGTTTAGAGGTGTAAACTATATCCTCAATTTTGAATTGAGAATCCTATGAAGTGTCTCATGATAGTTAAATAACTAAATTCTTGATCTACTGCATAAATTGGGTGATTCCTATCTTGATTAGCAATACAGACAGTGTTTAGGAATCTCACTTCTCTATATAATACAAGGCTCTCTCCACCATATATTGGGATAGTGGAAAAGACATGTCAATTTGGAGACTTACTCCCAATTTTGAACAACATGATCTAGATAATAGCATTCCAAATTTGGGAGGAATGTCAGTAACGACTATGTCTAATACTACACTCTTAATCAGTATTTCATGTAAAGTTACTACTATGTCTTTAATCAGTCCTAAACATTGTACCCTCATGATAAGTCTAAGTGATATCTAGATTTAGTTGTTCCATCATGACTTTAGGCATTAAATTGTGAAAAGCACCAGAATCAAGCATACAGTTGTATAATAGAGAATCATGCACCTTTAAAGTCAGACAGAAGGGTGGTATAGATTCATCAATAATGTCAGAAATAGGATGAAAAGCTATAGCTACTCTTTTATTGTGTAGACTGATTATATCTCCTTCAACGTCCATACTAGAATTTTGGATCCACTTCGTTACTTGACTTTTACACTCTGGATTCTTAGAGAGTTCAAAAAGTGGAATTGGAATTTTGACTCTTTCTAATTCTTTCTCAACATTAAAGGAATTCAAAATTGTTTTATCAATCTGAGTAGAATCGATTCACTCATTTAAAGGTTGAGGAGGAGTAGTTTGAGTTTTAGTTGATTTCAGTTGAGGTTCAATTATTACAGGGTTCTTTGGAGGTCTTCGTCATATCTTCGATTGAATTCTGCAATTAAAAACTCAAAAAAATATTTATACTTAGAAACCTGAGAAGTATCTTGGTTTTTTTGAGGGATTTGGTTTTCAGAAACAGGGACAATGACATTTTGAAAGGAAGTTTGATCTACAATATTAATGTCTTTAGTAATGGAAAAATTATTGTCGTCAGGTTTTTGATCATCAATCAACAATGGGGTAGGGACTTGTTGTTCATTATGAGGCCTTTGGAGAATTTGCAGTGGAGTAGATTTCTTGTACTGACCTTGGGCTTGTGTTTGTTGTCTGGAAATAGTTTGTTGGATTGTTCTTGGTTGAGTCTCGATTTTTTAAATTCTATTGGATAGATTTCTAAGCAGTGTTGAATCTTCATTTTTCGACTTAGAGGAAGATGCTTACTAATTTTTCAATTTTCTTTCGGGTTTCTCTTCTTTAGCTGTAATTTTACTAGAAGATGACTTATTGGCTTCTACCTCAATAGAGTTAGTTTGCATATATTTTAATGTATTATAAAATATATCTGTCAACATGACTGCAAAGTCATCATCTAATGCCGTTATAAATCCAACCTTTGCAGCATCTACTGGAGGTTTGCAATCAACAGGCATCTTGTGGTAGAGTTTATTAAATCGTTTGATAAATTCAGCTACAGGTTCACCCAGATTTCTTTTTAACTCTTCAAATTTATTGAGTATGTAAACAACATATTTCTTTACCCCCCATTGGTTTTTAAATATAGTTATGACTTCATTCCAGCTATGAATATAATCTTCTCTAAGTTTTCTAAACAATATCCTTCCATGACCTTCTAAGGACTGTAAAAATAGTCTCATATAAACATCTTCATGCTCAATGTTCATATTGTTAGAAAAATATAAAAAGGAAGCTATATGATCTTCTGTTGAAGGGCCTCACTCTCCATTAAATGTTGGTAAATTTTTGAGATATCTGTCAAGGAAATTTTCGAAGACATTAGGGAGAACCAGAGCATTATATCTAGCCTAAATAATGGGTTGAAAAGCCATGGATGATGAAGTTGATGTTGATTATGATGAATATTATGATGAAGATTAGGTGAATGAGTGTTAGAGGGTGGAGGATAATGTGAAGGAGGAGGAAGTAAAGAAGATCTCAAAGGGATTTTAACAATTATTTTTTGAGCTGATGGGGTTAAATATTCTTCCTTATATTCGAATAATGGATTCAAATAGATAGAAAATGTCTCTTCTGGTTGATTAGAATATAATGGAATAGGATGATAGACTGGAGTTACAAAATAAGTGGGCTTAAAATCATGCAAATGGATGTCCAATTATGTTTCATATGTAGGTGAATCTACAAGGAAGGATGGGACTTGATATGAATCAAGTGAGGCTGCCAACGAAGCTGATTGAAGATCTACTCCTTATGAATAAAGTTAAACTAATATAGGAGGTAACTGAGTCAACTCAGGTTGGGATGATAATACTAAATAGGGGTCTATGGATGAGCTTTCTTCACGGTGTAAGGCTGAAGAGGAAGAAGAAAAAATGGTTTGTTTTCTTCTCAAAGAGGTTTCTCTAACAAGTCTTTCTGGATCTGGTAAACGGTTAACAATCTCAGATTCAGATCTAGATCTAGTGTGCTTAAAAGGAGCCAGTTTGAAACAGTGGAATTTCCAGGTGAAAGGTTTTGACGTATATATTTATCATTTATTCACCATAAAGGAAAAGAGGAAAAATAATTGTCCCAAAAATATTTATTTTTTTACTCTACATCTCCCCAGCAACGACGCCAATCTAATGTTGTCCTTTGAGATGATTTTGGTAAATAATCATGCCAAAGCATTTAAAATGTTTGTTTCTGTTTTTAAAATATTCTTGAGGACCAAGGTATAATATTGATTCTAATCAAATGGTTAAGGTTCTAAATCTTATTGATAATATCAATAATTTAAAGTATAGGCTTCTTATTCATCTCATACAGTAATTAGGACTTCATGATTTCAATTAAGTAGAATAAGAATATATGATTATTAAAATTTCAAATTGAACTATTCAATAAAACCATAAGCTCGAAAACTTTTAAACCGTGTTTAAAAGTTCAACAAAATATATTTAACATTACCAAAATACTAACAATTTATTGATAAAAGGGATTTACATTAAAAAATTGTCAAGCAAATCATTCTTTATAATACTTATCACTTCAGGAGGAATTATAAGGTTGCTGAAACACAGTCAAATTCACCTAATTATTTTGATGATAATTAAACATATGAAGAAACATAATGACAGAAAACTGGAAAAATCATAGGGAAGACAGAGTTGTACGAGATGAGTTCAGAATCCTGCTTTGTATTATTGATGATAAAAAAAACTTAGTACAATTTCTGTTTACAAAAATATCCTTATCCAAGGGTGCAACCCTTGATAATTCGTTTAGAGAATTATTTATATTAACTTACAAAAGTTTGGAAATATTTTAACTGATCTTACAATAATATAATAATGAGAATAAAATAAGGAGACAGATTGATGAAGTGTCTCTGTTATTCTGGAAGTTGTTAATGATTCAACCTCTTTTTGATGACAACTGTTGCTGACTTGTCCTTTTTCGTTGGAAGCTATTGCTAAATTGGATATACAAAATTGGGTGTGTTGGCATGCTATAAAATTAATTTTCACTGGATAGTTTCACAGAACTTATCCCACTATTCTTCACTCGGAATTTCACAATTTATCATTTTCCTGAAAACTTCATCCACTTCAGTAAATCTATCAAAATTTGGTTTCTGGATGAAAAACTCTTTGATTTGATGTTGAATAATAAACTCAAGTTGTAGAGCTTCAAGAAAGTCTATGCCTATGATTTGACCTTTAATACCCGCAAATTTTGTTTTTCCTATTGCAATTGTATATAAATTTTTTCAATAATCTTCTAACTTGACCAATTTATCATCTAATCCAACTAAACCTGGCAGACCTTTTTGATTTAAAATATTAAATTTAGTATGAAACCTTTCGACAATAACATTTAAGGAATCACACTTGGTCTGCAACTGATTGATCAAGTTCCTCTTTTGCAAAACTTTCTTTATCTCCAGAATAGTTGCATTCCTGTCTGAGATATTGATTATTCCAACTCTTGCTTGTTCCTTGAATTAAGAAATTTAATCATATGTGAAGCTTCACATGGTTTCTCTTGGACTTGATCCTTCCCTTCCTAAATTTCTATTGTGCATCTGTTGATGATTTCCTACTGCTCCAGGATGATCTGAGTGGATGACCATATTTTACTAATGGAGTCACTGATGTTTTCCGAGATGCTCTACTTATTTTCTCCTAAAGTTGATCCCATTAGAGTTTCACTTTCCAATTCTTTAATTCTATGTCCCAACTAATGTGTCTTATGCATTTCTTCCAGATACAAAGTATCATTTTTAATATTTTGAGACTAAAGCAGCTGAAACTTTTGATTTTTCTTTTCATGTGATTCCTTTTGAGTGACTAATTCTTCAGAAAGTTGTGCTGGATTAGTCATGTCTAAGGCTGTTGAGATTTCTGCACCTGTAGAAGATGTTTGAGATGTTCTAGTAGGATCAACAATCACCTGGAGTGATTATTTCTCTTTCAGTAGTTCTTCAATTTGTTCTTCCATTTTTCTGATTGAAAGATTATGGTAAATGATTAGTTTAAGCATTTCCTCTTTTTCAGATTCATTATGTTCCATCTCTTTGGTCTGTGGGTCTTCAGTCGAAGGAAGCTTAAGTTTCTTTCGCAGGGAAGCAATGTCTGCATTTTACTTCTTGATGATTTCTTCAGCTTCTTTTCATTTAGCAGGATCATATCCTACTTTTACTACTAGTTCTTCCAATGTATTTATCCTTTTCTCTTTATCCAAACAAGATATTTTCTCAATCTTCAACTGGGATTGTATATTTCACAGTGGTTTTGATTTTGAAAGAGACATAGTTTTTGTAGTCATGGTTGAGAATAAAATTTCTCCTCACTGCCGATGCATATCAATCTGGTAAATTGGATGTATGTGTCTTTCATCAAATGAGAGGACAGTCTTCTTGTAGCTTGCATGAGTTTTCGGAAATGGCATTGTTGCTTGCAGGAAGGACATTTTCATTATGCCCTTCTCACTGTCAAAAGCGGTGAGAAGCCTATGTTGTGATGTAGAGGTCTGTTTCCAAAATTGGTTGTAAACATTTGAATTTAGTGCTTTGTTATTTTTTTTGAATTCTATAAATTTGGAGAAGATATTCTTCTCTTCTGAAGAACTGACATATGTGTGTTGGATGATCTCTAAGGGCTCTCTTGCAGGTGATGCTGATGAAGAATTTTGAGGAATATTTGTAGAAGTGGAGACTTTAGTTTCTCCCAAATCTATGATCTCTGGTTGTTTATCCTTTGAAACCAAGGAAGAATCAAGCCTTGGTTTCTTTTGTTGTAAGGTGAATTCTTTCATAATCTCCTTGGAATGTGGTGAAAATCATGAATTTTTCATGTATAACATCAACCAAAAAATGACTGTAATTGTACATAAACAACAGTGGTTTTTCAAGGCTGAAGATGGATAAGAAACCTAGGATGAGTTCATCAACAGTTTCATCGTTGGGACATCCTAAAAGATAAGAGAGGAGAGAAATATATTGTCTGGAAGCAATAGGGAAGATGGAGGATGCATATGGAGGATTTCTCTTGGGTAAATCTGCATCCTCTGGTAGAAATATTTCGAATATCTGAGCTCTCTGTGGGAAGGATAATGTGTGATAAAGATCCATAAGGGTAGCAGGGGAAAAATGAGATAAGGAGTCATGATAAGGGATGAGAAGCATTTTATTAATGGTTTTAGGAGATATGGTTATCAAAACATTTTCGTTCTGAGTTACCACTAACTTGGTTATAGGGTGATACTTCTTTTGACACCAGCCAATTAAATCAGGGAATGTGTGAGTTTGAGGGAATGCAAATAGAGGTAACATGGACTCCCAAAACCTGATAGGGTCTTCTTTATCTAGGTTTTTCTGTTTGAGCCATAGGTGTAGCTTGTAGAATTCAAATTCACTGTGACAATTAGTAATTTTAAAATAAGTATCGACCAGGGGAGTGAGGTCAAAGTTGATTTTTGGAGCTACAGGAACATCTTCTACAACGACTTTGGTGGCTTCAAGAACGACCTCAATAGTTGGATGAGCAACCTCTACAACATTGTTGACATTCGATATTTCTCGTATCATAATTTTCTTACCTTTACGTTTCAGAGTGGTTTTATTCTTTTTTTTGGCCCTAGATGCCATGCTTGTCTGTAATAAAATGGTAGAGCGATTTACAACTTTCAGTTACATAAAAAATTATAGGGTTTTTGGGAATATGAAGGGAAATTATAGAAGATAATTGAGTGTGAAACAACGATGGAGGATGAAGGTGAATTGTAGATGGAAGTAAAGTATCGAGTAGGATACTATGGGAAATTTTATAGATTTTGGTTCAGGTTCAACGATCATGGCTAACAGTCAAGCGAATTTACTGCCAACGGTAAGATTAATGGGTAATTGGAGTGAATTTATTGGCTAAAGGGAAGATTAATGTCTATCATGGAGGATTAGGGATAACATATAGGTGACGTGGAAGGATTTGAGTGATAGTCATATGGACGGTTTATGGCGTGGGCGAACAGTAGTGGAAATGGAAAACTGGATGTGGATTTCGGGAGGGGGGGGTACCCTCTAGTTTCTGGTTTTAGGCGGAGGGGGTGTGAAGTCACCTCATGCTGCCACGTCGCAAAAATAGGTGGTCATTAAAACTGGATTTCACACAACCCAACCCCCCCCCCCCTTGCATTAACAAGAAACGGGTGGAGGGGGTGCAAAGTCATTCTCCGTCGTAGATCTGAGGGAGGCTTAATATCTACTGTCATAATCTGCGAACACTTTAATTCCTCTTGATTTGACCGCTTGTCTTTTAGTGAATTTACCATAAAATAAATATTCGTACATGTATATTAATTTAATTAATGAATATACAAAACCCTTTTTCGAAGGTTTTAGGCATACATGAATTAAATTTTACGTTTTGAAATTGTGGCGCATTTAAACAGACAGCCATTATCATTTTTATCACTAAAGCATTGACATTTATATTGTATGCTTTCTCTAACATTTTTTTATGTGCCTTCTTTATTTAGGGCAAACTATCCTATCATTTTTCTAACTTGGATGTAATAAATATATTTTTCCTAACATTTTTTCAATTTCTTTTTCATCCATGTTCTAACTTACTATTTTATATTTTTATTTTTTAAAACTAGCATGTTAAGTTATCAAAAACAAATAATGTCACAATAAGGTCCATACTAAGGTCACTGGATTATCCAATGTGGGTCTTTGGTTAATGCATTTTTCAAGTTTAATTGAACAATACCTTTAAGTTTAACTAATGTGTGAAGTGGTGGAAGTTTCATTACTATTTATACCTTTCTAATTGTTAATTGGACCTATTGGTTGGGTGATGGGATCTATTGGATGAATTATTTATGATAATATGTCAATTATTATGCTAATACTATGGCTTAATGATATTTTCCTTGTTTGAGTTTCCAACGGAGATGGTTCTTGAAAGACAATGTTATGCAAATTGGGATTAGAAACCCAAACATATTTGGAAAGAATTGAACCATGGTGCATTGTGGATAGCCCTTTATGTATTGGGGTGTGCATGGCTGTACATTTACCATATTCATCATTGTACACATGTGTGGTATATGGACAACTCTTGATCAATTCTGTTTTTCCATATGATTGGGTATTAAGCACATATGAGAATTTTTCAGTAAGTGATTCATTCTCGGATTTCCACCTAATCTACATTTATAACTAACTCGAATTCTAATAAATGTGAGGAAAACTCCAACAATACATAATTACATATGTAAAATAGAAGTACACAGTAGCATTCATTAGATAATGTCATGAGAGTATAAAAGCAAGATATATTATTCCTAGTAAGATATTCAATGTAGATAATGCAATGGTGTTGTTTGTTGCCCAATGTTGTCTCTTGACACCAGCGTTGAGTAGAGGCCAATTTTAGTGATTCTAGAAAAGATAGAAACCACTCCGAATGAAATGTCAGTGCCCTATTACACTGAGAAATGAGACATGAAATGCCAATGCCCTAATGCCCTATTACACTAACAAATGAGGGGTTTTGTATCTCTGTCACAAATAATATTTCGAAAGAATTATCTTGCTTCATCTCCATATCAACTAATCTTTACCTTTGTGTGGTATATCTTCTAATTTGGGTGGAGACTTAGCTAAATACCATGTTGTAAACTCACCTTAAACGTGTCCCATGAAATTTTTATTAAGCTCAGTTAATTATTTTACTTTTACTTTTCCACTGTTTTCAAGTGGTCCTCATGTGGTATATCTTCTAATTTTGGGCAACACTTAGCTAAATACCTTGTTTTAAACTCACCTTAAACTTATCCCATGAACAAAGCTCTCCGGAAACATAAAAAAACCTTTGGTTTTGCAGTTGATTGTAGCACATCTCAATCTCCTCTTTATCTTCTCAATGGAGCTACGAATAACTCGTTTCAAACTTTTTCAAAAAAAACTAATAATTTTCTTTCCTATTTTCTATGTCACTCTTTCCTATACTCCAGCCTTAAGGCGTTCTCTTTGAAATATTTGATACAATTACTACTTTAAACATTTCTAACCATAGTGAGTGATAATCATCCATAATCTACTAATCTCAATTGACTCATTTTTCACCTGATTAATATATATTAACTACATTTACTAATATAATTATACTAATATAATAAATTATTATAATCTATTTTCCAATCTGAAACTCATCTTAATATAATACCCCCCACAGATATTTACTCCTGAAATTTATCAAATCCTACCACGCATGGTACCAATTGATTATTTCTTAATCATGCCATTACGGTTTCCTTTCAGTAAATTGTAGAACACTCAACTGTAGTCGATCTTTCTTTCTAAACACCTATCAACCGAACGCGCCGCTTGGGACGTATCGAATCAAATCAAATCAGACCAAACAATTCTCCCATCAAATCAAATCAGACCAAATAATTCTCCTATCGAATCGAATTTCATTTGGTTGAATTTTAAATTCAACAAAAACCATCGGATTGACATTTCGAATTTCATTTTTGTAACAACGAAGTCATCCCGTAGTTATCATTTGTTGATTGATATCTATCTAAATAGATTGGTAGGGTTAAAGAAAATGCCAGTCTACTTTTTAGATTTGATTTTTATTTTTTATTTTTTAAATTATATATTGATTTTTATTTTTATTTTTTTTAATTATATAATATAACGTTATATAAAATGATAAATTTTAATGGTTTAAGATGAATTTTGATTTTGATTTTCATCTCAAGACAATATAGCATCTTGATAAAGCCACAGTCGAAGCTGCAGAGTAGCACCTTTACCTTTGTCGGTTAAGCAAGATAATTTAAGTCTTTCTCCACACGGCACCGCACGGCACCGCTTGCATTGCATAATTACAACTCGTCACGCCACAACCAGAGCTATAAATATACCCTCCCTCTTTTATTCCAATTCACTTTCAACATATCATCTCATTTCACCTGGAGCTTTTACTACATTCTCATCTGTCAAATTGTTTATTGATATATATACCTGCTTCTAGTGCTTTATCATATATACCTGTTCTTAGTGCTTTATCATGGCTCAAAATGTAGCACCCGTTCGGGCTGGTGGTGTTCAGGAGCGCCAGGACCGTGGCCACACCCATAGTCACACTCAGGCAGGCCAGCCTCAAACTGCGCATTCTAATCCGAATCAGAAGACGGGGCTGTTGGATAAAATCAAACAGAAGATTCCCGGAGGCCAGACTCAGACGGGTCATTCTACTTCATCTCAGAAGCCGGGGCTGGTGGATAAAATCAAAGCAAAGATTCCCGGAGGGCAGAGCAAGTAATGGGGAAGGTGAAGGGCCAGAGGAATAGCAGAAGGAAAAGACTTATCTAAAATGGAAGAATCAATATATACTGCCTACGTAAATTAGTATATACTGCCTTAGTGTATTAATGATGAAGCTATAGCTTCAAAAAAAAATATTGGTTCTCTTGTCTTTTCTTATCCCTACTTTGCCAATTGACAGAAAATAAGCATTATGATATAGTTTGTATGTAGGAAATTTGTAATTTGCAAATTTCAAAATGTTTTATCAATAGCGACGTATGTTTGGTTTCATTTTTGTTCAATTGTATAATTTTGTGTATTCATAATTAGATGTTTTACAATTAAATAGATTTTTTACAAGATTTGAAGTCAATATAGCAATATTTATAGTTATAATGACGTTACAATAATAATATTATCAAAATATTATTAATTTACGATATTATTAGCATTACAATATAATATTTATAAAAGCATTATAAATCTTTAATATTCTTATCATGGTTTTGAATCTAGATAAATGATGAGATAGTTTAATCATTTTGTCTAACCAATAGAAACAATCTCAGTTAACATTGACATTTTTTTTTTAAATATTCATGTTAAGCTTATATATTTACACTTTTTATAATTAATAGTAATAATAATAATAATACTCATAATAATAATTTAAAATAAAACTATAATTTTTATGTTTTTTTTTTTAATTATAAAGTGTTTTGATGCTTATCATAAATTAATTTTTATTCATATTTATTAGCAATTTAATTTATATAACTACACTATTTATAATAAATTTTAATATTTAAATTTCACTTCAATATATGTATATATATATTTTTATATATATGTTTCATAACCATTTAAATTTAAATTTTAAAGTGTTTTAGTGCTTATTATAAATTTATGATTATTTGAATATTTATTATCAATTTAATTTATTTAACTGCACTATTTATAATATATTTTGATATTTAAATTTAACAATTCAAACCTTCACTTTTATGAGAAAATCCTTAGCATTTATCAAGAAAATGGAAAGAATCTCTAGTATCAAAATTTCCACATTATGAAAAGATTGAAATTAAAATTTCCATGAGTAATATTCTGTCTTTCCTAAGTTTCATATTTTAGGCACCTTCAAAATAAATTTCATCCTTCCCTGATCGGGGTGCCAAGTGTGTTGAGGGAGGTGTGAGGTGGAAAAAATCCATGCGAGGCACACATTGTAATGGAGTTGACATGCATTGGAAGTAGTGGGTGGCTCAACCTATGCCGAATAAAGCCGACACTTAATGTGGGCGGGAGACAACAAGGAATGTCAGGAAGTTTTTGGGAAATACACCAGAGTTGGAGGGAGAAAAGGTTGGGGAGAGGGTTTCTTTGAGTTAATGTGCTTACAACTATGGAGTAGCTAGCGAAGGAATTTGGTAGAGGAGGGTGTTTGCAGCCATTGCAAATTGGTTACTCAGGTATGTTCTCTTATATTGTCTTTTTCTGAGTATGCAAGTCACTATGATAAGAGGGGGACTTATGTTGTATGGTTTGAATACTTGTTTGGTAATTGGAATGGATGCGTACCACCCTCGTTTTCTCATGATGTTCATTTGGGAGTATGCTTTGTCTGGTAGGGTTTCCATAATGTTTTCCAAGGTTGATAGACCTTACTAGTATCGTCTTTGTTTTTTCATTTCTATTGGAGAGTCTGCTTTGGTATTCCTTCATGATTCCCTCAACATCTGTTACATTGTTGGCCGTGTTGATTTCAGAATGCAGAATGGTAGCCTATGTACCTCGGGCATCAAGATTGCAGGAGAGGTGGTGGGCGAGGCTGTTGGGAAAAGTATGATAGCTCCTTCCCCTCAATTGCCTCAGGAAACCCTACAACCTAACTCCTTTTCTTGTAATATTTTCCTTGATAACCCTGCATGTCAATTCTAGAGCTCTGAATGTCAAATTTATAGTTCTGCAAACCAATTCTATGAAGTTGCATGTATGTCTTACAATAACTATCTGGGGGTTAGGGGTTCTGTTAATTTCGCCAATAGGGTGAGGGGTGATTTTTCTATGTTGGGTTCCAAGTTATTGTGTGTTGGGGGCATCGATTCCGTAACAATGGATAAGTTTTTGTATTTTTTCTTTGGATTCAAAGGATTAGTCGACCAATTCTCTGGTTTCAATAATTGTATAGGCTCTGTTTCATTTTCTATAGTGAGTGGAAATACATGGCTCCTGTATGTTAAGTCTTTAAACTGTGTCAAAATTGAGAAGTGGAAATATTATAAAATTTTGAATACAAAGGCATGAGGCCCTCATTAGACATGACAATATTCTATGTAGACTGAATAAATCGAATGGTGTTACTATGTTTCCTTGTACAAGACCTCCTAGCATCTTTCACCCTCAAGTCTTTTCACGTCGGGGGAGAACCCCGGTGTGGATTTGGGTGAACATACAACTGTTGGGAGACTGACAAAAAACAAAAATGGTGAAAGTGTAGGAAGGAAAAGGAAATGGTGGAAAAAGAGAAGGCAATGACAAAGGAACAAAAATAGTGGGAACCAGTAAAGGGGGAAGAAAACCTGGAAAGGTAATTATGCAGAACCTATTGCATGCCTATGTAGTGGGGACACCCGGTCAAGTGAAATACTTGATTTCTAGATGGGAGCATGACCTTAAAACTAAAGTTGAGGAAGATATTTCTCATGAAGAAATGGATATTATGTCGTCTAATCTTGTGAATACTAGAGGAAGGATGTCCTTTTCTAAGTAGTTTATTCATATTTATTGGATAATGAAGTGTTTAATGGCAAAGGCCATTACATTTATTCAAGAGGTAGGAGGAGACCTGAAGGCAACCTCCATATAGGTAGAATTACGCAGATATATTCAGGAAATTCACCTCTACCAATATCACTAGAAGGTATGCCTTGGTCGAATGGAATGATAACTCCAATGTATGAATCAAGTTGATATGCCTCGGTTAATTTTTAAGGATCCAACACCCATTGAATCATAAAATGAATGATTTTAGAGGTCTAATGTATTTTTTTAAATATGCAAAGGGCCGATAGAATTTACTTTGTTTATAAGTCAATAGATATAGTAAATAATAGACCTCATAAGGTACCTAGAGGCAAATATAAACTGTTCCATTTTTGGTTGGCTTATAACTCTTTGAGGTGGCCAACACACTTGATTTCTACGGGGAGGTTGAGGCTCCCAAGTATATACTCTGTTAATGTAACCTACTATTCTGATTATATGATTTAATAGAGATGTACTATCTAATTTACAAAAATAAATAAATAAATAAATTTCATCATGCAACATAAATTCAACATCTTTAAAAATCCATGTGATACCTAATTATGAAATATATTAAATTTGTACTATATTTGAATTATATATATTATTAATTTGTATTTCTATAATTTCATCAAGAAAAGTCTACGTTAACAATATCAAGCATGCTATTCATTCCTATATTGAATTTCTTCGAAAGTGAACAGTTTTTGGACTATATAATCATTTCACTTTATATCGATTTAAATTGTTAATTTATATTTCTATAATTTCACCAAACAAACTCTATGTTAAGAATAACATGAAATTTATTAATTCATATAGAATGTGATGAAAAAAATTAGATAGAAATTTAATGACGGAGGGTTTGTGCATCATGACAGAGGCTATGGTTTGTGTGTCATAGTTGTTGGAAAAACCCTAATGGAGACTAGGGTTTTTATTAAGGCTTTGATTTCAGCGCCCTAAACCCTAATTCGTTCTCTTATTATCACATATCTGTGGTCTCTTCAAGTTCCTCCACCTACTTTTGTTCTGAACCGGTCATCTGAATGGATCCTCCATAAATCAAAGAGAATCCTTCGTACCTCACACCATGACAAAAATTGTGGACCGATTTCCCCAATGGTCAAAATGTGGTGCTCATTATCTAAGAGAGACTCCCACCATTCAACGGAAAAGAAGTGTCTCTCTAACTTTGTTAATGAAGAACAACTCGATCGAGGTTTCTCAGAGGTTCGAGGAGTAGGAGGAGAATGGTTACTTCTAAAATATGGTAATGGAAAGCAAAAGCAGAAAAGAGTCCAAACAATGTAAAGGCACTAACAGCGATGAAAGAACTAACCCTACGGGCAGACATCAACTTGGATAGAGTGGAATCCTTGTAAAGGAGATCTTTAGTCAATAAATTAAGTTACATCAAAATGGCACATGAGCATCTTATATCCTAGATAAGAGTTACATGGAAACCACTAGTAGGTTATACTCTGATTGTGAGTATATCGGTTAAAAAAAGGATCCACATTCACTTTATGTCATAGGATGATCTTGAAATAATCCTTTGTAATCCCTAGGATATAGGTAGGGACTCATTGTGGCTGCAACAATGGCATCTAGCATTACGTCTGAGCACTCAAAAATAACCACGAAAGCACCTTTGAGTTATGTTTTCAACTTTCCCTCTTGAGATATGGTCAAAGGAGGTATTCATCAAGGTGGAAAAATCACTCATGATGTTCATTTACCTAGATGAAGCTTCTCGCCTGGCAGCACATAAATGTATGGCATGGGTCATGTTCGAGATGGAGTCTATAGAAGGCTTACCAAGGTTTCTAAAATTCCTTTCAGGTGAGAAGGAGATTATATAATCTCTATACTACTGCAAGACCCCCTTTAGTGTTGTAATTTCTGAACAATTCCGAACACACCGAGGAAAATAACAATTCCTCTTCTACAACACAGAGATTAAATAAAAATTGCGGACATAGAGAGATGAGTATAACACTGTTATTTCATTAAAAAGAAAAACTCTGTTACAAAAGTGAAATTCCTTCTTAAGAACGAAGTTCTGGGTTCACAAAACAAATCTTCTGTTAGCTGCTACAAACTCAGTGCTACAATTTTTCTTCTCTATCTCTCTATCCTTTTTTCTTTCACCCTTTGTGATTTTTCACACAATACACTGTCAATAATACAATGCACTCACGACATGTATATATAAAACATTACAATATGTATATATATTATAAATATTTCATATTTATAATATATATATATATATATATATATATATATATATATATATTTATATATCAAAATATATTACCAAAGATAAAACATAAAGTACTATGGTAAATAAAATTAACCCAACGTAAAACTTTTAAAACATAATGTGGCAAATAAAAAACATTACAATAAAAAACTTTATCCATTCACTCCATCTTCCGTGGGGTTATAAATCTATGCCAAAGGTCTTTTCCTTACCCCCCTGAAACTGTTCTCATTGGTGAAGAGGAGGATGATGTCACCTCCTCCGGGGGGTTGCCTTCCTCCTTCTCGACTCACTTTGAATGCCCATCGAAATGTTGCTACTGCGCGATAAATGAAGTTGGTGGGTGTTGAATGTGGTAGGTGTTGGAGATAGGTTCGTGGTTGCGTGAAGATCAGATCTAGAGATTGTTGTTGTTGTCCTTCAAAAATCTCACATCAGACTTAAATTCTCATTTTTGTTCATTGTCTTTCAATCCCATCACCATTAAGTTGTCGTCCTGCCGCTATGTGCGGGCAATTGGAATTAATATTCCAACACTCCCCCTTAATTACAACTGTTTTTTTCTTTCATACACAGGTATTTCCTAAGATAGTTAAAACTCTTCTGTGTCAATGTCTTTTTTAGTATATCAGCAAACTGCTCCTCTATCTTGCAATGTTGTAAAACAATCTCGCCATTATTAAGCAGTTCTTTTATAAAATGAAATTTTGCGTCAATATGATTTTTTCTCTTATGGAAGACAAAATTCTTTGATAAAGCTATTGCTGAGTTGTCATCACAATAAATTATTGTTCCTTTGTCCTGTTCATGGCATAAATCTCTAAGCATCCTTCTCATCCATACTACTTGGCATGCTGCTGCTATTGCTGCCACATAGTCTGTCTCTGTTGTTGATAAAGAAAATATTGGTTGCTTCTTCGAAGCCCATGAAATGGCTCCCGATCCCAAATTAAACACATATCCAGATGTGCTCTTCCTGTCATCTACATTTCCATCCCAATCACTGTCAATGTAACCAATCAATTTAAAATTTTCAAATGAGGAGTATAAAATACCATACCCCTTCGTTCCATTCACATACCTAAGAATCCTCTTGGCTGCCTGCCAATGAGTCCCTTTTAGTGTTTCCATGAACCTGTAAATTAAAATTACAGCGTACATAGTATTCGGCCTAGTTGCATTCAAATATATAAGGCTTCCAACTATGCTCTTATACAATGTCAGATCGACATTCTTGCTACGATCTTCTTTGCTCAATTTCAACCCCATGACAGTTGGAGTTACAAATTCCTTGTTGATCTGCATGTTGAATATTTTCAACACTTCTTCAACATATTTTTCTTGGGAATTAAAAATCCCACTTTCATTTTGCTATACTTCTATTACAAGAAAATATCTCAAAAAACCCAAATTATTCATTTCAAATTCACTCTTCGTGATTGCTTTAAAATCAGCAATGAGAGAAACTTCATTGTTAGTAAAGATTAAATCATCTACATATAAAACAACAATAAGAATCTTACCATCATTTTATTCTATGTAGAGTGTGGGTTCTCCATCACATTTCTAAAATCCATTTTCAATCAGGTAAGCATCTATCCTGCTGTACCATTCTCTCGGTGCTTGCTTCAACCCATAAAGAGATTCTTTCAGCTTGTATACTTTATGCTCTTGGCCTTCAATCTCATAGCCTGGAGGTTGTTCAACATATAACTCTTATTTCAACACTCCATTCAGGAATGCATATTTTACATCCATTTGATAAAACTTCCATTTGCATTATGATGTTATGGACAGCACTGCTCTTACTGCTTCCATCCTTGCAAATGATGCAAAGGTTTCTTCATAATCTCTTCCTTGTTGCTGCTTGTAGCCTTTGACAACAAGTCTTGCTTTGTGCCTTTCAATCTTTCCTTCAGCATTGCTCTTGGCCTTATAGACCCATTTTACTCCAATGAATTCTTTACCTTCATGGAGGTCCACTAACTCCCATGTATTACTCTTTTCTATTGCACCAATCTCTTCGTTCATTGATTCAATCCATTTTTCCTCTTTTACAACTTCTTCAAATGAATTGGGTCATCAAAATTACAATACAAAGAAAATAAAGAGTTTAGACCAGCATTATCATTTACCTCTCCTTATTCATAAATCTCACTCAGATTTCTGAATCTCAGTCTTCTTGCTGTACTAGGAGTTCCACTTGAACTCAAGGGAGTTGCAATTCCCTGTGGTGTGCTTGGAGAAGCACTTCCTTAATTTCTCAAGGATGTTCTATTTCCAGCTTGTGGTGTGGTTTTTTGTGCTTGCGGTGGTGGAGGAGGAGCCACCAAGGAGGGATTATTTGTTACTGTCCCTTCCTCTTCTTCTTTGTGAGACACACATGTCTTCACGTTCACTGTTTTCTCTAAGGTTCCATCCCAAGATTCTTCTTCAAAGAACTGCACATCTCTGGTTATTATTAATTTCTTGGTGGATGGATTATACAGTTTGTATGCATTAGACTCATCACTATATCCAACAACGATACACTTCTCCCCCTTGTTGTCCAACGTCTTCCTTATCTGATCCAGAATGTGTGCATAAACCACACAACCGAATACTCTCATGTGGGTGACATATTGCTTTATGCCGCTCCACTCTTCTTCCAGAATTCTATTCATGACAACTTTGGTTGGGCATCTATTCAAGATATACACTGCACAATTAATAGTTTCAACCCAATACTCATTTGGAAAATATTTTTCCTTCAACATACTTCTGACCATGTCCATGACAGTCCTATTCTTCCTTTCTGCAATACCATTTTGCTGAGTTGTGTATCTTGTGGTAAACTGCTTATGTATACCATTCTCCCTACAGAAACATAAGAAATCTTTGGAGATGTATTCTCCACCTCTGTCAGTTTTTAGCACTTTGATGTAGTTTCCACTCTACTTCTCAACATGAGCTTTGAAGTGGAAAAATTGTTCAAAAAATTCACTCTTCTGTTTCAAGAAATACACCCATGTATTTCTGGTGTAATCATCTATGAATGTCAAAACATATTTTCTACCAGCTAAAGATGGTGTTTTCATTGGTCCACATAAAGCTGAGTGAACAATTTCTAAGGGTGTCTTTTCCCTTATACTCTTCCCTGCTGGAAATATTTCTCTATGTTGTTCACCCTAGATGCAGCCTTCACAAAGGCTGTCCAGTTTCTCAATGAGCGGTCATCCTTTTACCATTCCCTTTCTGTGCAACAAGTTCAGGCCTCTGAAATTGAGATGTCCAAACCTCAAGGGCCATAACAAATTTTCATCTTTCGTTTCTTCTTGAAAGACCTCTTGTGTTACAACTGCTACATTTCTTCTTTCCTTCAATTCTGTTCTGATCTTGAGAGGAAACATCCTATTGGTTGTCACTTGCAGCTCTGGAATTACTTTCTTGCTCGGAGGTATGTCCATGATTGTGCACACATCATATTTAAAGAATACATTGTAGCCCTTGTTTATGAGCCATCTAATACTCAAAAGATTACATTTAAAGCTAGGTACATAATATACATTTGGCACAAACTTCTATTCTCCTTTTCTTGTCAGGATACTTACTCTTCCTTTTCCCTCAATAGAGATCTTACTATCAGTTCCTGTTTTTACTTCAGATTTAACATTTTCATCAATATTGGCAAACATTGCTGTGTTTCCAGTCATGTGGTTACTGCATCCTGAATCTAAGAACCATACATCATATTTTTTATCTTTTGCTACATTACATGTTAACAACACATTCTTCTGGTTCTTTTCTTCTTTTGTGAGATTAGCATTCTACTTACTATTCATGTCATTTTTCTTTTTCCTACATTCATTGGCATAGTGCCCATATTTCTTGCAATAATGACACTGGACTTGGGATTTATCATACCTTTGTCCATGAGCTTGATGTTTTCTTGAGCCTTTATTCTGGTTCGGATTGCTACCCATTCCACTCGAACTTGTAGGGATGTTTCTTCCTCTATTTTGGCTTCTACCTCTTCCTCTGTTATTTTCTCTGCCTTGACCTCTACCTCGGCCAAAAGACATTTGAGTCTTGAAACCTTGTTGCAATGAGGAATATGTTCCCTTTTTCAGTCCGTGTTCATGAGACATCAGGGATGCACTAAGCTCATCCACTATAAATAGTGAGAGATCCTTTGTCTCTTCTATTTCCACTATTATGTCATCAAATCTTGAGGGTATACTTCTCAATATTTTCTCCACTATCCTTCTTTCTTCAAGTGTCTCTCCATGAGACTTTATCTGGGTAACAAACCCAATAAAATGAGTGAAAAATGAGTCTATAGTGTCAGACTCTTTCATAAAGACAGTTTCAAAATCTCTCCTCAACATTTTCAACTTTGTTGTCTTCACCTTCTCCATGCCTTGATAGGCTGTTTTGAGAATATCATACGCCTCCTTAGACTTTGTTACTACTGTAATCCTTGGTAAAATACTCTCGTGCACTGATTGAAATATATAGAAGAGGGATTTGGAGTCCTTATTCTTATTGTATCTTAAAAAATCCCTTTTTGTTGATGTCGAGGCAGCCACCGCTACTACATCATATGGTTCTCGGTAGCCGTTATCAACTAACTCCCATAGGTGCTGTGAAGAAAAAAATGATCTCATCATGATTGCCAAATATTCATGTTTCTTCCTGTTAAACTGTGGAAGTTGGGGATTCGTCAGACTAGTGCCTTCTGCTACCATCGTAACTGAGTAAACTGGATCATTTCCTTGACTTCGTTAAAAAAGAAACGGAACAATCAAATTTTTTTTTGACTATGTAAGCAAACAAAAGCTTTCTCTGTTGGAGAAATCCACATCAAAAACCTTCTTACAGCTTCTGTAGTGAAGAGTGATCTCTGCTTCGTTCACGGAGCACCTAGACTAGCTCTGATACCATGTTGTAATTTCTAAACAATTCTGAACACACAGAGGGAAATAACCATTCCTCTTCTACAACACAGAGATTAAATAAAAATTGCGGACATAGAGAGATGAGGTATAACACTTCTATTTAGTTAAAAAGAAAAACTCTGTTACAAAAGTGAAATTCTTTCTTCAGAATGAAGTTCTGGGTTCACAAAACAAATTTTCTGTTGGCTGCTACAAATGCAGTGCTACAATTTTTCTTCTCTATCTCTCTGTCTTTTTTTCTTTCACCCTTTGGGCTTTTTCACACAATACACCATCAATAATACAATGCACTCACGACATATATATATAAAACATTACAATACGTATATATATTATAAATATTTCATATTTATAATATATATATATATATATATATATATATATATCAAAATATATTACCAAAGTTAAAATATAAAGTACCGTGGTAAATAAAATTTACCCAATGTTAAAAATTTTAAAACATAATGCGACAAATAGAAAACATTACAATAAAAAACTTTATGCATTCACTCCATATACCATGGGGTTATAAAACTATGCCAAAGGTATTTTTCTTAACCCCACCCCGAATTGCTCTCATTGGTGAAGAGGAGGATAATGTCACCTCCTTCGGGGTGTTGCCTTCCCCTCCTGTGCTCACTTTGGATGCCCCCAAGAATGTTGCTGCTACACGATAAATGAAGTTGGTGGGTGTTCAATGTGGTAGGTGCTGGAGATAAGTTCATGGTTGCGTGAATATTAGATCTAGACATTGCTGCTAGCATCTTTCAAAAAACTCACATCAGACTTAAATTCTCACTGTTGTTCACTGTCTTTCAATCCCATCACCATTAAGCTGTCGTCCTGATGATATGTGCGAGTAGTTGGAATTAATATTCCAACTTTTAGATGTATTAACTACAATTATGTTGGCCACCTATAAATCTCTTTTGTGGCTCCTCTGCATCATGGTTTTGGTACCCATATCCATTAGAAAACCCTAACGATGTCGGCTCTATAGTTGATTCCTCAAAATTCGACTCCTCATACACCTTTCCAGATCTCAAAAGTAAGGTCGGAGTTTGAATTTGAGGAGGTAAAGGATTTTATTTTAAACAAGGTGTCACACCAACAACTAGCCCTTGATTACTCAAGGGGAATGAGCCTTCCGATAGATGACCATGTACAAGGTTCTATAAAAGGAACGATACTCGAGGACAATGTAGACGGTACCTGTGAAAATATCGCTAATAAAGTAGGGGAAGACATCTCATATAGTCGAGCACATGATATTTCTCCTAGGAAAAGTTAATCTTGCGATACGAATCAAGCTTGTAAGTCTCTCCTTGACCAAAGCTCTCTTATTCAATATAGGTCTGTTGAAGATTCCCTTATAGATCATATTGAACTGAATTCTCTTAACTCTATTAGCAACCAATATTTTTCACAAATCACAACAATAGATTCCTTGAAACATATAACCTCCTCCATATTCTCCGAAAACCACGATAAGCCACATCAAAAATTGTCACATATTAATCCAACCCTAAAATTTAAAGGATGTCCTTCTACTTCCTTATTCAAATCTGATATTTTTGATTCAACACGAGAGCACTCCACTACGCCTACTTCCATTTCTATACCAAACACTCATTTTATGTGCCTGTGCTCTCATATAAAGAACCTCCGAATATTCCTCCCATATCCACATTCACATGGGTTACTGTTGTTGACAACTATTAGACAGGGCCTAGTTACTCTTTTCAAAACATCACTATCAGGAAGAAAAATAACAACAAAAATCCACTCGAAAGAGAAGTTAATCAACTTGAGCATATCTAAGGTGGAATCAGTATCTCCCCACCAGAAAAATTGGATTTAAATTTAACTGTCCTTAGAGCACAGACACCCTCTCCTACTCCTAAATAATGATAATTATGTCTCTCAAAATTCGAGGGGATGGGGGTCCTTCCAAATTTTCCTCCCTCAAAATACTTATCAACACCCATCGCTAATCCATGATCTGCCTTCAAGAAACTATGGTCTTGGGAGAAAAATCTAGAAAGTACTTATGAAAGGTTTGACCAGGTTGGTTTTCATGTCATAATTTAAGTCTTCCTCCAAAGGCCACCGCACTGGAATGCAAAAAAGAGAGACAACTTGGCACACAACAACTAGAGCTATAATTATACCCTCCTTCTTTTATTGGAATCCCCTTTCAATATATCATCTCACTTCATCTGGAACTTTTACTACATTCTCATCTCCCCAATTGTTTAATGACATATATAACTCATTCTAGTGCTTTATCATATATACCTTCTTTTAGTGCTTTATCATGGCTCAAAATTTAGCACCCGTTCAGGCTAGTGGTGCTCAAGAGCATCAGGAACGTCGCCACACCCATAGTCACACCCAGGCATAACAGACTGAAAACGTGCATTTTAATCTGAATCAGAAGATGGGAATACTAGATAAAATCAAATAAAATATTCCCAGAGGCGAGACTCAGACGGGTCATTCTACGTCATCTCTGAAGTCAGGGCTGGTGGATAAAATCAAAGTGAATATTACTGGAGGGAAGAGCAGGTAACGGGGAAGGTGAAGGGTCAGAGGAATAGTAGAAGGCAAAGACTTATCTAAAATTGAAGAATCAACATAGATTAGTATATACTGTCTTAATGCATTAATGAAACTATAGCTTCAAAAAAAAAAATATTGGTTCCGTTGTCTTCTCTTATTCTTACTTTGTCGATTGACAAAAAATAAGCATCATGATATAGTTTGTATTAGAATAGCTAACACCCATACCATGTAGGAAATTTTTAATTTGTAAATTTCAAAATGTTTTAGTAATAGCCAGTAATATATGTTTGGTTTCATTTTTGTTTAATTGTATATTTTTGTGTAGTCATAACTATATGTTTCACAATTAAATGGATTTTTCACAAGGCTTGAAGTCAATATAACAATATTTATAGTTATAATGACGTTACAATAATAATATTTATCAAAGTATTATTAATTTACCATTTTATTAGTATTACAATTATAATATTTATAAAAGCATTATAAATTTTTAATATCGTTATGGTGAATTTGAATCTAGATAAATGGTGAGATAGTTTAATCATTTTTTGCCTAACCAATAGAAGAAATCTCAATTAGCATTGACATTATTTTTTAAAATATATATGTTAAGCTCATATATTTACTCTTTTTATAAGTAATAATAATAATAATAATAATAACAATAACAATAATAATAATTTAAAATAAAACTATATTTTTTATGTTTTTTTTTTTAATTTTAATTTGTTTTTATGCTTATCATCAATTTATTTTTATTAATATTTATTAGCAATTTAATTTATATAACTACACTATTTATAATGAATTTAATATTTAAATTTAAGACTTCAAAATATAAATTTTAAATATTTAATTATATATATATATATATATATATATATATATATATATATATATATATATATATAGATATATATATATATATATATATATAATTCATATCTATTTAAATCTTAATTTTAAAAAGTTTTGATGCTTATTATAAATTAATGTCTATTCATATTTATTATCAATTTAATTTATACAACTACAATATTTATAATATATTTTAATATTTAAGTTTAAAACTTCAAAGCATCGCATTTATAAAAAAATGGATAGAAGCTCGAGTATCAAAATTTCCACATTATGAAAAGATTGAAATTAAAATTGCCATGATTAATATTGTGTCTTTCCTAAATGTCATATTTAGGCACATTCAAAATAAATTGCATTGTTCCTCAATCGGGGTGTCAAGTGTGCCGAGGGAGGTGTGAGGTGGTAGGAATCCATGCGGGGCACACGTTGTAATGGAGTTGACATGGACTGGAAGTAGTGGGCCGATCGACCCACGCTAAATAAAGCCGACACTTAATGCAGGTGGAATACATCAAGGAATGTCACGATGTTTTTGGGAAATACGCCAAAGTTGGAGGGAGAAAAGGTCAGGGAGAAGGTCGGTTTCAGTTACTGTGGTTACAATTTTGGAGAGCTAGCAAAGGAAGTTTGGTAGAGGAGGGAATTTTCAACCATTGCGCATTGGTTCCTCGGGTATGTTCTCTTATATTATATTTTTTTGAGTATTGAATTCACTAAGATAACAGGGGGACTTATCTCGTATGGTTTGAATCCTTGTTTGGTAATTGGAATGGGTGTCTACTACCATGATATTTTCATGATGTTAATTTTGGAGTATGATTTGTCTGTGATGGTTTCCAAAATGTTTGCCAAGGTTTATAGACCTTGCCACTATTGTCTTTTTTTTTTTAAATTTCTATTTGAGAGTCTTCTTTCGTATTCTTTCACGATTCCCTCAACGTCTCGGTTACTCTGTTGGGTGTGTTGATTTCCGAACGTAGAATGGTAGACTATGTACCTTGGGCATGGGGATTGCAGGAGAGGTGGTGGGAGAGGGTACTGGGGAATGTATGATAACGTCTTCCCCTCAATTGCCTCAGGAAAACCTACAACCTGACTCCTTCTATTATAATATTTTTCTTGATAACCTTCCATGTCAATTCTACAACTCTCCATGTCAAAGTTACACTTCTGCAAGAAAATTATATGAGCTTGCATGCATGTCTTACAATGACTATTTGGGGGTTAGGGGTTCTGTAAATTTCATTAATAGGGCCAGGGGTAATTTTTCTATGATAGGTTATAGTTTCTTTTAGATTATGGGTGTCGATTCTATAACCATGCATAAGTTTCAGTCTATTTTCTTGGGATTCACGGGATTAGTCGACAAGTGCTTTGGTTTCAGTCATTGTATGGGATTTGTTTCATTGCCTGTTGTGAGTGGGAATAAATAGCTCCTATATGTTAAGTATTTAATCTGCGTCCACATTAAAAGGTGGAAATATTATAAAATTATGAATATAGAGGCATGTTCGCAATACCCTATTTTCTGGATTTTTGTGTATGAGAAATGTATAATGCTATCATATCAGTTTATGAGGGTGTCGCCGGTTGAAAAGAGAAATAATTCCCAATATACAGGAATATGGATAAAAGATAAAGATAATATTTATATGGTTGAGGTGGAGAGCCTCATTAGACAAGACAATATTCTATGTAGACTCACTAAATCCAATGGTGTTGCTCTGTTTCCTTATATAGGTCCTCCTAGCATATTTCACCCATAAGTCTTTGCACATCAGGGGAGAACCCTGGTGTGTATTCGGGTGAATGTACAGCTGTTGGGAGACCAAAAACAAATAGAAATGGTGAAATAATTGGGAGGAAAAGGAACTGGTGGAAAAAGAGAAGGCAAAGACAAAGGAAAGGAAAAAGTGGGACCTAGTAAAAGGGGAAGAAAACCTGGAAAGAAAATTATGCAGAACCTATTCCATGGATAGTCAGTGGGGACACTAGGTAAACTAAAATGTTTGATTTTCTGATGGGAGCATGACCTTAAAACTAAAGGGGAGTAGGATAATCCTGATGAAGAGATCGATCTTATGATGTCTGATCTTGGGAATACTAGAGGAGGATTGTCCTTGTTTAAGCAATAGATTCATCTTTATTGGACGATGAAGTATTTAATGGCAAACTCCATATTGGCATAAATGCGGAGAGATATTTAGGAAATTCACCTCTAGCAACATCACCAGAAAGTACATCTTGGTCGAATGGAACAACAATTCCAAAGTATGAATCAAGTTGATATGCCTGGGTTAAGTGTTAAGGATCAAACACCCATTGAATTGTCAGATGGATTATTTGAGAGGTCTAATGTTTTATGTTTTATATGCAAAGGGAAGATAGAATTTACTTTGTTTATATGTCAATAGATATAATAGATAATAGACATGATAAGGTATCTAGAGGTAGATTTAGACGGCTCCAATTTTCCTCCAGAAAATTCTATGTTAATAATATCATGCGAGTTAGTCATTCATATATTGAATTTCTTCGAAAGAAAACAATTTTTGGACTATATAATCGTTTCACTTTATATCAGTTTAAATTATTAATTTATATCTCTATAATTTCATCAAAAAAAATCTATGTTAATAATATCATGTAGTTTATTCATTCATATGGAATCTTACGAAAAAAATTAGATAGACATTCAATGGCGGAGGATTTGCACGTCCTGACAGAGGCTAGGTTTTACACATCATAGTTGCTGGAAAAGCCCTAGTGGAGGCTAAGGTTTTTATTCACGCTTTGATTTCAGCATCATAAACTCTAATTATTCTCTTATCACCACATATATTCTCTCTCTACATGTTCCTCCACCTACCTGTGGTCTGTACCATTCATCTTAATGGATCCTCGAAAAATCACAGAGAATCCTTCGTACCTACCTCAAACTACGACAAAACATTCAGTACAAGGAAAAGACCCTGTAGCGGAGGTTATAAATGAGGTTTTAGTGTTATAAAATTCGCCAAAATTGTCAAAAAAACATTTTCTACAACATCCTTTTCTGGTTACAGAGGTTTTTGTGGAGCTTTTAACGGAAATTCAACACAACTAAAAAATCTGTGCGGCTGGAGGTTATTATGGATGTTTTTTTTAGTGGTGCGCTACAAAGGTTTCAATGCACTGGTGCATGGCATCTAGCTGGTGGCCTCGGGGCGGTCAAAGGTTCCTGCACTAGCCATCAAGGTATAAAATGACACTGGGCACAATGTTGGTGATACAATCCATGAGGTCGTACCAATTGGTCTTGGAATTTGTGCGGTGCCCACAGGTCGTCTCAACGCAATGATACGTAGACTTATAGAAATGTACCAGTACACTGTATCAGAAAAACACACTGATATTTATATTTCGTAGTGGGATTTGTGTGGTTTCCATATGTCGTACGAATGCACCGGTGCGTAGTATCACATAAATGCACCGGTGCGTTGTATCGCACAAAACGCGCCAAGATTTTTAACTGGTTTTGGTATTTGTGCAGTGTCCATAGGACGTAGAAATGCATCGGTGCGTTGCATCATAGAAATGCACCGGTGTTCATTTTGTATTTCTTAGAAACATCGACCTATGACAGTGCAATTATTGTGATTTTTCTAAATTCATTATTTATCAAAAGTTGACACATCTTATAACAATATTCATATGAATTAAATTTTTATTAGTGCATTTGAGAATGACAATGAAGAACACAATAGAATAAATTAAAACATATTTTATTAAATATACATATGAATAAGACAGTCTTTTCCATACAAAATGGGAAAGTTATTCATATCCCTTTTTCTTTAAATTGGGACACTATGTCCATTACATTAAACAAAATGTCTGATTTCATAGGATAATATTTCAAAAAATACAATGGCTTGCTTTCATATCCAAATATAGTGATCATCATTCTTCGCTTGAACTGTTATCACTGCTAGAGCTACTTCCATGGCTTGGGTTATTTTCAGGAGTGTTTTGTTCACAGTGTTGATTTTTTTATTCTTCTTCACCTTCCATATACAAACATCAAAATAAACTATAATGAGTGTATATACGTTGGTGAGAATAATGAAAATTTCAATATTAAATAATATACATCAATGTCAATCGAAAAGAAATGACATACCATTGAAACAATTGACTCATAAACTATACACATTCTTTCAAAACCATTTAACATGCCATCTTTCAAGATTTCATCTGTTGGCGCAGTTCCATACTTTGTTTCCTGCAACTTTTATACCCCATAACAAATCATATATTTAATATAAAATATTTTTTTGTTCTATTAATTATAGATGGAGCTAAGTAAAACAAGATCGATAGATGCTTACAAATTCCAAAATTAATTTCTGATATGCCAACATATACGCACAACCCATATTTAACCCAATTTCAATCAATTCGTCTCATGGTTCTTATTTGTATGTTAGTACCTGTTTGAAGACATTCAATGATGAATTTGTTCAAACAACTTAAAAAATAAAAAAATTAAATCTAGTTAAGCTGTTATAAGGAAGTAACAATTACTCACAAACTTAGATATCAACCATTTTCTTCCTTCTCTTCCTGTTTTATGTGTTGAATGGATTCCATTTTCTTTTATTTTCTGCAAGAAAATACTTGAAAATTAATATTTAATGATAAAATTTTTATTTATTGTACCTAATGATCGAAAAATTCAATGATTACATATTACATTTGAAGGACGTTGTTGCTGAGATGGCTCATCCTGCGCTGCAATTTTTTCCATTTCTTTGACCATATCCTTCTACACCATTTTCTACATTCCTGCTGACATATTTCTGATATCAACTCGTTCATCATTTGAGATCTTCATAATCTTCCTGAAAATGTAACATGAAAATAAACTATTTAATTTTTATATTGATATATGAAAAGTAAATATAACAAAAGTGATATTTATAAATAGTTCTAGACAAACATTTAAAGGAATATTACTTTCTCATTCCTTCTTTTTTTTTGTTCTACATTTTTTCTACTAAAGTCTGACATGTCTCATTGACCAATTCTCTGGAAACTCTTCCTGTAGTTTAGATAAAATTTGGTTCTTCGAATCATTGGATTGATTTTTGTATTGTAAGGGGAAAGAATGTCTATACATTCGTTCCACTAGATCCCTCAAACTTTTTTAAAAGCTTTTCCCCCTTTCGTTAACCTCCAACACTACTCCAGATGAGCTAACGAGAAATTCATTTTCATTTGCATGTTCTATTTTTTTCTTTTCTTAGAACAACATTCCTTTTCTGAGTTGTTGGTCCCTATAGAACATTAAACATATGTGAATTAATATATTGTTTGACACATGTTATTTAATAATTTTATGTATATTATTAATGAAAATTAAAAAAAGAAACTCATATTGGATCGATAGTATTTTTTCATTCACCTAATTCATACTTTCCCAATTTTTCCATCAATCTTTTTCACTATTCCGGTCCTAGATTAGAAATAATATTATCGAACTTCATCAATTTGTGGCTCTTCATGATACACAATAAAAAATAGATATTATTTAAACTCACATATAGTTCAACAATAATATTTTTTTTAAATAATTTACAAAAAAAATTCCTTTTTTTCTTTTCTTGATGTGTTATCAGTATTTTTGTTACTCGATATATTGTCAGTCATTTATTTATCAATATGAAACCTATACCATATCATTCATTGATATATTTATAAATAAATTGTCAACTTTTCAGGTAAAATATAAATCTCGAGAAACCGGTGCACCATTCATTTTTGTACGCACCAACGTCGGTGCGTGGAGGTATTATCAATGCACCGCGAAAATAGTATAATAGACTGTACGGTGCTCTATGTCAACAAGGAGCATCGATGCATTACATGATAACCACTACGTCGATTAACATAGAGAAAATAATAAAAATCATTGAGTGTTAGTTTTTGTAGCATAAACCGGTGCCATATTCTACATATGGCGCACTGATAAATTTAAAAAAAAAAAATTAATTTTTTATCACAATAATTTTTTTTAAACGAACTGCAAAAATAGTATAATACACTATATGGTGCTATTTTCATAACATATTGCACCGGTTCCCTATTTTAGATATGGCACACTGATTAAAAAAAAAAAATGATTTTCTTATTACACAATAATTGCGTGGTGCGTTGGTATAATAGAAGGCACTACTGCACTAGGTTACACAGGGCACACTAATAAAAAAAATCCATTTTTTTTCAAAAATTCATGCAAGGGCTGACAATGATTGGGATTTGACTATGCAAGTCGTCCCGTGAGTTGGATGTCAATCTAAAATCAAAATCCCTAATTCTGAAATCACAGAAACAAGGAGAAGAAAGGGTAGAAACAAAAAAAATGAAGGGTTTAGGGTAAAAATGGATTTTTGTTTGTTTGTTTCTGAAAATGAAAAACAAATTGAAATTTTTTTCTTACTTCATAAAAAAACTGAAAAAAAGGTAAAAAAATAAATAAAAATTTAATCACAAGATTGTTTGAAATTCTATGCTATAGGGTTTGAATCACCAGAGGTTTGGATTCTAATTGTCTGAATAATTTTGTTCGAATGTATTTTTCTGCTTCACAGTGCTCTCGTGCTCTCTTGCTCTAGGTATATCTCCTGCAAATCTCTCACTGAAAATTTTAGCAAAAATAGTGAAATAATGAAAAGTTTTTAGTATTTAAATAATTATTTTATGAAATTAGATTTTTGAAAATATTGTGCCACCCATTTTTAAATTTACCATTTTTTTTTACTTAAAGAAAATAGAACTATGATTTTTTATTTGCGGATATTTATTACCAGTGTGTCACTTAATCGAACCACACTGGTGCATCCATTGGTAACATGGCACCGGTGCATAGTAACTAAAATGCACTCGTGCACAACAACTAAAATGCACCAGTGCGCTTATATATACATTAGAACCAATTTGTGATTAAGGCACCCAAATTACTTTTAGGTGTGTACACCAAAATTTAGCGAACTCCAACCATAGAAATTGAGAATTAGATTTTTTTTTAATTCTTGATGGAAATATGAAATTAGAATATTAATTTCGTTTATCCTCGAGAATTAGAATTGGATAAATTCTTGAAGGAAATAACAAATTTTCCAATGCATTTTGTTTGTTGTAGGAGGTCCCCATTGATTATGTGTAGAAAATGCAATGTGGGGTGTGTGAAGATGGAATACTACAGGGCCCAAGTGGGAAATTTTGCCATGTGAACCTGTGCTATGCTAAGATGTGGTCAATTTTCACAAATGGTTGGGAAAGTTTTGTTTCTGAGTAGTTTAATGAAGATGGAGATATTTTAGTTTTTATACATGTTGTAAATGTACATTTTTCTGTGAAAATATTCGGGCCATTTCTTTTCAAAACTACACCTATTATTCTTTCAAAAAAATAAACTTAAACCTCTCCATAACCTAGAACAATAAAAGTTACTCCATGATCTTCTTGCTGACCCATGATCTGCTTGCTCATTTGTAAGTTCCTCCTCCATCTTGGCATCGAATTTCCTCTTTTCTTGATCTTAAAAAAACTTATACAATCTCTGTTTTACGAGAAACTGACCTTGAATACTCTGGGAGGAATGACAACGACACCTTCATTGTTCATTTTCTAGTAGAAGAAGATTGATTTTGGACTAGAAAATGTAGTTATTACAACTGGATTCAATGGTTTCCTGTAGAAAATGAGTATAGGGTTGAGCAGAGGAAAGACATTACAAAATGGGCTATTACGTTAGCTTTTCCAATGTGAAACCGATTTTCAGGTAGAAATATGGTAGCTGCAGGTATCTATGCTTTTCTTCCCATAGAAATGGTCACTATATTTCCATTTATAATACAAGCAGAATTTTTACTGGTTTCATCAAGAGAGAGCATCATTTTCAATGCAAAATGGATCTAGGGAATCCTTAAGTGTATCTCGTTCGCGTTTTGTTCGACATTTCATTCTTTGATAAGTGCTAATTCACCTATACTTTCAAAAATTTGTTTTTTTGGGTACCTTCCATGTGATATTCCTCGTTATCCAGAGGACCACATCTTGGACAAGTTAGAGATGCCATTCAGATTCAATTGAAAGTCGAAGATGTAACTTTATGTGACGTCAACTTTGCCGATAAAAGTTTATGTAAGCCAACCGAAGCTCAGACAATACCCTTATTAACAACCTCGATTGACCTTTTGTTACTATCCTTATAGAAATGAGAATATTTCCCTTCATTGTACCTACCATCCTGATCAAAAATGTTAATTGATCTTTCTCTGTTCTCCTTAAGGGAATGAGAATCCTTCCCTTCATGGTGCCTCTTGGCTTTATCGACTACCTCGATTGATCTTTCTCTACTGTCCAATCTTTCCCTTCCATCCTTGTAAGAATGAGAATCATTAGCTTCATGTGATCTCTTAGCCTGTTCAAGAGACTCAATTTATCTCTCTCTGACATTCCTTAGTGAATAAGACTCCTTGCTTTCAAAGGACTGTTTCACCTTGCTAGTCGACAGAGCGTCGATAGGTATTTATCTGCCATTAACTCTGGTCTCCCTTTCTCAATCATGGGACATCTTAATCCTATCAGCGGCCTCAACCGAATGCTCTCTGCCATGATCAATAAAATACTTACCCTCGTGACCATGCCTCTTAACCCTATCGCTGGTCTCAACCGAGCTTTCTCGACTACCCTTCTTATATTTTTCATAAATATTTTCTCCTTTTGTACTATGTCAAGTTCTATAGTCATCTGCATCAATTTAAGCATATTTTTCCATCTTTCTATTTGAATCACTCATTCTCTCTTTTGTAAACTTCTCAGCCGAAATTTGAACTCTCACCTTTTCAAACCCTCATCTCCTTAGAAAAATTCTTTACCGCGATTCGAACCCTCCCCTGCTCCAATACTACACTTTATAGAATAAATATTCCTTCTTAAAAAATAATTTCTATGAAATACTTGGTTTGCACGAGGTTTTATTTAACCCTATTCTCGTGTGCGGGGTTTTATAGCCGCACCGGTGCGGTTTCGTAAGACCGCAGTTTATGTTTTTGCACAGTGTTTTATGATGCAACGGTGTGGAAGAGTTGGAAAGCACCACTGCGCTACCATAATAAGACACACTGGTACAGGTTATGATGATAAGTGCACTGGACGAAAAACCTCCACCCGCCAACCTCCTCTAGAAACCTCTTCTAGAAATGGCGTACTGTATAAAGTTAATTTTTTTGGTATGGAAGATCATAATAAAATAATGATAGTTCTAAATTATATGAATTTATTTTCATTATTTTCTAAACTTTATTATGTTACAAAAATTCATATTGTTCTAGATTTATTATTTTACAATTATTTAAAAATTTAAAAATTTTAATAAAATATTTTCAGATCAATACAATTAAAATTTTCACATTAATAAAATTAAAATTTTACAAATATTTTACATACAATTATAATTAAATAACAGTTCACAAATACAACTTCAATTTTAGGATTTCACATACAATTAAAATTACAATTACAATTTTACAATTTTACATACAATTAAAATTTTAATCTCAATTACAATCACAGCATAATAGTTAATAAATATCATGGTTATTTAATATTAAATTAATTAATAAACATCACGATCATGATAACCATCATACAAACATCATATTCGACTAAAAAACACATTCAAATTCACTAACATCATCGTGATCATGATCAGCTAACAAAACACAATTAGCTTTGTATAACATCATCACAACACAAACATAAAGTATACATCTCATGTCAAATAACTCATGCTATCACATACACATATATCTACAAGTTCCACATTAAATGAACATATCTAACATGACCTAAAAATATACACATCATGATGATCACCAACATGTAAATTAAGTACAACTGCAACATGAACATAAAATACATGGACCATATATATATATATAT